>JAJKFI010011864.1:5474703-5505306 GCA_029204185.1 Lerista edwardsae
TTACGTTTGATCAGCAGTCCGCCCGTTGCGTCACGCCGCATTCCGCCACTTGCCCGCTCGCCCCGGCGGGCGGGAACGTGGCGGAACGCGGCGTGATGCAACGGGCGGACTGCCGCTCAAAGGTAAGTCCCGCCCAGCGTACCGGGTGAATAACACCACTGCATACAACACGGATCCCTGAAAGGAAACACAGGCATGTTTCATCGTCATATCTTGCAGCAACGTAGGGGTGGGAATTTTATTCCCCCCCCCCACTGACTCCTGTCCAGAAAGGGCACCTGGTTCAGGCTATCAAATGTTTTTTTTTTTTGCATTGCCTAATTCTGCACCAGCATTGCGGGGCATCGTGTGCGCTTGTCATCTGACACAGTCATCTGACGGAAGTTGGCTGCCTCCAACTGACTCTTACATCCCAGCTCTGGTAGCATTTGCATTTTTCAGATGGCAAGTCAGACAAAGGGAACGTCCTTTTCCTGTCCAGGATGTCCATGTCTGACACTGTATCTTATGAGTCACCCAAATGCATACAGCAGAATATAATGAATCTATTCGTCGCCTGAAGGCAACGGGTCTGTGTGTGCTTTCTGCCTCTTTGCTTTCTCTGCACATTATGATCTGGATGGCATGAGCCAAGCTGGCAATTGATCTAAAGAACCTGGCAGGACGCTGGACCTTTTCAACACTCCCAGTAACATAAGCACAAATGTTTTTGATTTCTGCACTTTTTCACATGCCGCTGTCTTGGGACCCACCTTGCTTCACGGGACTAAAGAACAAGGGCTCACCTAACCAGCTGCTCAAGCCTCTGTTTTTATCCTGTTTCCTTTGGTGATGGGGAAGCACCACCTGGTGGAGCATTTGTTGAGCTCCACATTCATCAGATTGGGACCATTCTGGTAGCCTTGCGTTCCTTAGCCTGCCCTTCAGAATGGACTGAGGCACGGTCGCTTACTTGCGAGTAAACAGGCACATGCCGCCCAGTTTCACTTTCCATGGGGTTCAATGCATTTTCCCTGTCAGCTGTCAACATTCAGTTTCGCAACCCACCCAAAATCAGATTGCGACCCAGTGGTGGGTTCCGACCCACAGTTTGGGAAGCACTGCACTCAGTTCATAAGCGGAAAAAGAGAGACAAGTCGTGCACCCTTTGTTATCTGTGTAGCAAATAAAGCTCTCCCAAGTGCTCCAAATTATAGTGCACTTGAAACCAAGCGACAGTTTTCTGCAATTAGAACTCTATTTTAAACACACTATTCACATTCCAAAAAGGGCTTATAACAGATGAGAAAAGTTGTTTAGAGTCAGAATAGTTAAGGAGCGAGGGGATGCTCATGCATTATGCAGGGCACGCCTTCTATTTTAATAACTTCATTAAAACACAGCAAAAGTAAAAAGGCAGCCATCGTGAATGTAATACACTCGGAGCCATCCGCTCCTGGTAGGGTGACCTTGCCAACAACCTTGCGGAACGACAGTCCCAATAAGCATTAGGAGCAAAGCCCAAGTTTGGCTGAAGAATTGGCTGAGTCATAAGCAAGCAGCCTCACACTGGTGGCCACATCTTCTGCGGCAGTACTCCTCAAACTGGGGGGTCGCGTTCACCAGCCTGTGGAGTGGGGTGGCAAGGGGTGGGGGGGGAAGGCAGCGACACACTGCCCAGGCTCATTCGGCTGCCTCGTCAGAAGGGGTGGTTTTTCCATGACCTTAAGACAGCACCAGGCTCCAGGGGTGCAAGGAGCCCCACGGAAGAATCCACAGGGCTTCCCAAGGCTCCGATTTACTTAAAAACACGACGGGTGACCACAAGTGCACCTGAGGGAGCCCTGTGGAGGCTTCCGTGGGGCTCCCTGGCGCCTGGTGCTATCTTAAGGTACTGAAAACAACCACCCCTTCTGTCCAGGTAGCAGCGCGATCCTAGGAATGTGTCGCTGCTGCAGCCCTGTCCCCACAAGCACTTAGGCGGTCCTCTCCTCCCACAGAGGCCTTTGAGGACCACTGCTCTGCAGTACTGGTTTCAACTGTAGTAAGAGTAGGGCTACCAGATGCAAACTGGGACAGATAAGAGGGCCTCTACCTTTAACCGTTGTATAGAAGAGGGAATTGGGGCAGGTGTGGCTTTTGAAACCCTTCCATGAGGAGCTGCACCTGCCCAAATTCCCCCTTCTATACAATGGTTAACTGCACTATGGTAGAGGCACTCTGTCCCAGTTTGTATCTGGTAACCCTAATTAAGAAGACACTCAGAGAGCAGGCTAAATATGCCTGGCTAAATATGGAGGTTACTTTTCCTACAACTACATCTAGACACCTTTCCTTCTGTTTGTTATGGAAACTCTTAGGTGTGCACTGTTGAGTCATGCAGGGGGTCAAGGTCCACCCTTGTGGCTTTTTGCAGTTCTCCGTCCTTTGTGAAGCTCAGTTGTTCGGAACAAGGACAGAGCCGAGTGCTGACAGACCCCAGCAATGCGACAGGGGATGCCGGAGCCTTCAAAAGGGCACTTCCAGTTTTTGGCAAAGCCAGCACTTCAGAAGGCTCCGGCAGGCCTTCTGAAGCATGGGGAAGTCACGTGTGGTTTTGCAAAGGCCTTTAGAAGGCTCTGGTGGGCCTTCTGAAGTGCGGGGAATCAACACACGGCCTCCCTGCGCCTCAGAACCCCTCCAGAGGCAACTGGAGCACAGGCTTTGGTGGACCGAACCCACGCATTCCATTATCCTCACGTTTTCCTCCTTTGACCCCCCAACACCCTGTGCGGTGGGTGAGGCTGAGAGAGCGGGCCTGGCCCCTGGTCACCCAGGGAGCTTCGTGGCTGGGCAGGGATTGGCACCTGGATCGTCCAGGTCTAAGTCCAGCTCCCAAACCATGACACCGTCCCGGCTCTCAAACAAATAAGTGCAATGGCGTAACTGGAGGGGGGTCACAACAGTAAAATTGATGGCCCTGCAGTGCACCATGTAAGCAGCCCCTGCCCTTTGCCACCGGGGTCATACAGGAGAGCAACACGGGGGAGACTCGGGGACTGTGTAGTCAAAGCGTTGGGCCTTTAAAAGGCTGGCTTCAGCTGCAGGCTGGTATGGCTTAATTCTTATGGCAACCAGTCAGTATGTCTGCATTGCTCAGGAAATACGTGCACTTCAAATTGGGAAAACGTGTGTAAAATCATTTAATGTTCGGTCTTTTTCAAACAGTCATTGAAATTGTTGGTTGAAAGCAGCTCAACCTCCTGGATGCCAAGTACTCCGTGCTCCGCTGCTTCCATGCTGCCGAGGCCAGAATTGAGCTGCCAGTCCCGGGATCGTGGCGATGCACTGAGGCGTGCTGAGCTTTGGGTCGGGGTTTCTGAAAAATGCAAATCAGACTTGGCTAAGTGTGTGGATTGAAGGAAGGACGCCCGCCCTCTGAAACACTGGGTGACAGATAGTCAGCAGTTGCCCCCATGATCGGAAGAGCCGTGCAACCAGCTCATCGGCACTTCCGCTTCCAAATGGCAGCAGCTCCTGTCTGAGGCACTCGGGGGCAGAGCGGCCAGCGGCTCCTCAGCAGGTTTAATTTCGTTTTAATGATGCAGAAAGCTGTAGCGTTTAAGAGACGGCCTCCAAAAATGTGCGCTTATTCCCTGTTTGGGAAGCAAGGGGCTGGGGGAGGAAACAAATAATCATAAATGCTGAAGAGCACCACCAAAGAACGAAACAGCGGCCTCCTAAATGAAGGCCAGGTCACAGCATAAGCAGTGGCAGAAGCTGGAACAAAACAGACGGAGCGGAAGGCTGTCGAGGTATTTCCAAGGAAGCCAGTGACCTTGTTTGCTGTCCTTAGACCTGCATGCATGATGTCTCCCCCTACGCTGAGTCTAGCCATGCATTTCGGAATGGAGGCTCCTTGCCACAAATCCCCCTTGCATCTTAGTGGCATGTGTCTGCCTGGCTGTGCAGAATGAAAATCGTGGCCCAAGCCTAACACTTACTAGCGCCAGCGGAGTGCATGCTCCACTGGCGCAAGCTGTTGAAAAAGTGCAGGAAAGCCCTTTGTGACAGTGCACCCTCTAGGACCACCAACAGGAAGGCCAGAGCCTTCCCACTGGTGCCAGCACATGGAGCTATGCCCACTGGAGCAGGCAAGGTGGCGAAGGCACAGGAGAAGAGGAGGGAGGGCGGTGACGGGGGCGGATCAGGCCCAGAAGGGGGAGGGATCGGCAGTGCCGGCACATACTGTCTCCTATCCCCCTTCTTGGGTCTGACCCACAGACCTGCGCCAGCTGTATACCTGGAGCAAGTCTGAGTTGACCCATTCCAGGTGCTGGGGCTTACAACTGTCCCCTTACCTTGAGGAGGGAGACCTCCAGCAGAAGAAATTCCCCCCAGCACTGCTGCATTGGTGCAGGGAAAACTAGGTAGGATTGGGCTGTATGTAAGGTATTTAAGATTATCCAGGAATGTCAGTATTTTTTCTTGCCCTCTTTGACCTGAATCACAAGGACCTCTAGTTATACAATTCTGCTTTTTCAGTGAATCCAAAGTATGCTATTAAAACCAAGTTAACTTCCACCAAGAATCGTCCAAATATCTAATGTGAAGAAGCATACAGAAATTGGCAGGGTTTTTTTCCCCCAGCTAGGGCTGAATGGGGAGACAGCGCCTCATTGTGATTCATTACCTTTCTAATAATTTTGCCTTTTGAAGGGAGAGAAGTATTTCTTCTACAGTATTTTGTGTTTATTATGACGTCTTTCTTCTGTGCTTTGATGAATATGCTATTCAAGGTTCTCTGCAGGCCTCCCTTTCATTCTGCTGAGCTGACTTGTGATTTACAGAGTTACATCTCTGCACTCCTCAAATCAAAATATTTATGGGCAGAGCTTTCCAATGATAAACCACCATATTTAATATGATTTGCTAAAACCCATTTAGGAGATTACATAACTCACATCAAGCAAAGCTTGCTGTGCATATAGGCAAGAAATCTGGCTATTTTATTTAACCCATAAATCCACTCCTTTGCCTGACCTAGTTAGATGATTCATTCAGTGCCTAATGTCAAAATTTGACATGGATGAACAGCCCAATCCTATCCTTCCCCTCCCCCACTAATGCAGCCACACCATCCTGTGGGGGCGGGGGGGGGATGACGGATCTCCCCTCCGAGGTGCAGAGTGGTCTATTTAGACCTGTGCAGCAAGATTGTTGGTCCTGGATGCAAAGCATGTCTTCGACCCAGGTCACATGTTCAGGTCGGGGAAGGGAGTTTGGATTGGGCAGCTGCTGCCACCGCCAAGCCCACCTGCTTCATGGCCCCTTGATCCACCAGCAGATTGGCCCCTTTGGGTTGGGCAGACAGTCTGTCTTTTTGCTACACAGGGGCCCTCATGTGACTTCGGTGTCACTAGAATGTGGGTTTCCCAAAAATTCAACTAGACACAAAATGTAGTTCCTGTGCTAGTTTAATCGGTAGAAGCTGTTAAAATAGTATGTAAGTTCATTGGGCTTGGCGTGAATAAGCAAACTCTCGGTTTGGCCTGTCCCTCCATCTTTGTATGGATGTTTGCAGTTCAGCTGTGTTTCCATTTCCTCATGGGGATGTGTGGGAGGGAGGGGGCGGGTATCACTTAGCTCAGGACGCCGGGGGCTCCCCTAATCAGGGCAACAGCCGTGACAGCCCTCCACATACTGTGCTGAAAAGCACAGGGGTTGGCTTGGAGGGATCTGGATTCTGTTCTCCCACACCCAACACGCTTCCCACAATACCACCCTGGCTCTTGTCTTGCACTTAGCGTTTGGAATCCATCATTCACCTGACACCGCTGTCAAGTATCTTTGTTACTGCAAACCTCTGTCATAGTTTATAATGAGCAACCCAGGCTTCACGACAGGCAAGTAGAAAGAGCTAGGCGCTTTAAACCCCTCTGCATGGAATTGGCAAAGTGCAGAACTGGGCAGAGAGTACAGTCATGTCATTTTGCATACTGTAGTGATTGGTTCTATTATAGAAATGTCTTATCTTTGTCTCTCATAGATTATATTGCCTTCCTCATTCTTGTCTTGTGTGCAAATGACAGGCAGCCCAGTCCTGAGCCCGGCAGCACCCAGGGCTCCAGTGGCCCTGAAATGGCAACCGCTGGATCCTGGGTCCGCTGGGATACTGCCAGAAGGCTCCGTGGTGGGGAGGGAGTGTTTGCGGAGGGAAGGCAGGGGAGGGGAGGGCAG
Organism: Lerista edwardsae; assembly: GCA_029204185.1. Lineage (NCBI taxonomy): Eukaryota > Metazoa > Chordata > Lepidosauria > Squamata > Scincidae > Lerista > Lerista edwardsae. The sequence goes on from JAJKFI010011864.1 coordinate 5,480,902, forward strand.
GCCAGCCCAGGAGGAGGGATGGAGCCAGGATCCGACACTTAGGCCAGACCCTCATCCCTGGCCCTGTCAGCCCTATACGGGCCGCTCAGCTTTGCGCCAGCAATTCCACTGGTGTAGATCCGAACAGTCCCACTGTGGTGGCTGGGGCTTTACCCAAGGAAGGGGGGAAATGCTCCCTTACCCTGAGGTGACCTCCAGCTGCCTCCTAACCTGCTCTGGATACAGTGCAGGCCGGCCCGTTCGAGTGCCTGTTCCAGGGTGAGTTAGGATTGGGCTGTCAGCGGATGCCAAATCAGTGGAAAGGTGGCTTTAAAGACCCACTTCCCCCCCATGCTGGGGTGGCGACAGCGGAGCAAGAACACCAGAAGTGGGACTTCAAAGCTATCCTTAACCCCAAGAAGCTGGCAACCGGCACAGTTTCACAGTGCAAAGGTATTTTAGCACTTTTTCCCTAGTGCCACTTTACTTAAAGGCACTTAAAAGTGGACCCCCGGATCAGTGGTGAGTCGAGTCAGTGGCTGAGGAGGCATGACCTGTTTTACAGATTTCTATTTGATGTGAATTCCATGCTGGCTTGGGGTGCCTTTGGTCAGGAAAGGCTGGGTATAAATTTGTTAAATAAATGTTCACAGACAGACATGCACGGGCACACACACGGCTGCCGAAAAAAGCTTGCTTTGAGTATGGAACAGGCAAATTGTCAATTGATTTTAACTAGTCAATATCCCTTCCTAGGTGACATAACCCATAAACAGGTTTTGTAAAGAGCTGCAGTTTGCATTTGATTTCAGACTAGTGGACCCAGTGCAGACCATTCTTGCACCTCTTTACATAAGAATTTGCTTCCATAGAGGCACTCCGACCACAGGCGTGTGCATGCACACCCACGTCCTTTGCTTGTTTACATTCTGCTTGCTCTAGCCTCTTCTTGTTCACCATTCTAGCACACTGAATGCTGATAAGAGGCAGCAAGGAAGAAGGGTCTTGTTCACAACGTGGCTGCCTGGCCCATCCCGACACACACACGCACACAGTGATGTCATGCAGGGGGAACGTGGGGGAACTCAGTTCCACTTGTTAAAATTAGGGCTGACTCCGCCCACTTCACTCCGCGGTGCTTCCCCCATCCTCCCCCCTCCTGACTCCTCTGCAAAGAGCTTTTCTTCTTGGTTGGCCGGCACTCAGAGGGTTAAAGGGAGCGACTCCGGATTCCTAGAGGGGCGAAGGGGTCTACCCATAGGAACCAGCCGCGAGTAGACCTGGGTTCCGCCAGCCTCCGGCTTATGACGTCACTTCCGGTGGGCGGGTCCTGACACGTGCCAATCAAAAGTGAGTTCCTGTTCTTAAATCATTTAGATGCCACCACTGCACGCACATCTAGTCTCATGAAAAAGCCAGGCATTCTTGCAAGTAAATTTAAATCTGTTTTTGGCATCTGTCCAGCCCTGCATAATATCAGGCGGGGGACATCCTGTCGGAGAGAACAGATTGTTAGTTCAATTATACTTCTGAAATTGAGTTAAATTTCCATGAAATCTGCTTCTGCATGTGAACAGCCCAAGGGAATTGTTTGGTCTTAAATTGCAGCAATCAGGCATTCCAAAGAGGGTAGTGGCACACACCATGTAAGTGTGTGCATTGGAAGCTTGTTGGAGCTGTTTATTTCCAATAGTGCAGTGCAACAAGGCAAAGGTGAGCCAATCTAGCGAAGGGGAAAAAGGTATCCAGTGCTGCCATCTAAAGGTAAATTTTAGCTTTTGCACACATTCCCACTGAAACAAGAGTCGCTTTACCCTTGATCCAATATAATATTGTTGGTAAACTAAGCGAAAAAGAATCTTTTCCTTTTTCGCCTCCAAGACCATCATGTGTCAGACTTGAATCCTGAGAAGTTGAGGCAAAGCTTGCATGTAGCCAGCACAGAACAGCCACACTCAGACCTGCTTGGAGTCATGATCTGGACTCCTTGCTTAGAGTCAGAAAGGACCCTTTCACTGGCTGGTTTTCTGGTAGATCCCTTAAAAATAGGGGTGGCACTCAGGCTGAACTCCCACCTAACATCCTTCAGGTCGGTAGTTCAAGACTCAGTGGATTCTGGCCCCAAGTGAAAACTGCAGTCTACTTTCCATTGCTTGGCGTGGAGATTCTGGGCTAGGCTGGTTCTCCAAACAGTTGAGAGCAACAAAAAAATTATTCAATGACTGGGGGTGGGGGGCAAAAGGAACATATGCAACCAATCGGCCTACAATACAAACATCCACATGATAATAAAAAAGGGTACATTTCTTTGAATGACGTCTATAAAGTTTCATTGTGGTTTTATTTGATTAAGTATTGTGGCTCTCCTTTTTCCACCTTTCACATCAAGGCTGACGTTGGGTCACCACAACTGTATTAAAGGATTTTTGAGTGTGTAAGTAAAACCACCAAATGTCAAACAACGCCTTCCTCATGTGACTGGTAGAATTTCCTGTAACATCCAGCCGTGAATGTTTGCAGGCAACTCACACAGACGCTTGTGTCCTCACCCCATGCAGGTTATATCCCACCCTGGCCCAGATTCAGGAATGGGGGCAGCTGCCCTGCATCTCATGATGGGCCTGCCAGGGCCTGGCTGCCACTTAACTCTGGGTGACTGACAGGAGATCAACTCCCGGCTGCAGTTCTATGCACAGTTACCTCAGAGGAAGCCCCACTGAACACTGGGGGACTTCTGAATACGCATGCATAGGACTGCACTGTTGGCGAAGAGCTGTAGTTGCTCCAGCCTGGGAAGCAGAAACAGGAAGGTCATCCCTCACCTCCAGAAAAGAGGGATGTTGTTGGCTGCCCATCTCCCAAGCTCCTCCACTTGTCCCCACTCCTTTCCCATATAACGCTTGTGTTTGTGACAGCTTTTTTGCTCTCCTCTCCTCCTTAGCTCAAGGCAGCGTGCCCACTCTGTGATTCATCGGCATTGTGAAGGAGTGGGGACACCCACGTTTCAGAGGGGGGGGAATGGTACAGATTGGTGCATCACAACCACACACTTTTCCATGGAGCACCCTCCTTGTATGTTGATGTAGGTACATGAGACAAACAAAGGGTGGGGCATAGGACGGTCCCTCCATCACACAGACAACTCAGCGTGTGGGTCAGCCTCTGAAAAGGACCACTGCCATCCCCCAAGTTTCATGTGTTGGTTCTAGAGCATTGTATTTTAACTAGGTAGTCACTCAAATTTAAATCCACATTCTTTTTCATACAGCAACGTGGCTTAAGCTAAGTCTGCCTTATTAAGGGTCAGTCCTTGTGCCTTCACTTATCTTAATGATGCCTGGCTTTTCACACACCTGAAGTCCTGTGCCTTCTAATTGTAGTCATTATCCTGACCAAAGAGGATGCTTCTAAGCCAGATTGCAACAGCTGTAAGAAAAGTCAAATGCTAAGTACAACCTACTTACAGCATCGTTGTTGCCATGATGATTTTGCCATCATTTTGGAGGGAGCGACCATCGCTTAATGGTAGAACACATGCTTTGCAGGCAGAAGGCAAAAAAAAAAAGTGCCTTTTCACCGCCAGACAGTGTTCAGGTTTTCCTTTTTAATAGCCAATTGATCAGTTCTTAAATACTCAGCATTTAACCTGTGAAGAGGTCACGTCGTCACATTATATGACATTTCCTTTACATAAAAATGATGAACATTAAAGTAGTTAATAGTTAATGGGATAGGGCTCATAGCTCTATTCCCCACATAAAAAGAGTAAACACAAAGGTTCTCTTTTTAATGTAAGTGGTAAATACAGTAGCTGAGCTGTTTCAAACATGCACACTCCAACTTTTTGTCAACACGTTTTGCAACAGTAATACGTTTGCTGATGTTTTTTCCATTGCAGCTCTGGTTAGGATTGTACAAAATGTTTAGTTAGAATTGTTCAGTGCGTTAATGAACACAAGTGTTTCATCAGCTTGGCAACGAGGTTTGTGAAGCATGGTTTTTTAGATACAGAAAGCAAATTCTATTTAAACCTAGAGGATGTTTTTGTTTATCTGGATCATTGGTTTGGTTCTCATTCAGTGATGATGAAGCCAATAGGGTTTTTTTGCCCACAGGAAAACGAAGGCATTTTTTTAAGGAAAGAGGCACACCATTTTTAGATAAAAGAAAGAGCACAGTGTAATTAACCTTTCAGACAGAATGTCAAAAGCTAATATTCCATTAAGTAACTTAACAGTGAATCATTAGCATATGGGACCCGCAATTAAAGAGAGCAGCAGCATTTTGTGCAGGGCAAGATCAAATCCACATCATGAAAAAAAATACTAGTGGGCGGGATGGTTAAACAGCAGAGACATCTCAGAGCGCCATCCACACAGGAACTCAGGCTCCCAAAAGACATAGCAGTTCCCCCCTTCTTTCATCCCATAGCCTTTGACCCTACTTCTTACATAATTTATAGAGTAATCTCAGTAAAACATATTCCATGTTAGTGTGTTGGTTATAGGATTAATCATTCACTGTCCCCGTGTATGTGTAGATACGCGCATGCGCACACGTGCACGCATTCACCCATTGACAGTCCCCTCCTCTTCAGTCATACCGCCACAACGAGTGTTCCAGCCATGGTACAGGCGTTCGAGCACCATCAATGCCAATGCAGAAGCATGCTTGGTGGTTCTAGGCTGCCTCCACAGACGGAGGGGAGTGCCCTGCGTGTGGTGGCAGTCGTGAAGAGGGGGGGTGCCAATCCCAATAAGTCAGTGCGGTGGAAGGGCAGGGCAGGGCAGGGCAGGGCTGGGGCATAGCGGCTATGTGCCAATGGCACTGATCACACCCCTCCTAGACCTGATCCACCCATCTCCTGCTGGTTCTCTTCCAGCATTCTGGAATAATGCTGGAACATAATAAGTCCACAATAACGCCACAAGGCTTGCTGATGAATATACAGTCTTGCTGAATGTTGTCCCTCCGCTTTTCTAAACTTGTTGGCACCTGTGCAGCTGAAACTGCATCAGGTTGCCGTTGGATCAGATCAGATAGCCCAGGTTATAAGAGGTATGCATTTGTCGTGATGTGGAAGTCAGTCCAAAATTCCAGTCCCATTCAAAGCAGTGTCATTGTAATGCAAGGAACACCTGTATGTCTCACATACCTCGGCATTCGTTTGTCAGAAAGTTTTGAAAGGTTTGAATAGGGAATGCTGGTACAGGGCTGACTGCCCCTGATGAGACCTGAGATGATTGTGTGTTCCTGTAGGGTAACACAAAACAGCTCATCATTTGGGCATTCATGGAGATAATAGACACACCTTTTAGAAAGATTTAATACCCTTGGTTGAAATACGAAGTCTGCAGCTCAGGGGTTAGGCAGGATGGCTAAGCTTAAAAGCTGCTGATTTTTAAGTTGCCATGGTAAAGGATTCTCCGACAATGAGGAGCTTTTCCACTAATATCTTTGTAAGCATTCGGATAGAATTGTCTCGCTGAAGAGCTTCTTGTCTTTGCGTCTGCTGACACACACACCGATAAAATCATAAACTAATTATAGAGTGTTATAATGATTTCAGAGCCGCTGCTTCAAGGGCTTTGTAATCGGTGTAGAGATGGCTTCTCTGATGCTTTTTCCTTCATAATAGGACTTGTGTATTATTCAGTGTTTTTATCAATCAGTTATCAAGATCTGCACCAGTGATTACAAAATGCAGCTGTATGGAAATCACAGTGGAGTTTTCACTGTGAAAGCCCATTAATCTGGAAATGTTGATGGCAAAGACTTGTAAATTCTTTCTTTCTTTCTTTCTTTCTTTCTTTCTTTCTTTCTTTCTTTCTTTCTTTCTTTCTTTCTTTCTTTCTTTCTTTCTTTCTTTCTTTCTTTCTTTCTTTCTTAGATGTGGTAGTATTATTTTTGCTTAGCATCTTTAGCTATTTATGATTTCTTTAAATATGAATTCAATAAATGCACTTTAAGAACATAAGAAGATAAGAAGAGCCCCGCTGGATCAGGCCAAAGGCCCATCTAGTCCAGCTTCCTGTATCTCACAGCAGCCCACCAGGTGCCCCAGGGAGGCACGAGACAACAAGATGCTTGCATCCTGTTGCCACTCCCTTGCACCCGGTACCAGTAGCCCACCACCTTTGTAAGGAGGTTGCACAATCCATCATTGCCTATAGCCCACGATGGACCTTTCCTCCAGAAATCCATCCAATCCCCTCTTAAAGGCATCAAGACCAGATGCCATCACCACCTCCTGTGGCAAGGAATTCCACAGATTAACTACCCGCTGGGTAAAAAAGTACTTCCTTTTATCTGTTTTAACTCTCCCAACCCTCAGTTTTAGCGGATGCCCCCTGGTTCTGGTGTTTTGAGAGAGGGAAAAGAACATCCCTCTATCGACTCTATCCCTTCCATGCATTATTTTGTATGTCTCAATCATGTCCCCCCCTCAGCCGCCTTTTTTCTAGACTGAAGAGCCCCAAATGCTGCAGTCTTTCTTCCTAAGTAATCATTGTTGTCGCTCTCTTCTGCACCTTTTCCAGCTCCACTATGTCCTTTTTGAGGTGCGGCATTACTTTGTCTAATATCTCGGAAAGTAGTATAGAGTGAAGCTAACTTTGACTTTTGGATGTAAGCAATATGCTTCGAGCATTTAAGAATATCACTATATTAATGCGATGTGATTTTTAAAATTACATCCCATTCATTGACAAGACTGTTACGTCTGACAACTGTGTCCCTGTCAAATGCTGTAGTGTGGCAGTAGTCCCGGCAGTGGACATTTGCATCCCTTCTTTGTGTGTCCGGGACATTTGTGTCCCGATATATGTATATTTATTTAAAAAGTACAATATATGTACTTTTCATTTTTAAAACTCAAAGGTAGGGTTATGGTTAGGGCTGGAATAAGAGGCTTTGGATATATAACATAGACTTTGTTGCCCAGGATGCAGATACCCCAGTACCATTCTCCAGTTCTGCCTGCTTAACCAAGATAGGTATAAAAGCCAGCAACTTCCAGCACAGTCCAGACTAAAATGGCCTCTGCTGGATCCAGCGCGAGGAAAGAGAGTGCTGGAGGTTTCCCTGAGGTCCTGGGACGGTTGCCCCCTTGCCCAGGGAGTAAGCCCCACAGCCACAATGGTGCAGCCTGGTCTCACACAGCCTTGCATCAGGAAATCAGGCTCAGGAAGGGGGTACTATATGGTGGAAGCCGGCCTGCTGACCCTGGCCCCTCCCAACCTGACAGTGCAAACACGGGGGGTTGGCTGGCTGTTCTCCACTGTCACCTGGCCCTGGGCTGGCATTGCAAGCGGTGTCTGGCAGAATACTGGGTGGGGAGCAGCAAAATGTGCCACTCCTCGCAGCAGACCAGTATGGCTACCCCTGCTTGGGATGGAAACGTCCGCTGCAACCAAGACCAGCATCCGTCCAGGTGCCAATACCAGCCTCGGGAGCACCAGGTTTGTGGAACCAGAGGACAAGACAAAAGGGCTGCATGCCACAGGCTTCAAGCCCTAGCCTGATCCCCTCACGCTCCGTAATGCGTAGGGTGGGGCAACAGGGCCAAGCTGTTGCTTTCACGTAATGTGTCCTTTGGCCCCCTAAAAAGTGGGAACCCGCAAACCAGGCACTTTGCAGTCAGAATGTTTTCCTTGTACTTGTTGTGAAATGTACCTACTCAGGAAGGACCTGTCAGGGGGACGACCGGTGCGCCAGCTTGCAGGAGAAGCCACGACTTGGTGTCCTGCAGGCTGCGCCTGTGCTGTAATTCCAGGTCGCATCTCGGGCTTCCCAGGGCTCTTTTCTTGGACGAACAGGATTGGGCTGTTAATCTCACACGTTAGCATTTCCTCCAGGCCACCTGACCAAGTGACTGTAGCAACGAGTGCTGCTATATTAGGCCTGCGGTTTACAATCTTTTTTTCATTCAATTCCAACGGTGGCGGCATCTCACACAATAATGGTGTCTGACAGCACTTTCCAGACAACACTGTTGATTTAATGGCGTGCTTTAAGCTGTGTGGAGTGCCGTGGCAATGTACAGTACAAATACGTTTAAAAATAAGTAGATGAATCAAATCACAATCTCCATCCCGTATTCTTTAAAAGTCGTGTGTGGCCTTTCAACTGCTTAGCTCTCATTAAAGCTAATGGCCAGTGTACAGAAGAAAAATAAACACTCTTCCACTGTCAAAACCCCAGGGCCTCAGTCTTCAAAGCTCTTTGCTCAGACAAGCGCGGTTTGCTTCGGCATACGTGCACGGATTCAGCACAGAGAGGATGGTGGCCTGATCCGCAGCGCCTGTGAATTTTTTTTCAGAGAGGAAAACGTCGACTCTCCTTTTGAAAGACAGAACGAACCGTGGCCCAAAGTGTTTGGCGATACATGTTAGTGAATCAGCGAGAAAGCCAAACCTGCGGGGGGGGGCGGGGGAGGTATATTTTGCCGATCAGCTTCTGTGTATTCATAGTTATTTGAAATTTAATGGAGTACCCAAAAAAGCCAGGATAAAAATCATTTTAAAAATCAGACCATTAAGTCAAGCAATCACATCAACTTTTTCTGAACATCTTCTTTAGACAGTTGATAAAAATCCCTTGAAATGTAAAGGCAGAGTGATCCCAGGGAGAATTAGCGTGCAGGACATTTGGAACGTCTCCAAATGGCAGGAATATTTTTACAGTGTTAGATGGATTACATGTGCGTTACTAAAGAGTTTTCAGATTGCTTTGTAATTTGAGACCTGATAGTCCGTTTGGCCTGACCTTTGACACCATTATGTCATATCTTGCTAAAATATACAGGCATTGCCCCGGTATCTGGGGGGGGGTCAGATCCTGGGGGGCCCCTGGATACCTGGAACTGTGGAGAAGAGGGAACCTACGTTAAGTATAGGATCCCCCACCCGAGCAAGAAGGATTTTTAGGGACCCAAAGTAAGAATAAAGGAAAGTAAGCCTAGCCCCCCCCCAGCCGTGGATAACTGACACTGCAGATACGGGAGCCGTGGATACGAGGGCCCACCCATGCACATATGTTACATGCAGTGAGAATCTAAGGCCTTTGGCGCAAAAAAAGACAGAAAAATGCTTTGTGTAGATGGTGCTATTACAGTTACTCTGCTTTTTTTTTTTCAGTAGGATGCGTATACAAAAGCGTACTTCAAATTTATCTCCATTACAATTCATTTCCCTTTCCCTGTTTCATCTCTTATTACACTATGGAGTCAGTCATGGTTGCAGAAAAATGACTGGAGAATAGCATGAAAGCAGCACTCTTATTCAGGTCACTGATACGCTGGCTATTAAGAAACATATATTCAGAGCACCTTTTTTTGACAGTACCTGGTTCTACTGAGATCTATGCACAAATAATGGCAGCCCAATTGCACCGAACTCCTCACAGTCAGCCTCTTTAATAGGAAGAACCTGCATTGTTCTTTTCAGTTAAGAATGATGCCAGAAAAACTGACAGGAATTTCTTGATGGAATCTGATAAACACTGGAGTTGTGTCAAGGGCACCTTTTTTTTAGATGGTAAGAAAAATTACTGCTGCAGTGGAATTATGTTGCAAAGAATACCTTGAGAACGCCTGCTGTTCTTACACAAGACGTATTTGAAGTGAATCAACTGGCTTTATTGCCATTAAGATCTCTGTAGGAATAGGTTGCTGTACCCTGCCAATTGTCGACCAACCCTTAGAGAGCATGAAATCTTGTTTTGCTCTGTTTCAGTGGTCTCCAAACTGAAAAGACTGTCCCCAGCTCGAATGGAGCTTGCCGTTCCCCAGGGGAGCCTCTCGACAAAGTGCCCAATCACCTCCCAGCACATTGCTGACCAGCCACGGCTGCTCAAAAATCTGGGCACAGAGCCTGCTGGGGCGAGACAAGGCAGAAGCGGCTGTCCAGCTACATATACATGTGGGGGTGATCTGGCACGATGTAAAGAGGCTCCCCTGTGGAATAGTAAGCTCCGTTAACGCAGTGGAAGGGTTGGAGCAGACACCAGATCTGGCCCACAAGGCATAGTTTGGAGGTGCCTGCTCTAGTTCAGAAAACCAGCGGTGGAAGCTTGGCTTGGCAAGGGGGGGTGGCATTGTGACACTTTTGCCTCCTCTCCTTGCCAAGGCATGTCTGCTCCGAAGTCAGTTTCCTCATGTTCAGCCAGATCTGTTCCCCGGTAGGTGTGTGCAGCACTGCAGCCCAATCCTCTCTGCACAATATGCTGGTGGATCTTGCGGGATGCCGCCACCGCAGCCACTCCAGCGGTCCGCAGCGTGCTGCTGTTGGTGCAGCACCTGGTGTGCCCCACGTTGGCAGCAGCAAAGGACAGTTGGCCGTGGGGGCATCAGGCTAGGCTGTGGATGGCTCTGGGGTGGATCTCATTGGTGACAGCATCTGGGAGGGCTGAAGCCCCTGTCCCAGGCTCCCACTGTCCCTTCCCCCTATGCTAGCTGGCAGAGATCCGAGTAGGCCCATAGGGGACCAGGGAGTGGCAGAGGAGGGAAGGAAAAACTGTTGGCATTGACCTTTCCTGGCCATCCTGGTCCCCAGCTGGCCCGCAGGACACAGTGAAGGCTGCATCAGCATCCCTGCATTGCACAGGCCAGCCCTGGATCAGGTCCTGCATCATCTTTTTATTCGCCAGTGACGGCATTGCACTGTCCTGTGCTGCCTGTTCTAAAAATAGTAGATCATGAAACAATGGATCTTATTTGGAGGGGGAAATGGGAAGGATAATCTGGTTCCTGCATGTCGGAAGAGGCAGTAATGTATGCCTGTAGTACTCCCTTTTCTTCCCTTGCCAAGCAGTTGCCGGAGACGGAAACCATTGTTCACCCCGTATTTGAATGTTTTTCCCAGAGGTGGTGAGTTGCCATATGGACCTGTTTGAAGCAGTTCGACAACCAGATTAGTTCAACACAATAACGTAGCAGGCACGGGGCAGGGTGATGCGCCCAGGGTGGGTAATGGGTGTCCCACATTAGCCCTTGCTGAGCAGAGGCACATGCTGCATTTGGAAACAGACGGGCCCTTCCAGCCCACCCGCCCATCCCCAGCTTTAAACAGCTGTAAAAGGCAGCCCCCGGAAGCCCTTTGCCAGTGGCGCCATTTCTGAACCACTCTTGGGGGCCATGCATCACTTCATAAGAACGTCAGAAGAGCCCCACTGGATCAGGCCAAAGGCCCATCTAGTCCAGCTTCCTGTGGCCACTCCCTGCATCTGGTGCATAATGCCCACCTGCTATAATAATTGCTATATGTAAATGAAGCCTTATGTTTTGATTTACCAGAAGAGAAGGCATGTAGCACCTTCAGAATTGGGTAGACCATTTCAGTCGGATCCTATATAGAAAAGGAGGTTTTGAAATACTTCCCCTTGTACTAGAGCAAGTTGGTCAGCATCAAGTTTAATTTCCTGCAGTGATTTTCTACTTTGGGATATTGCAAAACTGCCTAAGTCAAGTACGGAGCCTTTGAACAGGTACGAGAACCCCCTGACATTTTGCTAGAGGCCCTTGACATTATCAGGTCAACTGGAAGTCACTCGCTAGGCTATTAGCATGCCCTCTTCTTGTTCCAGCAATTTTAAGAATTTCATTTCTCTGGCAGTTAATCTGATTGCGTGTCTGCAGCCTGCATGTATCTGGCAAAATAAGATTCATTCCCAGGGCCTGCTGCAGGCAGTGGACTGGACGGGGTGGTGAACCAGAGTGCACCATGCACATCTGCTGTCTCCCTGTCCCGCTCTCTCATGGCCAGTCTGGGATGAGAGATTGCGAGAGGGAGAGCAGGCGCGGCGCAAGCAGCAGCTGGTGCTTCTCCAGAAAGTGTAAAGGGAGATGTAGGGTTAGGACCACTTGTAAGCAGAATTAAACTCTAGTTCCAGCTTGAAAACTATAAAAGCCATTGAAGTCCAGAGTTGCATAAGCAACTGGCTGAAAATAGAGAATGTGAAGGAGCAGACCTTTCATTTGTTACCAAATATTGTCAAAGCGACAACTGTACTTGCGAGCAGTGAGACCCTTTGTCCCTGACTCATACTTCACAGGCTAGGACTGAACGAACATCTCTCCCTTCGATGGCGACAGGCTCAACGACTGCAGCTCAAAAGCACAGGCACACACTGGTTTTAGATCAGTGCCTGGGTGTAAGTGCAGCCTTTGAATTGAGGCATCTGAAACCTCAAAGGAAACGGGCAAGTTCAGGGTGGCGCATTTGACATGGGAGCCAACAGAACAAGGTTCCTTCTCAGCTCCTCCAAAGACTCCCTGAGCCACGTCCCACCCGGGCACCTGCTCATTATCCACGTCCTCACTGGTGGCATTCTCCTGCCCTGCTTGGATGGCGCGTGAATTTCTGATCAAACTGTGCTGCTTAGCCACTATGGATCTCAATAGAACTGCAGATCCTGGGGGTGAGGACCCCACAGTTTAATTTATTACATTTGCTGCTGTTTGGCAGCTTTCTCTTTGATGCTTCCAATGGCCTTAACAGTCCAAAAGTCATACCCATGTAGATCCTGACCCACACGTGCCTGAGCTACCTGGACTTTGGTGCAGCTGTATATTTCCCCACACTCAGCCACTAATCAGATGCTTAGTGCTGTTAGCGCAGATTGCGGTCAACAGTTGTGCGGTGAGGGAAGGGGACAGATGGTCCTAGGAAAAATTCACATGGGCCTCCCCTTAGAAGTAGCGACTTGCATGCTAAAGTGAATGCACAGCCATGGACACCCAACCAAAGGCGAGTCAAGGAAGGGGAAGGGAGGGGAAATACCTGCCAGCAGACCTTCCCAGCCATGCTTTCGTTCTCTGTAACAAGCTAAGGCTGCAGTTTGACACACATTTACCTGGAAGTAAGTCCCACTGAAATAGGACTTACATCTGCGTAGACATGCATAGGATTGCACTGTAAAGAACATTTTAACTTTTTTCAGTGCAGATCTGTTCATGTTCTACACTCGGCAGTACGTGGTAAGAGCGGCATCTTTCTAGGATGTACTTCTAGTGCTTGCTCCTCTGCCAGTGATGAAAGCATAGAGGACAGCAACCTGTTGTGATAGTTGTTGAAGAATAAACACATGGTTTATATGATATCATGGTTGTATCGCCATGTACAGCATCAGGTGTCTGATTCAGCAGACCAAGAGTTGGCCGGGGAGTGATATAGCAATATCCTACCCACCTCCAACTCTCAGACAAAGCTGCAGACACTCCTCTTTCGAAGGCAGAGGTATTTCTGTTGCTTAGCAATACATCATTTCAGCTCTTTTTCTTCCTCAGAATTATCCCCCCTTATTATGGTTTTCTGACTGTGGAAAATTACAGCTGCCTAAGCTTGTGCTCACCTGGGTTTTGTAGTGCATGGTAGAAGAATATTGTCGTGCGCTTGCTGCAAGAAAGAAAGATGCCGATGGCACAGTTGCGCTTCCCATTTGCATCCCGTGGGGTACGGCAGTCAGTATTATTTGGCTTCCAGTAAACAAACATGGATTAAAGAGCTGGCTCGACTGCAGTAGACGTCCTCCTGGAATGCAAGGAAAATGTGGGATGCTCTGAACCAAATGGTAGGTGCGCCAAACGGTGGCGCTCTTCCCATCAACTTTTCCCCTCTCGCAACTGGGGCAGTGCTGGTTTCTCCCATATGGCCCAAGGCATTTACCCAGCGGCGTCATTCAGCCGGTACGCTGGGCGGGACTTAACTTTGACCAGCAGCCCGCCCGTTGCGTAATGGCGCGTTCCGCCGCTAAGCCCCCAAGGAGACTCCTTCTCTTTCCCTACAGAATACAGTCACTGCAGGGCGGGTGAGCAACACAGGACTGGGCCCTAAGTTCCTAAGCAGCAAACTTCAGCTAAAATTCTCTGCTAGCTTCTCCTTAAATTCAAATGGCAAAACTGGTTCCAACCCTTTTTTCTGCCCCACTTCATGGAAGGTTTTATCCTCCGTAATGCTGATGGGTCTCGCCTTCCAAACGCTGGAGAGCAATTCCCAGCTATCCGGGAGCATGTCACAGTCCTTGGCCGCCCATCAATTGCTCATTGACAGCAATCAAGGCAGCCTAAATGCATAAGACCAATTCGGGATCTAACCCATTTTGATTCTTGATGTACTCTGCCAGCGCAGTTCTCCAGTGAAGTGAACAGAAGCTTGTGCCAGAGGACTGAAAGCGCAATATTTATATCTACAATTGAAGCAAAAAAAAAAATCTATACATTTTAATTATCTTCCCCTTGCGGATCCTTCCTTACAGCAATGACACAATGAGATAAATGGCCAGCAGTATTTCATTTATTGGAGATGTTGCAAAATGCATCCACATTTATGAGCTGATGTTCAATATTAGCTGGTACAACTTATACCCAAGGGCAAGTATCATTTCAAAAGATGTGCCTCAGATGATATTTTTATGAAGTATAAGACTACCTATCCGTGAAAGAAGCTAGAGAGCTTACCAGATTTTTAAAAATAATGTTTTATATTAGCCTACAAGATCATTGTTTGATGTGGTCTAATATACCAACATATTTCTATCCCCAAAATGTGGGGTTTTTAAACTCCTTAACTGTACATTCAGTTTCAAATTAAATGTAAATTGCAAGACTGCCCTTAGTGACCACAAAATTCACAGGTTTCTAAGGGTGGATTTGAACCGATCTATTTCTTCCAGGAGAAGATATATTTTGATTTTATTTTTTTGCAATGGAGGTAAAAGAACTAGGGGACATTCATAGGCTGATACAAGCTCAGCAAAGTTCAGAAATGATTGCAAAAAGACATTTCTCATCAAAAGAAAGTCTGTGTGAATGCACCTTTAAATATCTAGGCCACAATCTAGCACAGGGCTAGAAATGCTTAAGCCTATTGATTCTTCGGCAGTATCTCTGCTGGATTGTGGCAAGTGATTAAACTGAACCTGAAACTCTCTCATGCTTCAGGGCTTTAAAATATATATTTTGTTCTCTCAGTCACTTTGTGTTATTCATTTGTCTGGAAGGCAAACACATTCCCTCTTTATTATATCTGCTCGGCTATGGGCTTCTGATGCTCATTTTCATTCCTAATATGGTAGCAGGAGAGGATTTTGTCTCCGTTCCAGAGAACTCTTTCCAGCGTGTGGAATTCCATGAAAAGAAAACAAAAGAAAAGACGAAACAGCAGCAACAAAGAAGTGTAGTCTTACACTAATAAGGAGCTGGGAAAAATACCATAAACTTGGATGTTTTCGCCTCTGTTATTTTTACATTCCCCACTCCATCTTAACTTTCCATCGCAGTACAAAATGCCTTCAGCTATTGTATTAAGCAGACATTTAGAAACTTTAAACAAATAACATGTCTAGAAATTAGGGTGTATCGTTTTTTACCAGGCCGCCAATTGAAATGTTATCGTACCGCCTTGCTTACAATGTCGAAGCACACTTACAATTACTGACTGCATTAAGACAAGAAATACATTAGAAAATGCATTCCAAAGTAGTAGTACTGCTTTCTTTCTCCAGCCAAGCTTTCTGAGTGCATGGTAAGCCCTTCACAATCTTCCACCTAGTCTCTTAAGTAGGAGTTAATGGACTAGAATCTTGTAGACCAAACAGGGTCTGGAACAAGTGTCCTGACAACCTTTCCTGTTTCCTATGTGCCAGCAAAAGAAGGCCACACTGTCACTGCCCTCCTTCCCCTTACATCTCGCTTATACCTGTGCTATTATTCTAGTCACCTGGCACACGGAAAGGTGAGCTTCAGCAGCGAGAAGCAGGAAGCTTGAAACAGCTTCAAAGGGGCTTCCTCCCCCTTTCCTCCAACCCACTCAGTCTGCAGCCACCCGGGCTTGCTCCCAAGTGGTGGTCCCTGTGGTAACTCAAGTGGTTCCCAGGGAGCAGCCCTGATTGGTTGAGTGGAGGAGGAAGTGCCTATGCAAGCTCTACTCGAGCTTATAAAGCAAATAACACTTCTATAGCTTATGGACATGATCCACCCATATGCCGCTCCTCCTATATGACAATTTATCATGTCCAAATCATAGCCAAATACCAGTATATACTTTTTTCTCCTGTGCAAGTAACAGTCCTGACTGATAAGCCACATTTTCATGAATTTCCCATGCAAATTAGAATTGTTGTAGCTTAGAAATGTACATAGGTTTTCTGAGCCTCCCTCCTTCCACGACTATGACATCTCAAGGGATGTTTGAATCTATACATGCTTTATGAGCTGTTTATTAATAGCAGCCATCTCTTTGACTAGTATAGACTGTGTCAAGATCTTGTCTCAACTGGATAGCTGAACCCTTCAAATTCAATCAAGGTCGGCAATGAACCACAAGCCCTTTTGTACAAAATTGAATATTTGCTGCTTAAATTGTAGCAGGTATCTGAGCCAAAAGCGATCCTGCACCGACACGTTTCACATTGTGCCATGTGTCACATTTCAGTGCCTGCTCAGTGAAAGCGTCTAAACCATCCAGTATCCATATGTATGACTGAATGCGAGAAGGATTTGAGATGTCCTGAGATTCATAAGCTGTGGACCACATTATTACATACTGTCTTAAACTTTTATTAGGTCACCATTTCTCAAACTGCGGGTCAGGACCCACTTGATGGGCCATGACCTGATTCCTGGTGGGTCCCACAGAGCCTCCAGTGAAAACACAGGTGAGGGAAAGGTCAGATAGCAAATTGCCTCAAGCCCTGAGGCTCCTCAAAACTCCCATAGCTGCCAACTTCCCTGCCAAGAGCTGAGCTCCTGCAGGGAGCTAAATGCTTCCGTGTCTTTTTCCTGGGGTGTGTTCTTCCCAAGTCCATCAGTGACAGGTAGTGGGGGGGGGGCAGGCAAAGGCTGGGTCACATCACTAAGCTCCTCAAGCCTTGTTACGAGAAATGCATCAGGGTTTTTTTGCAAGTAAAAAAATAAAATATTACATTTAAATACATAAATAAATAAAAATATGTCTTCCTAGATCACTCCTCTTTTTATGCCTTGTAGAGCTATAAGGCAGGTCCTGAGAGAGTGTCATTTAAAAAAATGGGCCCTGGTGCTAAACAGTTTGGGAAACACTGGCTCAAGTGCCTTCCTTCACGCCATACGGAAAACACAGCTTCATCACTCACGCACTCTCACAACTCTTGTTGCTGGCTGTGTGTGTTTTTCTGCCAGCTTGCCCTGGATATACTCCACAGATACTCCCTCTGCAAGAATACCAAGTATGACGCAGAAAACATGCCTTGCCCTTGGCTGTGAATTACCAAGTATGCCTCAAACGCTGTAGAATAATGGATTCTGCTGTCTCCAGCATATGTCAAGAGCTGTCTGTATGATTTTCAGGTCATCTGTAATCCCGGTCCTGTTTACAGAATTGCAGAGCTTTCTAGAAGCTCCTTGCGGCCAACAGAACAATGTGTTGTTTCTTTAAAAAGCTGCAGTGTGAGGAAGCAATAGGAGCCCGGTCACTGTTTAATTTGCAATGTATGGCTATGGGCCATAAACCCTAATGCAGTGCTTCTCAAACTGTGGGTCAGGACCCACTTGGTGGGTCACAACCTGGTGTCAGGTGGGTCGCAGAGAGCTGGGAGTAGCCACCTTGGAAGCTTCAGACTTTATCCTTGCTATATTCCGTTTGTGTGTGTTAACGGTCTGAAGTTTCAAGTGAGGTGGTTTTTTAAAAAAATTTGGTTTTAGTTCAGTGCTTTTACATAATATTTTGTCCTAATCTTGCTTTCTGTCAGGGCTGTTCCATGGTTGTGCAATTGCTGTAGTCCCAGAACGCCAGCTTGCATTCCAGGACTGTCATTTGATTATGCAATTCCTGCACTTGGTAATGTCACTTCTGGTCATGACATCACTTCTGGTGCATCCCCACGTGAGTGCTGGCTGGCCTGCGCTGTAGCCAATGCAGGTTTGCCGACTCTGGATCTCACTGTGGGGCAAGCCCCAACTGCCCCAATGGGCCTGCTCGGATCTGTGCCTGCCGCAGTGTCCCAAATTGGGGCCACGCGGCTCCACCCGCCTCCTCAAGCTGACTTGGCCACAGGAATGCCCTTCCCCCGCCCAGAAAAGCCCCTGCTCTGGCCAAACTCTGCCAGCACATGGGCAGCTTACCAGCCGCCCACTCCAGTGCAACTGTGTCAACGCGGCTGCCTGCGTCGACACAGCGCACCTTACACTGGCGCAAAAGTGCCTTATGGCGCTTCACAACAGCATTGGGCCTACGCAACACACATGTGTCAGCCCAAGGGCGCTCTAGGATTGTACCCCGAGTGTATTTTTAATCAAAGATTTGGCACAAGAGAAATAGGGCCTATGCATATCTATTCAGAATAAATCCCACTGTGTTCAATGGAGCTTATTCCCAGAAAAGTGTGTATTGGAGTCTAATAATATGACCACAATCTTGCAAAATTATTTATCTCTTTGTCCTCCTGCTCCGAAGAAGCAAAACTCCAGTAATTCAAGGTCCTCCTTATGGCAAAGATCAGCAAATAAACTACAGTCAATGTAATAGGCTAGAGCCAAATGCTTGATAAAGGTAAAGGTTTCCCCACAACCGAATGGTCTAGTTGTGACTGACTGTAGGGGGCAGTGCTCATCTCCATTTCTAAGCCAAAGAGTCAGCGTTTGTCCTGAGGACAAGTTTCTGTGGTCGTGTGGCCAGCAAGACCATACGCCAAGGTGCACGGAACGCCATTACCTTCCCACCAAAGTGATACCTATTTATCTACTTGCATTTTTTACGTGCTTTCGAACTGCTAGGTTGGCAGGAGCTGGGACAGGCGACGGGAGCTCACTCCATCGCACGTTCTTGAACTGCCAACCTTCCAGTCAGCAAGCTCATCAGCAGTGGTTTAACCCGCAGCGCCACCATGTCCCACCCAAATGCTTGATAGCCATTACAAAAACAATGGGAACATAGATCCCAGGAATGAGCTCAAGTGCCTAGGCTTATCAGAAAATGCAAACCTGAGGAAGAAAAATAGCCCTGACCGCCATGCAAATCCTTTGCACACTGTCCAGGGGGAAAAGGTACTAACACTTCATTTGAAGTTGTTAAGGAGAAGCATACCGGTCTACATAAATCAGACAAAGGAAACAATGTGTTCTGTGACATGTTGTTTGTGTGACGTGTGCCCCCTTTACTAAAACACAGCAAAGACTGGCCTGTCCCCTGGTGAGCTGCGTGATGGAGAAAGTGTCTTTGATGATCTCGTAGCCACAGAAGCAACAGGAAGAAAAATTGGAACTTGGTTTTATATTCTGTCTGTGAAAAATTGTCATTGATTTGAGGTTTTTGGCTTTTGTCATTGATTTGCTGCGTTTGGCTTAATCAATTAGCATGCCTCTTCTACACTGTCAGACATAAAAAAGTCGCAAGTTTACTGAAGCTTAAAACCTTGTCAATAAAACAATAACCTTGTCCATCCAAAACTGGTTATGGACACTAAGACAAAACTATGCAAGGTTTAGCCTTTGTAACTGGGATCTGTTTCATTTTGAAATTATGTGTGTGCTCAGCAAACACAGTTTTTCTTCTTTATACTTTATGTGCTATTTCACTCTCGAAAGCTTCCCACTCGTATCTAAACAGGAGGTCATATGATGTTGATGATAACGTCACCCCTGTTTTCTGCTACGTGCTGTCCGGAGCAAAACACGTTGTCTGTACTGTCTTTTGTGTCTCCCTCTTTCTTACCTTGTCAGCTCAGTACTCAAAGGTGCCAAGCATATGCAGCCCTGGCACCAGCTCTGCCATTGTCTGCAGCAGCAAGAAATCCATAGTCCCCATTTCTCACCAGAGGATCCTTGCTAGCAGGAAGAGCAGGCAACAGCCCTGAACTGTCGCAATGTCTTGGCCTTGTTCAAGGCCTAGTATGGATTCCTTGATGGTCAGCAATGTATCCATTGACCCCCCTCTAGTCACTTTTCCCAATTCTCATTGGCCTTGCATATTTTCCTACACTAGCGCTAATGTAAATGTGTACATGTGTCTGTGTGTTGGAACACCTAGTGTTGGCTGGATACAAATTCAATATTGATGCCCTGAGAGACTGCATCATCATTTTGGATCTTATCAAGTTGCCAACACAATGAACGCTACGTTTATGTTGATTTATTTTAACATATTTATAGGCCACCTTTCAATCCCAATGAAAGGGCCACCAACGGTGGCTCACAGTCACTATAGTTAATACTAGAAATAATTTTAAAAACACTAGAATCCTCAAAACAGAGGAATCCAATGAAGGCACAGAATAATCAAGCAAGAAGCAACAAACTCAGGCAAAAATTCAAGGGAAAGCTCACCAATCCAATGAAGTCTTCACTGCCCACTTCCAAGTTTTCGCCAGGGCTATTTGCTAAAGCTCCAGGATGGTCTCGAAACAGTTACTGTTTTAGTGATGCTCACTTTTGTGTTCACGTTTGGCACTGGCTGAATTTTGTTTGAACCAAATTTGAAGTTGTCAAGGGAAATGTCATTACAGCCTGTCTGCAATTTCACTGGCCTGCCCCACCCCAGGTATAGTCTATCTTAATTTAAGGAATATTTATGTCTATACATTTATTTATTTCCTTAAATAATTTATACCCCGCCTTTCTACCCCATTAAGAGCACCTGAGGCGACTTACAGATTAAAAACATTAGCAATCCATTTTCTGCTCATTCATCATCTTCAAATATAGTGGAGAAAAACCTAGCCCTTTAACTTCACACACCCCTCAAGCTTGAGTGGGAGAGAGTTCTCACCCACTTCTGCCTTTTCTTCCTCTCCATCTACTCTCAAGGTCTAATTGGCAAGCAGCCATGTCAATTTTGAGTGTAGGAGGCCTGTCCCCAGCTAGACTGGAGGCAGGTCTATTGCCTGTTTAGAATGCTGTTATAGTCACATTTTCAGAGCAAGTGACCTGCTTTCCTCTGAATTAAAGCTCTGGATTAAAGCAGAAATTGCTTCTGGGTTTAGGCCTAACTGACAATGTTATATGACCATTTATTGGATAGTTTGCAGTGGGCTGGCTTGATTCACATTAGTTCAACCACTGTTCTTTATTCTGCAATATATTCAGTAGGGAGGCCATGGCAGATGACGGGGTGGCTAGGGGGGGTCTCAGGCCTCGGGCGCCAGGCTGCAGGTGGGTTGACAACCTAGGAGGGTACAGGGAGGCCTGTAGCGCAGGGGGTGGACAACTGGGGTGGTATCCCCTCCATGGTGCTCTGAGTTTCTCCTCGGTTCTTTGGGGGGCAGCATTAATTGCTTAAAGCAGTGAGCACCGTGAGTTACGCCCACCCACCCACCCTCCAAAATGGAGCAGTTCCAGAAATGGGGGTGGGTGTCAGGCGCAGGTAGGAGGGTGACGTCATTGTGACATTGTGTCACCTGACCTCAGGTGTCATTAGGCCCCAGGATGCTTCTGTAGGGAGAAGAGAGGCAAGGGCATTTTTCTGCTGCTTTCCTTTTACAAAGCTCTGCCCTTTTAGATTGCAACATTTGTTGCATTATACAGTTTGTGTAGTGATGTGTAAGCACTGGCACTCTGAAGATGTAGCTATTAAAATAAGCTTTAGGCCATTGTGCTCAATTATGTTTTGACTCTGCCGTTGGCAGATAACAGTCCCAGACTGGAATTCTCTAGATGCCTGTTCTACAGCACTGTCTTCCCTACCAATGTCTTAGCATCACAATCCAGGTGCATAGCCTTCACGGAAGCAAAAAAAAAACCCAGCCCAGAGAAGGTTATGTGGTACAGTGTATGGAGTTTAAAAATCAGTGGGAATGTAGCACTAGCCTTGGACATTCAGTGGCATGTGGCAAGAGTTGTAGGAAAGAAAGCACACATTCTTGGATGCATGCTTCCTGCGTGACATTTGAAAAGGGGCCTTTTTCCATGAAGTGTGAGCCCTGTATATGGGTGAGGGGGCTTATACCTCTTCCCACAGAAGGGATGCACTCCTTTCTACCTCAGACACTATGCAGGAAGCACCAGTCCAGAGTTGCTTGGCCGTCCACTCCCCCGGCTCTTGCCCAGGCACTTTCTCGTCTCACCTCCCACATTGTAAGGCCTACAGCACAATGCTACACATTGTCTACTCAGAAGTAAATCTCACTGAGTTCAGTGGGGCTTACTCCCAGGTAAGCATGTCAAGGATGGCAGTGCTAATTTATGAAACCACTCTCACAGTCCAAACCAGACCTGCAGATCTGCTTGTGGTGGGAGATGTTGCAAATGTGCCATAAAGCATATTTGTGCACCCTGAGAGTAAGTAGCGCTGGTGGGGTGACCTGCACCATCCCGCTGCCATTACACCCAGGAGATTAGCTGCCAGCCGAGGTAAGGAATGTGCTGGGTGGCAAAGGGGTGATGGGAGGATGGAATGGAGACGGGGGGCTGTTTCTGGGCAAGGAGAGGGTGGAATGGGGCAAATCAGGCCCAGGAGGGGGCAGCAGAGCCATATCCTAACACCCAGTAGTGCTATCCAGCCGGTACACTGGGCGGGACTTACGTTTGATCGGCAGTCCGCCCGTTGCGTCAAGCCGCGGTCTGCCGCTTTCCCGCCCGCACCTGCCGATCAAACGTAAGTCCCGCCCAGCGTACCGGCTGGATAGCACTACTGCTAACACCCCTCCTGGGGCTTGCCAACTTTACACAGGGATGCTTCAAATTGCCTTGCAGTTTAGCAGGTGCATATCCAAGTAGTCCCATTGGGTAGGCTGGGGCATTATCCCCTTACCCCAAGAAGACCTCCAGCCTGCTCCGAAGCTGCATTGTATGCAGCAGAGGCCATGTGGCCCTGCCGAGCCAGCGCAGATTAGGATTGGGAAAGGAGGCAGGGTAAGACCTGAGTTGGCAGCAGCCTCTTTCGGAGTGGGCCGCTCATCTTGATGATGGATGTGGACGCAGGCCCTTAGTCTCTGCCTCCCACCCCCATAACTTTGCTCCCCAAAAAGAGCACACAAAATGACACTAAGAGGAAAACCTTTCTTTTTGTGCTTCCAAAAGACATCACCGTCCTTTTTCAGTGTAACGTTCGGCCTGTTCATTTGCAGCAGAAAGCCAAAGATTCAGCAGCACCGTGATTTAATAACAGTGAATGATCACATCTCTGTAACGGCGACGGCCCCTCCAGCTCCTGCACAGTGTCTCAGCCACTGTGCAAACGTCCCTCGCGGCGCCCCGGGAGAGTTCAGTCCCGCCCCGCCCCCGGCTTCCTTCGCCATGCCAAGGCTGTCCTGTTGCATAACGAATATTGATTTCGACAACCCATGGATGTGATCACTCTAAACTCATTAGAGGTTATTTGTGAGACCGTAATTATGCCTCCCCACACACAAACACACAGGAGGAAAAATGGGGAGGCAAATTATCCATGGCTTGAAAGCCTCGAGCAGCAGGCAGAGTCATCTGGCCAAGAACGAAATCTGTCTTGAGATCCGTGGAGGGGGGAGCACCTCAACAGATCGGAAGGCAGAAAACATGAGGGGTCTGCCTCCACGCTGCTGCTCTTTGGGGAGCCAACTGCTCAGGCCCGTCTCTATCCAACGCCTCCAATTCCTGCCAAAAAGGAATTGCACGGCAGAGAAGTTGAGTGCACAGTCAAGTGTGAGTGAACCTTTCCTGGCAGCAGGGCTTCTCAGACTTTACGTTACTGCAGATCCTCTACAAACACACACACACACACACCCCAAAAAAAGCACACACACAAATATACATTTACATAAACCCTCCTCCATGTTACGGCTAATCATTTCATCAGTATTCATGAGGCAGGTAGGAGATGACATTCCCAGCCTGGGAACTTGCCATCACAAGGGCAAGATGAAAGCAAAGCTTTCCCATCTCTCTCCAGCTGCAGACTAAAAGTCCAGTGTGTGGCTGGAAGCTCCCTCTCTCCCCCTTGCATCAAATACCGAGGACAAGCGGTTCCCGAGAATGGCACTCAAAGTCCCCCTGCCTTGACTTCTTTCCTCATTCATTTAACAGAAACATGCATTGCTGTGCTCAGTTGAAACAAATGGGAGCTACTGCACATGTAAGAGGTTGGCATGTGCCTCTGCATTGGTCCTAACATAATGGCAAGGCACACAGTGTTGTGACGGCAGGTGCACATGGGACAAAGGCAGGGCTACATCAGTCTCACATTGACCTTCTCCTTTCAAGGGCAGCTAATGCTTATTTCCCCCCCCTTTGCTTTCTCTGGGTCAAAACAGTTTAAATCAAAACAAGGTAAATCATGACTTAAATCACTATCCAACTTCCCAGCACCGACGCAGCCCCAAGGTGAAAGAACAAATGCTCCCTGACATGGATGAGGCCTCCCTCCATGACTGTCCCCCCACTGCAAGATGCAGTGCATGCCCAGTAGTGTCAGCCTACCGGTATGCTGGGCGTATCTTCCGGGTGAGCGGCAGCGCGATCGCTGCGTTCTGTTGCGTAACGGT
>JAJKFI010011864.1:5505706-5532195 GCA_029204185.1 Lerista edwardsae
TACCGGTAGGCTGACACTACTGGGCATGCCCTTTGGGCATCTCTGCACCAGCACTGGAAAACTAGATAGGATTTGGCCCTGAGGCTGAACTCCTATCCGCACTTTCCTTAGAGTAAGCCTCACTGAATAAAACAGAACTTACTTCTGAGTAGACAGGTCTAGGGTTGCAGTCTAAGACAGAAAGGCAGATTTCTTCCAGTTCACAGATTTTCTGGCAAAGCAAACATACTTACTGATTGCTAAGAATTCCAGCATATTGATTTGCAACTCAACTCATCAAGGCAATGTTCATTTTGGGAACGTTAGTTTGTGCACAGAAGCAGCTGTGTGGCCTGAGCATGACTGCAGATCTGAAGAACATTTTGGAGTGCTGGGTTTGTCTATGGACTGTTAAGAGTATGTGTACACATGTAGACCTTCGAGAAGAGTGTGGGCCTAGTAACTGATGAGAGAGCTGCAACAGTGCACTAGGCATTTGTGCTAGACAGCCCGGCTTCTGTGTTGCATAGCCCTGACTTTGTCTGTTTGTTTGCCGAAGCAAATGCCCAAGGCGGCTTACATGAGCAGGCTAGTCTAAACCACCATTTTTTTCAATGGGGTTTTTACAAATCTACAGTGTTCTTGTGATCCGCCAATCCTTAAGGCCAGACGTTGCCTTCACAATGTGGTTCTTTCCTTTTGGCTGCCTGCCACCCAGCCTCAGCAGGCAATTGCAAGTCAAGCCTGGACAGGTCCTCAAGGTCGCATTCCCTTCTTTGCCAGCTGGCCTCCTCACACACTCCACCGCAACTCTCACTTGCAGTGAGCTAATCAGCTCCACAGCGACTCTGTTCTGCCACCACAGGTACTGCAGCTTGTCACAGCCTGGCATCCGTCTCCCATCCAAAAGCAAACTGCAGATTTTCCTGCTTAGCTTCAGGCAGTGCCAGCAGCTCAACCATCAGTCCACACCTCCTGCCCTGTTTATTGGTCCAAGAGCATGGCTGGAGGCCACGTGCTGCAGCTACTTTGCAGAAGCTAAGCAGGTCTTTGGCTGGCAGAGGGATCAGCCAGAAATCCCAGTCATGAGCAGAAATATTGATTTTGTCATTAAGTACTGATCACCCACAACTTAATTGCCATTGAAACCCACTGGCCAGCAGTGGCTCTGTAGCCTCACTTTTTGTTTGTGGGAATATTTGATTCTCTGCTCATTACATTTCACACTCTCCATCTTGCCCCTCTACGCCTGATGTTGCTGATCTGTGCAGTTCATTTCACCCGGCTGTCGTCTACAAGACACCTGATTTTTCTCATGAACGTCATATGAATATTTTTATTATCTATTAGATTGAACACTGTTTGTCCAAAAGCCTCTTGCTTTGGGTTGGGGAGCTTCTTTGTCAATTAGTAGCAGCATTTCCAAGATCAAGATCACTGCATTTACTGCAGATCTGACAATGCCTCGACTTTCATTTCAGATGAGATCCAAGTCTTTTGTTTGCTTCTGAATAATGGACTGACGTATTTGCCTCCAAACTTCAGTAAAACAAAGCACGTCACTCAACTAGCCTGCTGCTCTTAAAAGCTTCTTTATTAGTCCCTCTTGAGGCATTCTTGTAAAATCAGTAATGCACAATACAAATTGTGAGTTTTTCAGCTTATTCGCCTGCCTGTGCTGAATATTAACCAAAGTAACTGAAGCAGCAAGAGCTTTAACTTCGTCAACTCTGTTGAACAACAGTACGCGGATTCATAGCCAACACTCACATCTAAAGCCACCAAGCCTGGTCATCTCACGGGGATCAGAGGCTTGGAGAAGCAAAGGGTCATAGAACTTTTTCCATGGAAAATTGCAGACAGGATGGATTCTCTGTGTGTCCCTTTCTGGAAGCATTTCTGGCACAACAGATCAGTGTAACACAGATTCCACATTCTCCTGCTTCTGGTATACAAACAATCCCTTATCTGTAGATAAATGTCCTGTTTTTATGAAAGGTAATATCTATACAGTACTCTGTCATCCACTTTTTGTCACTTCCTTTCATTACCGCTAAACAGCTCCTTTGGCTTACCCACTCTAGTTCACATCTGTGAAACACACGCCTCCATTTTTCTGGGGATGGGAGGAAAAGAGTAGCCTGGTTAGCTTGTCAGACTGGAACCTGAAAGATAACATGGTTCCGATTCCTACTTAGCAGGAAGCTTACTGGGTGCCATTCAGCCAGGCACCATTTCTCAACCTACCCCTAACCCTACCTCACAGAAATGTTGCAAGAACAAAATGAGAACATCACGGATGCAGAAAGGTATTCCCCTGGTGCCAAGAGTATATCAGGCTCCAATAGGCACACTTCATTCCAGAGTTGGGAGCCACATCTGGGAGGGCATCCCAGGACTTGCCTTTGAAAGGGGGGGGGTGGCTGGACAGTGAAGGGCCTCTGAGAACAATTGTGGCAACCAGGCAGGTTTGTGGATAAGAAAGTAGTCCTTAAGTCCTTTTTCAACCTTTTTCATCTCATGGCACACTGACAAGAGGCTAAAATGGTCAAGGCACGCCATCAATTTTTTGACAATTGACAATCAAACAGGTTTTAGTCTGACCTGGAGTCTACTTTTCTATTTATTTCATCAATTGCAGCACAGAATTGACTGACACAAGGAGTGCATCACTGCAGCACAGTGTACACGCGGCTAGGGCTTGCTGACTGATCAGGGCCTGACACTTGAGAAAGATGAGCGTGATTGGTGCTGCAGCATGCCTGCAGAGAAGGATGCTGATCTGACCCATCTGTTGGATGAGAAATGACTCAAAGCCCCATGTAATATATGAGCCCCTTGGGAGGAAGGCCTTGCACAACACGGAGGATACCTGAAGCTCATGTAGATGTGCCTCTGCAGTGGTGATCAGGTGCATAAGCCAATTTCCATCTGTATTGGGTTGACTGCACCATCATTAGGCTTTTCAGAACAGCACCAGGACATAGGGTTGGGCTCACAGTCATCCTGCCTGGATCCTGGCTACACAAACAAGCATCCTCTAACAAATCGCTGGCACCACTAGTGCTGACCAAGGTGGTCCCCGGGTCAGGGGGGAAGGAGACACATTAATCTAGAGGCTGACAGCACTGATCATCTGAGTAGCAAGCAGATGCATAGAACTTCTTCAGCACAGATCACATTCTAAATAATAATAATAATAAAAAGATATGAGAACTGAGCTTCTGAGTGACCCCAGACTTCAAATCTGGCCTTTTCCATTACCTATACATGAGGTTTACAAATGTGGTTGCAGCAATCTTGCCTTCTGAATTTCTCAATTCTACTTTAATAAATACTCCCATTTATAAGCATGGTTTAAACCAAAATAATTAGATAACGCTCTAAGCTCTTCACAAAAATAACAGCAAATGGCAAACAGCATTCACTCCCAAATGGCTGGGAATGGAGGGGCAGGGAGCATTATTACCTGATACAAGTAGCAGCTTCTATGAAATAATGTTTTGCCATTAATATGGACAGAACAACTGTTTCATAAGATTTATTTTTCTTTTTATAGCAGAAGGGACAAGGCACAGCTGCAGGTAGCAGGTATAATAAGACATATTACAGATCTAAAATGTCTGTGTTGTATGAGGGAACTAGCATGAAATTGGATAAGGGATAAAAATAAACTATCTAAACCAGGGGTCTCCAAACTTTTCAGTACAAGGGCCACATTGTATATTGTACACATTTTTGCAGGCCAAAAAAATCAGTTTTATGAATGAACAAATGATTGAATGAATGAAATTTAAGTGAACAGTTTTACTTTGATCTTTTTTGTAAGCAGCAGGATATGATTCGGAACAAAAGAAAAATGTGACAATTACGAAGAAACAATGCCATGCTTAAACAAGAGTCCTGAGTGCTTAAACTGAGAAATAATATATAGTGAATACAACTGTCAAAAAAGTTGCTGCAGGCTGGACGAAACCTTGTGAAGGGCTGGATCTGGACCCTGGGCTGTAGTAGTTTGCATACCCCTGATCTAAACCATTTGGGGTACCCTGCCTTTGGAGGTTTTCTGCTGCAGGGTTCATACAATAGTATTCGGATCCAAGTCAAAGGGGTCACAACTTAGGTGAGAATGGAAAGGGGCTCAGGGAGTGAATGAATTTGACTTTCATGACACAGATTACGAATACAATACTGTTATCCCTGTTGGCTTTCTGCCTGATACCATTTCCCCAGAGATCACGGCAGTCACCCTAGTAAGAGCCTCATTGAGCTTGGGGCACAATCCACTGGGACATTCTCTTGCACACACACCACTAAAATGGATGAGAACTCCAGCCTGTGCAAAAGAGGTTGTCCCGTTCCCAATTGCATGCGAGTGTGCATTGGTCTAATTCAAGGTATACCATGATGTCAACTCATTTGCCCAACAGAGGAATCATGAGATGAGACCATTAAGGTTTCCATTTGCCTGGTGGCTTTTGCATCAAGCTCATTTGTCCCACTGCCATTGCATCCTTCCTTCAAGGAACTGATAAGCCAAGGGTTACACGGTTTCCTTCCCTGAAACTAATGTAATACTTTTTGAAAGCCATCCAAAGTAGTGGTCATTACCACATCTGTGGTAATCTTGTAGCAAATAGGACTCCTCTGTTTTACTACTCCATGTCCCTGAAGTATCGTAAGAGGCAGCAGTCATGTGTTCATTTGCATAGAGACGTGTGTATGCAATAGACATTGCTGCTATGGAGCCCATCTGTGATGGGAAGAGCAAAGAAAAAGTGGGCACTCTTCTCAGCTTCCAAATAGACTCTCCTCTGGAGCTTTGGAAGGGAAAAGCTAAGTACAGCACTCGTATCAAATATCTAGAGGGCCAACCAGCTTTTGCCCCAATAAGCTTTCCTGTCAAGCAATGACTTCAGGATCAGATGAGCTAGTCGCGTTCCTACCGGGGGGGGGGGGCAAATGCCCCATTCGCAGTGCTGGTGAAGCAGGAGGAGGGCGGCAATGAGGCGGCTCACTCTCAGAGAGGTGAGCTGCGTTTGGCCTGCCTGCCCTCCCTTGCCTGCTGTATGGCGCCAAAATGGAGCCTTGCGTGGCACGGGGGCATGGTGGAGTGGAGCGGCGCATGGGGTGGGGAATCAGTGGAGGGGGCAGCGCTCCCCCTTCTCTGTCCCTGGGCAGCCTGTTGGCTAGGTCTGCCACTGTGATGTGCAGGCCAACATTTTGGTGCCAAAGCAAATTAACATTGTAGCCTCCTCTTTTGGCTACATTCAGCATCTTAATGTTAATGTACCGTCATTATTATGTGAATAATCTTCACGTCGTCTTCTCATTTTCATTAGATATCAGTCCAGATTTTGTTTACGAAGCATGTTCAATTTGCTTTGAGAAACGTCTCAAGCAGTGGTGTCATTCAAATGATTTAGGAACAGGAACTCACTTTTGAGTTCAAATTCAAATGTTGGGAGAAAAAAAAAACCGGAAGCAGCCACGGAGCCCATTAGGATCCGGAACGCCCGTTCTGGTCCATTCCCCCTGAATGACATCACTGGTCTCATGCCTCTTTCAAGGATGGACCTCATTAGGGACACATGCATTGCCTAACTGCCTTTTTTCACTTGTCATTGCTCAGATCCCTATGTGAAAATTCATCTGATGCAAAATGGCAAACGGCTGAAGAAGAAGAAGACCACCATTAAGAAGAACACTCTCAATCCGTATTACAATGAGTCTTTCAGCTTTGAAGTACCATTCGAGCAAATCCAGGTAAGGCCACGCACAGGGTCCCTGCCTTGCCTTGGCACCCCATTCCCACAGCCCCAGAAATATGCAAGAGGAATCTTGCTAATTGGCACGTGCGCATGCATTCATTAGCACCCACATGCCAATCCTGCACGACATGAAATGGATGCATACGCCGGCTTCAAGGGGGAAATGAGAAAATATACTGTACTTATATTAGGAAGTGTCAGCTCATCAGCAAACGACAAATCCCAGACATTTTATAATATTCAGCAGCATTGTCTTTTGAGCCAAAATGGCAGTGCTAAGGAAACCGATGTATTGACTACAGTTACGCAGCCAAGAAGCAATTAATCTTGCCGCTTTACCCTTTTCCATATTCAATTTTTAATTTCTCTCATATCAGCATTACCCAAGAACAGTGTGAAAATGATGTTTATCACATTTCTTTCAAATTGACCGGCTTGCACCCATTCATGTAAAAGTTACACGGACAGGAGAATAATCTAAAAGAGGGATAAGGAAAGGTTTTAGCTTAACAGAGAGGTTCTCAAACTCCTCGGGAGAACCCAGGTAAGTGCTTGCAGGGGCCGGAAGGCAGAAACATGTTTGGGAGGATTGTACTGCTGCCAGGGGTAAAGTCAGTAGTGCTATCCAGCTGGTACGCTGGGCGGGA
The DNA here is from genome assembly GCA_029204185.1 of Lerista edwardsae. Lineage (NCBI taxonomy): Eukaryota > Metazoa > Chordata > Lepidosauria > Squamata > Scincidae > Lerista > Lerista edwardsae. Next base: position 5,512,104 of record JAJKFI010011864.1, read on the forward strand.
CTTATGTTTGATCGGCAGTCTGCCCGTTGCATCACGCCGCTTTCCGCCGCGTCACGCCGTCACGCCGCTTTTTCCGCCGGGGCAGGCGGGGAAGCGGCGGAACGCGGCGTGACGCAACGGGCGGACTGCCGATCAAACATAAGTCCCGCCCAGCGTACCAGCTGGATAGCACTACTGGGTAAAGTGGGTGTTTTTTTTAAACTTACCCCAGACAGCGCCAGCCTCCTGGGGGGAATCTGTAGACTCCTCTGCAGGGCTCCCTTCACCTCCAAGCAGCTAAAAAGGCACAGTCTGGGCCATGAAGAAAACCAGTTTCCTTGACTAGGAGCTGCTCCTCTTCCCCTTTGCTATTCTAGACACCAAGGAAGCTTGTTTAACATAATGATTACAGTGTAAGTCTTGAGTGCCTTGTGCTAAGAGCGGCCATTGCATTTGATGGCTGGGTTTGCTCTTACTCAAAGGCCAGGCCCTTGCAAAGGCATCATAATCTCAAGAGCAGAAGGTTCACTGGGGCATTCTACAACTTGAATGCCACATGCAAAAGGCAAGGTAAGTGCGGAGCAGTTGGCCTGGGGGTGGGGGATGTGTTTGTTTAATGCAAATAAGGGGCGCGATTCTCTAGCTTCGGAAACCTACATTTGCCGCTTACTTGGTCGGTTCCTATTGAAATAGCAGCAATATGTTTAGCGAGGAAGTTCAGCCTTCTTGTTTCTCACTGTTCTCTTTCTCCTCCTGTTTTAGAAAGTGCAAGTTGTTGTGACTGTGTTGGACTATGACAAGATTGGCAAGAACGATGCCATTGGCAAAGTGTTTGTGGGCTACAACAGCACCGGTGCAGAGCTGCGGCACTGGTCAGACATGTTGGCCAACCCAAGGCGACCCATTGCACAGTGGCACACCTTACAGCAGGAGGAGGAGGTAGACGCCATGCTTGCCGTCAAGAAGTAAAAGGGAAAGGAGAGGAGAAAAGAAGCCTTTCTGCATTTGCCCATATAGTGCTCTTTAGCCAGTATCTGTAAATACCTCAGTAATATGGGTCCTTTTATTTCCAGCCATGCATCCCTAACACAGATCAGTGGTACTTCAAATCTTGTTTTAATTTGCACAACTTTAAATGTAGAAAGCCCTATAAGGCCCTCCATCTCACCACTGCCCTCAGATCTACTCTTCTTTTAAGCAATATGTGTAGATAGAGCATGACAGAAATTATTTATTGTATCACACAGTTGTACATACCAGTAAGCTAAAAATTTATTTCTAGTCTGTTTATTTGTATGTTGTAAGCGTTTCCTAATCTGTGTATATCTAGATGTTTTTAATAAGATGTTCTATTTTAAATTATGTACATTGACTGAGATATAGGAGAGCTGATAATATATTATAGGGTAACTATCGTATCGTCTGCATTCCAGCAAAAATTCCAACTTGTAAGGCACTAGTAGTGTTACACTGACATCTTAAAGGACAACTTAAATCTGAGCTTTCAACTGAATCATTAAAATATTGCGGTATGCTCACACGGCGCTCCTTGAAAGGGCAAATCCCATTGGTAGACGTTTCTCGTGGGCGACTTAGCATGATCTGAGCAGCCCCGTGGCTGACCTCAAGGAAGCGTAGCCGGAAGCCAGTATACCATTTTTTTTTCTGTATATATTAAAACAAACTGAAATCATGGCTTTACACTTTAAAAAAAAGTGAAGGGTACAGTTCCTTGTGCAGGAGGGAGCATGAATTATTCCACGTAGCAGCATATAAATTTGCCAGGGTGGGGGGGCTGTTAATCATGGAGGGGCTGGCGGGGGACGCACTGCCAGCGCAGCCCTGCAGCCCAGTTGCTCTCCGTTATCACCTTTATACAAAATGTGCATACTGTGAATCCCATTTGTGATCTCACATTCTCTAATTCTAATGAGTTTGCACATTAGACTTTGTAACAAAATATTTTATTATACTAAGCCAGATGAGAAGGAATGCAGAATATTTTTTAAAAAAATAATTCACAGCCGTGTGTGTTTATTATACAAAAGTAGTTTCATGGTGACGAGACAGTATTGTAAAATCCCATCAAAAGATGACAAAAATTTAGCCATATTTCTGAATGCACTTCAAAGCAAGCCAAAAGATAACAGCTAGTGACCTTTTATATACTATTTATACGTAACAAGTTTTAATTTGTCCTTTAAAAAAAGTGAAACAAAACAAAGAACAAGTTCTAGCAAACTAAAGCAACCTCTTATGTACACTAGATGCTTGTTTCAGGAGGAGTTTTTAAATGTTTTCAATGTTACTCTGTAGTAAATGGCACTATTACGAAGCTATTAGTCATTCCATAAGCGTCTTAAAAGACTGCTGTGTGCATCACTGTGACTGCCGTGTGTGCTTAGAAACTGTCGTTTTCTCAGTGGATAGCAATCAATTTATTCTGTAGCGATATTGTAAAAATACTGCCATTTCCTTCTACTGCACTGCTGAAGGAGCGCATAGCACAAGCAGTCCTCCTAATTGTGGACCAATTCAGAACTGGAGCTATGCATAGGACAAGGGCATCATATAGAAACGATGGACCACACAGCATTTTGTCGACACTGTGCAATATTCCACACCTCCCACCCTCCCCGTTTTCACGGCAGACGGTTGTCCTCCAGAAAAGACAGCCTGTTAGCTCAGACCAGAGCATTTCATTGGGTGTGGGCATTACTTTGCAGCTCTGGTCTCTTCATTGGAGTCTCCATTTAGTTATTTATTTATTTATTTATTTATTTACTTACTTACTTACTTACTTACTTACTTACTTACTTACTTACTTATTTACTTATTTATTCAGTTAGTTACATATTTATTTAAGAGGCTGTGAAGACATTTATAATATTTTGAAGTATTGTTTTTTTTTGTCACTCAGCACCAAAACAAAACACACACACACACACACACACACACACACACACACACACACACACACCCCACTGGGAAATGGGGAGATAAAAAAAGAAAACTGTGGGATTGTCCCTAGAACATACATTGACAACAGAATTAAAAAGTAATCCCTAAGATGTCACATGTCATTTTTGAATGATCATTTCTCCTTTCTCAGGGCAGTGTGGCTGAAACTCAGCCCCTAAGAAGCGGCGAATTTAAGGGCCCAATCCTAACAGGCCTAGCGTGGCCCACGCATCTGTCGCAAATGGTGCTGTAAGGCACCCCCCGCACCGGTGGTTAGCCACTACTGCCGGCACTGGGCCAACACCAGCCGAACGCTGAGTCCCACGGCCTGAGGCAGCAACGCGACACCGACAAGCGGCAAACATGCTGGTTGCCGGCGTCCCGCTGATTCCGGGCAGGGCAAGAGGGTGTTTCTGGGTGGGAGGAGGGGCGGGACAGGGGGGAACAGAGGCAACCTTCGCCGCCAGAGCCCGACCTCCGCGTTGGGCCACGCAGCCTGTCACAGAGGCCCTTGCCTCTGCGCCAGCAAAATAGCCAGCACAGAGGCGAGGAGCCCCATTGCCTGCCCTGCGCCCTGACCCGGGGGCAGGGGACGAATGGCCGTTTCCTACAAGGAGGCTCCAGTACCTTCCCGGCACCAGGCGGATGCAACGGCAGCTGCTTGGCTCTCACGCCAGGCCCACGGGCAGCTCAGGACTGGGCAGGTACTCACAAGCCACAAATGGCCTTTGTGACACCACAATCCCTGTCCTGCACAGCTTCCCAAGCGACAGGGGCAGCAACATCCATCACCCTAAAGGTCTTTATATTTTCTATATGAAACAGAAGAGGCACAGTCAGATAAGTCAGATAAGCTGAAATGTATATAGGAAACTATCCAACAGGAATACTTTTTTAACCTTGCATTCTAAAGGACCAAACCCCACCAAAGAGAACAGGCTTGTAGCCTAAGAGAAGAGAGTTTCAGCTCCACTGTAACTTCCTTTAGTTGCTCATCTTAGCAGGGACAAAAAAGCATGTTAACATTTACAGGCTCAGACTGCCAGAACTGATTCATTGTGTTAAGGTCTTCTTAATGCATTCTCTTTCTACACTGCCAGACTGAATGTCACCCCAGAAATGGTTGGTAATGTACTATGGTTCTCAGTGGAGAGCAGACCTGCTATTTGACCAAGATGACATTTTCATTCTCAAAAGAAGCCACATGTACCTTTCTGACAAAGCTGTGTAAAGTATTAGAATCTGATGCTGTAGAAAGATCCTAGTTGCCTTTGTGTATATCTACTGCCTGCTTGAGTGTTTCTATGTGTGGGTTTTCTCTGTATCTCGTAGAAACGTTTGGGGTGTTCTTTCCTGCCATATTGCTCGTGGCCCGCGAGCTGACAAGTTTAGCTGTATTTTACATTCAGTTATGATGAGGTGGTTTATATTTTGTTTCTCTTTTGTGTAGTGAATCCCACAGTAGAGTTTTTCCAGGTGTCGTTAAAATTAAACATACATACTACGCAGATATTCAATAAAAATGTTTTCTTTCCTGTTGATGCCTGAAGTGTTTCACGTTTATTTTCTCAGTTTAATAACTAATCAGATACTGGACTCTACCACCTGTCATCCAACTCTGTTAGCCAGTGGAAGCAATGTTTGGCCGGCACAAGGGACACCGTAAAGCATGTTTGGATGTGTGCAGTAGTGTCATCTAATGGGTACGCTGGGTGGGAGGAACGGGTGAGCGGCAGCCCGCCCATTGTGTAACGCTCCGTTGCGTAACGTGGGGGCGGGGAAGACGGCGAAACGGAGCGTTACGCAACGGGCGGGCTGCCGCTCACCCGTTCCTCCCGCCCAGCGTACCCGTTAGATGACACTACTGAGGGGGCTGAGCTAGGAGGAAACTGGGCAGGGTAGGTGGATTGGGCCCAGGGAGGGAGCAGAATCAGTGGCAGCAGTGCGTTGCCAAATGCTGAGTCTGAGCTGCCTGCACAGATCAATGCGGACTTGCGTCAGCGATATCAGGTCCACGTTGACCGGTTGCGGGTGCTGGGCCTGACCCCGGGGCTAGGGGACAAATGTCCTATTACCCTGAGAAGACCTCCAGCAGCCAAAAATCCCCAAAGGGTGCAGCGGAGCCTGCCCCCAGCACCACTGCATCTCCACACTGGCATTTCGTTAAGGTTGGGCTGTTAATAGCACAAACAGAAGGTTTTGCTGTAGCACCGAAACAAACAAGGAACCGAAACTTTGAAGGCTGTCATCTAAATCACAAGATCTGTTATCATATGCAAAATAGTGGTGAAAATGGTAATTTGTTTTAACAACAGTTGTCATATTCCTACCTCCTAAAGATTACAATCACACTCCTATTTTTGGAGCAAAACAAATTGCCATATTGGATACTAGGGCTGATTAATTTATATATCGGTGCACCAAAGCAGTGATTACAGAGACAACATTTGTACAGGTTCCACTCCTCAAGTAGCCAATGTTATGTTTTTTCTCCTTTTAATACAGGCCTAAGAGGATTAGATCCCCTACAGAAACTTGTACTGCATTTAATGCAGTAACTGAAAATTTTTTAAACTTAAAAACTGCAAGTTGACATAAGCAGGGAACTGGCTTCGAGGAACAGTAAGAACGGCCAACAATGAGTGGACTTCACATGGAAGTATCACTCAAAGCTTGATGCAAACAACTGAAGACCATCATGACCACTTCTATGTACATATCCCAAGCTGAAGGCAAGCCTCATAAACCAAGTGCTGCTGTCCAGATGAACACATGAAATTATCTTACACCGAGTCCATTGATCTATCTAGCCCGAGTACGTTGACCTCGAGTACATTACACCGAGTCCATTGATCCATCTAGCCCAGTCCTGTCAACTGCAGTGGCATTCCAGAGTTTCAGGCAGAACGAAGCCTTTCCCAGCACCACTACCTGAGATAACTGGAGAGGTTTAGCTGGAGATGTCTGAGATTGAATCTGGGACCTTTGACAATGTATGTTCTTCTGACTGAGCCCTGGAGGGGGGGTGTCTCCTCATCCAGAGCCCTCTCCAAAAAGTTGTAGCAGTTTCTATCACACAAAGAGCATGGGGGAAGCTGCATTCGGACCCCCTTCCTTCCAAACTGTTGCTTGATGGAATTCCAGCTTTTTAGGGGGTCTCCATTGCACAGCTGACTTCAGACGTATCATCTGATTTAGCATAGCTAACTCGTGATGTGCGACTGGCTATGTTATTCAGAAGTGCATCAGTTGATAGAATCAAAAAACCATAACATTACTAAACCATTTATGTCTTAGAAGAGTATGGACTCAGATGTTGTAGCATAATTTACTTTTCCCCAAGCTAAGGTTGAGTTGATGCATTGAATCTGGATACACTTTTGTGCCTGACAGTCTTTTTAAAATATACTTATAATTTGCATGGATTTAGGGGGTTAGAGGGTTATTTTCCAATTTTGGCCTTTCTAGATGAAAGATCTAGATCAGTACTCCATAGGTCACATTTGGTGTTAAATGTATTTTGATTTGGTTCAATCTTAGGCAGATTTATCCCTTCAGGAAAAGGTTACAAGTTACAAGACTTGAACCAATTTAGAATTTACAGTTTGGTATAGTTGAAAAACTTCCGGAGGAACACACAAAAGTTCTTGGCTGACTTGATCCTTCATCCTCCTCCGCCACAGTTTTGGCTAAGCAACAATACTCCTATGTCCCTGACCCATCTCAACTCTAGAGGTCATCAATATTTCACTCTCTTTCATGTCTTGCCTGCCTTCCCAGCTCCCTCCTCCTCCTCCTCCCCGTCTGCCACTCAAAAGATTGCCTCCTTCAACAATAAAACTGAAAGCATCTATTCTGATCCCATTCTGCCTACCACTCTCTCTCTTCTTTCCAGCACTCCCTTCTACTAAACCTCCCTCGACCCCTTTCTCTTTGTCTCACAAATGGTTGGCTATCCTGTTGCAACACCTCTCAGCACACAGTTACAATGACTTCCTGCCATTACCCCTCCTATTTACCAGGGGTTGGCCAAGTCAGGCACTGGTTGAAGGTCCAAGCCCATCAGATGATCAACCCTTGAACTTTCAATCCCACTGACAGCACCCAACATAACATTGGGGGCCCAGTGAAAGCCTGTGCCTTGGAGGGGGCAGCAACCTAGCAAGACCCGGCACAGATCTGTCCCTCTTATCTATCTAGTTGGTGAATTCCCTTAAGGATGACTGTGCAAACATTTCAGGTCATCAAAGTGAGGATAAGGTAGAACCGGGCAATGAGAAAGAAATGACAGCCATTTAAAATGACCAAAGATTTTATCTTAACTTTGAGCTGCATGACCAGAAGTTCATGGAAGAAGACCTGCATGCATGGAAGAGGCCCTTAGAGGAGCACATCTCTCCTTTCATGTACAGGTTGAGTATCCCTTATCCCGACTACTTGGGACAGGAAGGTGTCCAGATTTCTGATTTGCCTGGATTTCAGAATAATTGCATAACTACAGTGAGAAATGCTTCCTCTTGCCCTTTTCACTGTGACCCATTTGGGTGTCTGATGGCCTCTTTGACATTTTGCAACAATGGCACACACCATAGAGCAGAGAATGGAACTTATAGACTGCATGTGGTGGGAATGTGCACAAGAAAGTTCTTTCTCCAGAAAGTTTAAAAAAAAGTCTTGGGCAAAAACGTCTGGATTTCGAAACAGTCTGGATTTCAGATGTCCGGATATAATAAGGCATCGTCTGCCTGTAAAACAGGAGCTTTTGTTCACAGAAAACAAAGCTAGGATAAAACCCCAAATCATCTCATAAGAAAAGAACATTTATTTGTCTCGGCTTTTTATTAAGTTGTCTAGGTTCGCCATAACTTTCCTCCCGAGAAGTAAACGTCTTTTAATTTCATGCCTACAGTCACCATCTTGGAGGCCAGGAAGATAAAGTCTGTCACTGCTTCCATTTCTTCCCCTTCTATTTGCCAGGAAGTGATGGGAGTGGTTGCCATGATCTTAGTTTTTTAATGTTGAGCTTCAAGCCAGTTTTGGCACTTTCCTCTTTCACCCTCATCAGAAGGTTCTTTAGGTTTTCCTCACTTTCTGCCATTAGAGTGGTGTCGTCTGCATATCTGAGGTTGTTGATATTTCTCCCAGCAATCCTGATTCCAGCTTGTGAATCATCCAGCCCTGCCTTCCTCATGATGTACTCTGCATACAAGTTAAATAAGCAGGGTGACAGTATACAGCCTTGTCATACTCCTTTCCCAATTTGAAATCAGTCGGTTGTTCCATGTCCAGTTCTAACTGTTGCTTCCTGGCCCGCATACAGGTTTCTCAGAAGGCAGATCAGGTGGTCTGGTACTCCCATCTCTTCAAGAACTTGCCACAGTTTGTTGTCATCCACACAGTATTTGTGGAGTATTTGTAGGACTCTACAAAGTGCTTGATTTTAAAAGAGAACATCCACAGAGCAGGCATACAGAAACTTGGTGACATAGAGCAAGGCAGTGGGATGCTGTGATAGTTATCTGGACACAATCTATACAACAGCAGGAAAGGGCTGTGGCTGTCCAAATTCAATTATTATCACCTCCCTGACCAAACATGTGTGGGTGATCTTGAGTGAGAAAAAGAAATCAGGAATGCAGCCAAAAGAGAAAATTTTGGACTAACCGACGACTTCATCCACCCTCACACTGAGCTCATTTATATTCAAATTGAGAGGAAAAGGCAAAATGTCTAGATATGTTGAATGGCACATGTAGCATCCTACGGAGGATTGGGTTGCTGGCTAGAGCGCGTATGTAAACGGGGGGTCATTGCTGGCGTTCATGGCTTGCGTTCAACAGCACGGCTTTTGTTTACATAAATGATGTTACATAAATGATGAAGCAAAGGACTTCAGCACACTGCTGACTGCAAAAGGGACGGGAACACCAGGGGTATGTAAAGCAGCAACTCCAACAACACACACCCCACCAGCACCTCCCTTTTTTCCGTGGAGTGGAGCCTGACCCATGCCAGGGCTTGCCTGACAAAAGACCTGTACTCAAGTCAAATGAGTCAGGAATTTCTGGGGAGCAAGTTGCCACTAGCATGCACTATGACTCACGGATGAATCGAGTTGTGGGGGGCAGAGACTTGTGAATGACTTGCAACTCGAGTTCAGTGACTCCAACCCATCCCTGCATTTTTGAAAAGTAGCACCAAAGTCTTATTATGGAATATGTCAAGTCCATTTGAATAGGGCAGTTTATTGCATCTCACAGCAGCAGTCCTGGCCACTTCAGCCAAGCTCATCAGTCATGGATACTCTTACAGTACAATACTACTAGCAAGAGTACTTTTTTCCTGCAGGCTATTTTATAGGTTAGGGTGACTGCCAGCACCTTTTCATGCAAAGATGAAAAGCTCCTCCGCAACCTCTGCCGAGGTGAATGTGGCATTGTCCTTTGCCCAGAACTCTTTGGACAAGGGGACTTCCATCTGATGTTTTGCCACCTGAATCACCAGCCTCATGTACCAGCCAATGAGAGGGGAAGACATGCCCATAATCCCATCTACTCAGCACTTTCCAGAGAGAGAGATGCAGTATACGGGATTGTTGCTGGCTGGCTGCCTTAGGTGTGCTTTCCTTCCTCTTTGGCGAGCATCCTGGGCTGAAGGATAGCAACCCATTTCCTTAACTCCATTGTGTTTCAGTGTGGTTGAGCCTTCATAGCAATGGACCTTCATGTCCTATGATGGAGATACAGCGACCATGGCAGCAGTCACTAAGCATTGGGGAAGGCTGGGTGCTCGTACCTGCGTTGGGCCTCCCACAGGATTCTAACACCCACCAGCAGGTGGCACACTAGTGCTAACACGCCCACTAGTACAGAGGATGCAGGGGGTGGCCCAGCCAGCAGGCAATTCTGTTGGGTGTGGGGCCTCCACTAGTGCCAAGCCATCCTGCCTGCACTTGTGGGATGGAGTGCACATCTTACTCATCACAGCTCCATGCAGGAGCATGTTAAAAGTTGTAACCCTTATTTTACTCACAGCGCAATCCTAACCCCGTGCTGGAATAGGAAGGCCAGCTGGTCTGTCCCATATCCAGCACAGGGTTGGGGCCGGCTATAGTACAACCCCAGGCAAGGGGAAAGGATTCCCCTTACACCATGTAATGCAGCAGCAGCCAGAATGGGGCTACTCAGCTCTGCGTTGCCAAAATCAGCAGCGCAAATCTGAGCAGCTTGGATTGGGGCTGGACCACCTATGACAGGGGTTAGGATTGGCCCAAGTGCTGGATCCTGGCACCACCCCCTCCCTGGGCCAGTCTGCCCATGGGGCTGTCCTCCCCCCCCCCCACCTGCCCCCCCCCGGCTCCCAGAACATGTGTAAAAAAGAAACCACAAGGCCTTTACGTAACCAGACTGGTGACAACCACAGAACAGCTTTACTGCACATTTGGTCTTTGGAGATAAAACTCCCCCTGATGAGCATCAGTTTATTCATGCATAGATTTATATCCCACCTTTTGATCAAATGACCCCCAGGGTGGCTTACGATAACAAGAGAAAACAACGGAAGACCCACTTAACCCTCCCGCCATGCCTCTGCTCACTGTTCCAGCCCCTGGGCAAGCAGCAATTGGAGCAGAATTCATTTCAGGCAGAAGCAACTTTCCTGCAGCTGCTCCATGCTATGGCCAGTGATGGGGACCAGGCTGATCGACCCCTTGCCACGGAGCTCATCCTGGAAGGCAGGAGGTGCAACCTCCCAGAGGCAAAGGCCAGAGGGTCGCCACTTGCTTCCCCAGTCCCTGGGCAACTCAGCTGCCACACTAAAAGGAAAGAATGGTCACATTAAAAAAAAATCTATCTATATTGGGGGGGGGGAGAGAGCACAATTTTTTTGGACTAGTGTGGGATAGTCTCAGCCTAGATTAACAATGTGACTGATGAGTAAGAATGCATATGAATCTACTGCTTACTCATGCAGATCAAAATCTGATGTCTGTATCGAGAATGTCATAAAATAGGACAGATGAGACGTTCCTCCTTCACATTCAGTTGAAAAACAGAATCTTTGGCTGATGCAGACTATACTTGGATCTTCCACTCACCCAGACATCTTTGTCTGCAGCTCCACTTAGTGGAAAAGAAGAGAATCGAAGAAGAGATCAAGGTGTGCTACCTGTACAGGCACCTACAAAATCTTTCTGCACAACAGATGTGCACAACACCCCTTCCACACCACATGAATGCGAGCCACTTTAAACTGCGTTGCCTTTTAAAGCAATACACTGCATACACACATGCAGCTCTGTGAATGACAAAAGAGTTAAAAATGTCTATATGTGCTCCCATCTAAAGCATGCCAGGTGGCATAATTTGAGGCAGGCAATTTTTATCTTTTGCACTTAGTAAAGATACCAGAAATGTGTTTTTGCTTTTTTCTAAATAAGGAAATATGCTGTCACGGAACCTGATAAAAGTGATATATCACACTCTGCCAAGGCTAATGGGAAAACATTATTTCCCATATAAACACCCTGTTTGTTCATGATTTGCACAATAGGATCGAAAATTCTTTTCCTCTTTTGGCAACATTTTTTCAGCTAATGACAGGTCTGAGAAAAAAAGGCAATTTGTAGTCAGTGTAAAAGATGCAGTAGCATTGTTAATATGCTTCACCTACAAAACACAGCTTTCTAGATAGATTGAGCCATTTGCTTTGAAAAAGTGCTTTTTAAACAAGAAAAATGCATGCAGCTAGCCATTTACTGCTGAATGGTACTTACAACCAACATTACTATACTTGGCTTGTATCGTCACAGAAATGGTCACAGAAATGGGGTTTGTAGCCAGGCCCACAATCCATGTTTTCCTTTCCAGAGGCATGTAACAAGCTGAGAAGAAGAGGAAAAAAAACTTTTACGCAACCATTTTTGCATGCCAACATAGTCGTGCCTTTTCCATACATGGATAAGGTCTTATACATGTGGAATTGCAATGCAAGAAGAAAACACGCCATTTCACCTTCCATAGCCCAGTCACATACAAGGACTGCAGAATAAGCTTATACAATGTAAAGTTTCTTTACAGCTACATTTGAATGAACATTCAAGAGATAAATGGGGGGAGAAAAAGACCCCGAGCGAAAAGTTAGATTATGATATAATGCAACACCGAAGTTGTCAGCCTGAAAGCTGAAACCTGAGCTCTGAAGGCTGCCCTCTGTAGCAAGGCAAAGCTTGATAGCAGTGAAGCATGAAGTCCAGGGTGATTTTTACAATCCACTTGAGGATTACACCAAAGCCCACTGGGCCCTACAGTAGTCCGAGGGGAACACAAAAGGATGCCCGTTGCTACTACGGGGTCACTCAGCTGAGGGTAACCTTCTCAAGAGGGTTGAGTGACAATAAAGAACTGTAAACAAGCACGAAGCTTCTCAAATGAGGGATGATCTGCCCAAACACTGGGATTCCCAAAGGAGCAGCAGCAGGCATGAAACTCCCAGGAGAAAGAGAGGCGGAAACGGCGAGATTCCTGCCTTCCTCCTTTCCTTCCAGACAAGCGGTCCTGAGCAACAGCGCCCCCTGCACTCAAAACAGAGCAGGACAGGAGAGGCAGCAGAACTTGATTTGTCTGCTTGGACCAGCTTCCTCTTCTCTCCTCCCTTTTTAAAAAGCGACTTGCCAGATTCTCAAGGGACCTCAGAAGAAACAGAGTACAGGCATGTCTTGGTATCTGCTGGGGTTCCGTTCCAGACCCCTCCATGGATACCTGAAACCGTGGATACTGGGGGCGCCTTCTTAAAGATAGGGGAACATCGGTGGTTTTGCTGCAACAACATAAAAGTAAAGAGATTTGTATAATGTCCCCCTATCTTTTTAATAGGCTTTGCAGTATCCAAGGAGGATACATGGATAACTGAAACAGTGGATACTGAATCAGTGGATACCAGGGCACACCTGTACTGTACTCACAATAAACATATTACTTTTATGGTCACAAAGGGGGTAGCAAAAGAAGTAGCTGACAGAGGACCGAGCCTTCACGGCTGTACAACCAGGCCTCTGTGCCGGTTGTACAGAGCTTCCAACTGCCATTAAAATGGGCTTCAATTACTCAAGATTCAGGCAAGGTACAGCTAGTTACAAAATGGGGCGGATCTGATGGTGTGGACTGATGGTTGAGCTGCTGGTACTGTCTGAAGCTAAGCAGGAGACTTCTGCTCCAATTACAACTTGCCCAGGGACTGTGACAAGCTACAGTACCTGTTGTGGCAGATCGGAATCACTGAGGAGCAAATTAGTCAGTGTGGGAACGTGTGAGAAGGCCAGCCGGCAAAAGAATGGAGTACCATCTTGAGGACCTGTCCAAGTCTGACTTAGGATTGCCTCTGAAGCTCAATGGCACACAGCCAGAGGAGAGAACCACACTGTGAAGGCTCCATCTGGGACTGAGGAGTCAGTGAATCACAGAATACTGTATATTTGTTTAAAAAACAACAACATTGAAAAATGTTTAGACTAGCCTGCCCATGTAAGCCACCTTGGGCATTTGCTTCGGCCTGGGAAAGGCAGGGTATAAATTCTTCAAATAAATAAATCTGTCGACTATACTATGTATTCTGCCCTGGAAGCAGGCCCAGTAGGGTCTGTCCCTTCCACCTTCCCATATAAAAAGGTTAGTGTTTTTATAGATGTGCTCGCATCCATCTTGACTAATTTTGGAGAAAGACTAATTCATCTGCTGAATTTTATAAATGCTTCTTGAGAAAGGACATTGTGGTTATTTTGAAAGAGGCAGCAATGATACTGTGGCTAAAAAAATAGCCTTCACATCCCATGAATTGGGGAACTGCAGACCAGATTCCAATCTACGGTTCTTGGCCAAGAAGGTCTAGGGTACTGTGGCTGAGCATTTCCAGGTACTCCTGGATGATACCTTTTACCAACTGGCCTTGGGCCATGACTAGACAGGGGGCATGAGATTATGCCCAATTGTCACTCTCCACTTACAACTATCCAAAGGTTAGATCCTTTGCAGGCACCAATTGTATGAGCAATCTAAGCCCTCTATGCATTTTTGGAGGGTACAGATCTTGCAGACAGGACCTACATTCAAGAGGCTTGCAGGCTCTGTGGAGACCTTCAGATCAACATGTGGAAGTCAACTATGGGACCACTGGGTATAGTCCTACTCCCCCTTCCATGTGTTGATTCTATGGACACTTGTTATGGTACTAAGACTGCAGATGGCCAAATATAGGTTTTGCCTATGGATTCTATATAGCAGTACTTTGACTTTCATCTACTCGACTTTCATCGCTTTGCTCTTTCAGCCTTTTTCAATTATAACATTTCAAATTGTGTCCTCATGCTTTCATCCAATTTCCTCCAACCTTCCATGACATTCATAAATTGTTCTTATGTTTCTTTTCTTTTATTTCTGTTTATTTAGGTTTTGCATGCATTCACATGTGCTGTATAGTTGATTATTTACATTTTCAGCCAGCCCAAAAAAAAAAAATCTGCAAACTAAATAAGGCTACGCTTTGAAATTCATCAATTTTTTACTTTTGTTCATGCTCTGGTCTCTAACCAGATGAAAGCAGAGGCGCACCCAATCCACCAAGGCGCCGGGTTGATGCTCTGCACCCCTAGTGTCAGCTCTGTGCCCCCGCCCTGCCCACTGACATGCCCTCCCAGCATGCCAGGCTCCAGTTCGGAGCTGCACGACAACAAGGGAGGGTGGGCAGGCCAAAACCATGTGTCTCTTCAAGAGGTGAGGCACCTCTTCGCCACCTTCCCCCGGCCCCAGGAGCTCTACGCCCGTAGGCCCTCGCCCCCCTGCCCAAAGGTAGGTCTGCGACTGGATGAAAGTGCAAGGCGTTGCTGTATTTTGAACGAGAACACATACAGATGTTTTATGCACCTACACTGCCTGCAGGGGGGCTCAGAGAGGTTCTTTCTCAGCTCTACCTGGAGATGCCTGGCATTGAACCTGGGACCTTGTACATAGGAAGCAAGAGCTATCAATTCTATACACAACTGCAGTGCAAATAGGTTTCTCTTTCTCCCTCTCTCTTCCCTTGTTCTTCGGCTCATCTCACACTTTCGGGAAACCATCATATCTGAAATGAAACATCCTGCAATGCGACTGAAAAAAATCATACATTGTACAGGTAAATGTCAACATTTCCCAAAGCACCATCAGCAATGATTAAAGAGAAGACTGCCAGGAGAGAGACTACAGGGACAAAGAGGGGCTCGAGTCCAGATAAGCCATGTTCAGTGGTCCATTTGGAGCTGTGATAGGAATCTATTCGACACAGTCCTCTGTGAGCTCTACCAGTTTTAACAAGCAAGAGTTTTAAATTCCTCCCAGGTGTCCACAGAGGCTCATTAATTCTGGGAGTGGAATTCCCCAGGATGGATCATTTTAGCTGAAACAAAATACCCTCCTTTTTACAGTAGAGCATAACCACAGGGCATCAGACCATGTAAACAGTTTTAGTCTCTGAATGACTGGAATGAAGATGTGGAAATAAAGAGCAATTCATATAAGGCTCCTGAAAATTAAAAACATGCCTATCCACCCACTATGCATGGACCACTGCTTCAGGTGAAAGGAATGAACAAGACCAAATCACAAAAGCCGGGCGGGGAGGGAGGGGCAGAGCGAGGCAGGCTGCTTTCAGCTTTACTTACGGAAATGAACTTTATGAGACTCTAAAGCCTGTGTCTCGGTGAGGCTTATCTGTCAGCAGTGAGAGGCCCTGAGCGGCAAATAAGCTCCAGAGAGCTAATTTAAAAGCTATGCAGAACGGTGAAGATTTAGCACATTTTATTCAACCTACTTAAAAAAAGAATTGCCCCAAAGTTCTCAGGCCTGCTTTTTAAAAAATAAAAACAAAAACAAAACATAGATTAAAGTCCTTGCTAGGAAAGGACAAACGATTCAGCTAGTTTATATGTTTTCAGGAAAATCTGGAACTACGGAATTTTTCGTGCAGTCGTTTCATGACTTTGGAGTGCTCAACACAAGTAAAGTCTCTGAATCAAGACTAGCTAACCTTTCAAAAGGCACGTCTCCCCATTTTATTCCAAAATAAATGGAATAAAGAAGACGAGAAGAATCTCAGTCCATTCTGAAGGAAGGCTGTGTCTAACCTTGTGTCTCAGCCAGGTGGTTACACAGAAACATGTGCTCAAACCATACTGGTCCCCAGTATGGCCACACAGGAAATGGAGTCCATGCATTACCTGGATAATGCAGGCACAACAGGTGACCTCATTTGCAGGCAGGTTTGTCCCGGAGAGAAAAGAACCAGTGCTTACCCAGGAGACCTTTTGTGCCTTAAATCAAAAGCCCACGTTGCTGCTATGTGGAAGTGCCCTTTGTTCTAATCATAATTCTAAATAGCTTGGTTTTAGGCTGTAATCCTACAGGTACTTACCTAGGAGTAACTCCCATTGAACTCAGAGGAACATACTTCTGAGTATGCACAAGATTGTCCCGTTAGTCAATTTGCTACGGCTATGCTATTTACAAAATATTAATTTTGAGCTGATCAGTTTCTCTGGTGCAAGTGGCCACTTAAAGGTATGATCATGTCATCTGGATTTAGGAGAATTATAGGGTTAAGATCTATGTTGTAGTGGGACATATTTGTCACAAGATGGCAGAAAGAGGCTGTTAATGCAAGATTTCTACTGCAAAACTTCATCAAAGCAGGCAAGATGAATGCACATTTTCAGGTTATTTTAAAAAACCTACCATGCTTATGTTCAGCAACACAGAAGAAGCAGAATTAGGAATTAATACATTTTGCTTTCAGCACTCTCAAAAGCAAAGAGCCAGAATATTCCTTAGGCTTGTAACTGGACAAAGTGTTGGAGAGGCTTCAAACATCGTACACTCATGCACACATTGGCCACAATCCAGCAGAGACAGAAGCATGCATAAGCTCATTGAAATAAAAGGATTTAGCGACAATCCAGTGCAAAGCAATTGTAAGCCTCTGAGCAAGTTGTTCTCTCTGCTGCAGGGCCCTATCTGAGAAATGAGAAAACCAGCAGCCTGACTCACAAGGTTGCGGTGGGGTCAATGACAAGAAAAACTGTTAAAATTCTTGGCGTATCAAAATGGGAACCGCAGCAAAGAGGAAGACTTTTTTGCCATCACACTCGTTACACTCCTATTCCAGTCACACTGGAACTGCAGCTTGTGTACAAAATACTGCAACACAGTCAAGAATGTGTAAGCTGAGTAAGAGACAGAACCTATTGGGCATTCTAAGTGCATGAGAAAGTGAAGGTTTTTTATTTGTTTGGCACCTCTCTTAGTACTAAAGCAGGAGTCAAGAACAAAACAAGAATGCTGAAGATGTGGCATGGGAGAAGGCCATGTTGTTTATTCACTCAGGGAAGATGGCACTAGCCATGCTGATCTCATGTTTAACACCAAACATTGAAACAACGCAAAGGAGTCCATGTATGGAAATGGCATCAAATGCACTAGATTGGATTCTATTTCTCTGGATCTCCTCAACATTCCAGTGGAAAGGGTCATTTCAACTCATTAAAAAGGAGTAGCAAGAACTCCCCGTGATAATAGCCAGAACGTTGTTGGTGCGTGTAGATTTTCAGACACTGTTCCAAGCAATTAAAAAAAATCCCATCAATAATTCCTAGAGCTACACAAGTGACATTAACACAAAGATGCCAGGACTCGGCTTTGAGCATCTGCTCCTGAATGGCAACACCCCATCCATCTCCAGACCATGTCAGGATGTTTTGTGCAGCTGTGCCTCCTCCCGCTGCAGCACATGCATTTCCAAGAAGCTCCATCTTGCCCAATCCCAACAAGAACTATAGTTACCGTGAAAACAAAACTGTTCCAGCAAGTCAGAAGTCCGAGCACTTCTAAGCACGTTTGATAGCAAAAGAGGCACAGACTCCACAAGGCTGAAACTGGCAAGCAATGTTGTAGAAGCTCCCACAGGAATACAAAACGCTGGGACAAAACTGCCTGAATTTCACTCTAAGAGCCAGAGGCCTTTTCCAAATCCCCAGAGAGAAAACTCTGGCTGCTTAATTTTCAACACTGGGAAGGAGCAGGGAGTGAGAAAGCAGATACGGAAGAGAAGGGAAATGAGAATGCGTTTTGTTTTCCAGCACAAGCTTCCAGCTTCATCGACCCAAACACTCAACTAGAACTAAAGTTCATATTTACATAAGGAGGTTACTGAGATTTTTCAGTACTCTTATAGACTTGAATTGGACAATATTTATCGCTCAGCCGTTACTCGCTGTAGGTTTCAACACTATTTGGATAATTCAGATGCTCTGGGAAAAAAATGTTCTCAGGTCAAGTACTGGTCATTTCTCATGCATTTTAATCTCTCAAGCTGCATTAATCTGCCCATTGCTTATCATGTACACTCAGGAACTATTGTCCAAGCCTCCCGGAAGCTGATTACCATTACACTGGGATTTTTTTTTCCTTGTTATTTTGTTTCACAACAACTCAGCCAAATCAGGATTAACTAAGCCCAATTTGATTCTAATCCAAACCACACACCCTATCGGTTCTGAGCCAAATCAGCTTTGAACTACTTAAATCGATGAGCACCACCAATCTAGTGACTTGCAATACTGGAATGTATAAATGCAGAAGGGGGCGGGGAAATCACACAATAACATTGCCAGTCAGGGAAAATGCTGAGAGGAAAAAGAGATTCAAAGAAATCATTCCAACCAAACTGCTATTTCATGGAGAACTCAAAAGGCTAAGAGTTTACACTCAGGAAGGCAGAACACCACTTTCACACCTATTAAACAGAATTTTGCCAGTACGGTCATTAAAAGTTAGTACAATTGCATAAAAAGCCTTGCGTATTAATTTGGCAAACTTTTTCTTGGAATAAATATACAATCAAATAGACTATAGACTGCTGGCAATGATTTGATGGCGGGAATATAAATAGGCTCGGAAGACAAATATTAAGTAGATTAAAGCAACGTCTTTTAAAGAAAATATTTATAAAATGATTTATAGATGGCACCTGTCACCAGAGAGACTAGCTAAAATGTACCAGGGGTATCAAATAAATGTTGGAAGTGTAAAAATAACCAAGGCACATATTATCATATGTGGTGGACGTTTGAAAGAGCAAAAAAAAATTGGATGTTAATTCATGGAATGTTATAGGAAATGTTAAACTGTGTGATCCCCTTTAAACCTGACTTGTTCCTCCTGAATATGGTGTCAACAATACAAGAACAAGACAAAAATATTTGATAATACATGTAAATACTGCTGCAAGGTTGTTATATGCACAGATGTGGAAAAATGAAAATTGCCCAAACTTAGAAAGGGTGATAGAGAAAATTTATGAGCTTGCTGAAATGGATACTTTGTCAGAAAGAATGAAAGATGGAAATTTACTGAAAATTAAAATGTATTGGGAACTTTTCTACAGATGGATAGATACGCTATGTGGAAAGTAGAAGAATTATAGAGAATATATAAATTGTTGTTGTTCAGTCGCTAAGTCGTGTCCGACTCTTCGCGACCCCATGGACCACAACACGCCAGGCCTCCCTGTCCTCCACTAGCTTCCAGAGTTCGCCCAATTTCATGTTCATCGCTTCGGTGACACTCTCTAACCATCTCATCCTCTGCCGCCCCCTTCTCCTTTGGCCTTCGATCTTTCCCAGCATGAGGCTCTTTTCTAAAGAGTCCTCTCTTCTCATGAGGTGGCCAAAGTATTTGAGCTTCAGCTTCAGGATTTGTCCTTCCAGGGAGCAATCAGGCTTGACTTCCTGGAGGATTGAATGATTGGATCTCCTTGCAGTCCAGGGGACTCTCAAGAGTCTTCTCCAACACCATAATTCAAAAGAATATATAAATAGAAGGAATTAAAAGGGTAATTTTATGTTTACTAAGATATGTAATTGTTAATAAATCTGTTAAATGAAGACTGAATGGTTATAGTCCAGTTCCTTACCAGCGCACTTACCATATCAAATCAAAAGAATTCAAACGAAAGCCCTCTCAACTGGATTCGACAGTACTAGGTGTGCATATTGCCAGGATGAAACCCCGGGAAACTCCGAGTACCAGAAGTGGGCCATTTACAAGATGCCATTCTGAGAATAGGC
>JAJKFI010011864.1:5532595-5547126 GCA_029204185.1 Lerista edwardsae
GCCTATTCTCAGAATGGCATCTTGTAAATGGCCCACTTCTGGTACTCAGAGTTTCCCGGGGTTTCATCCTGGCAATATGCACACCTAGTACTGTCGAATCCAGTTGAGAGGGCTTTCGTTTGAATTCTTTTGATTTGATATGGTAAGTGCGCTGGACTATTAGCAGATAGATTGTGAAGTGGGAAATGGTATATGGGACGATCAGGAGTTGTGATGTTGTAGTATACCTTATGTTTGTAACCCAGTGTTTTCCTATTTCCCTATGTTGTATTTTTCCCTTAACCCCATAACCCCTTAGACAGAAAAATAAAACAAAAAATTTCATGTAAAAAAAAAAGTTAGTACAGCTGCAAACAATTGAGTAATTAAAATGTTCCCAAAAGATCTGAATTATGTATTTATTTGAAGAATATATATCCTGTCTTTCCCATGCTGCAGCAAACACCCAAGGCAGTATCTTAGTACACCCAAATGTGAATGTCTATAATGTTCGTGGATCTGTACTGTGACCTATTGTTGTGGATATACCCGAAAGTGCTGGCATTGACTGGTAGAGCTGTCAGTAGACTGCAGCCATGGCACCTCGGAGACGAGCTCCCGCCCACCCTGTTGGAAACTCCAAAGCTATATCTGCATCATGGGGTTTCACAAGATGAATTGAGACAGCAAGGATCTAAGACAGCATGTCACTGGCTAGCCTAGTACTCGCACCACTCCTGATAGAGGGGAGAAAGATACTTCCACCTATGTGCATGCACACACACAGAGAGAGAGAGAGAGAGAGAGAAGGAGGGGGCGTTCTTACATGCTTAGCGTCCAAATCTATAGGACTTTTACACCCTCTGGTGTCAACAAAAAGTCCTCTGGTGGCACGAAGATTGCACCTCTGATAAGCCATTCCAGACCAAACCCACTGCTAGGGCAGTGCCAGGGCAGGTAGGCTGGCGCAGGGGTCATTCTGTGGGCAGAGAGTGCCGAGGGAGGGGGTGGGTCTGGCAGCAGCGACTTTACACCCTTTGGCTTTCCTCGGACGTGCCCCAGCAAAATGGCTGGCACAGCTCCAAGGAAACTCATCGGTGCCGGCTGGCAGTAAGGCCCATTGTGAAGGTGGGAAGCAGGAAGGGGACGAACTGGGCTGGTAGGAGGGAGGATCGGGCCTGGGTAAGGGTGGGGCTGGCAGTGGCTTCCACTGCTGAATCCTCAACCCCCGCATCAGGCTGCTTGAATGAATCTCTGCCAGTGAAATAGCCAGCGGAGACTCGAGCAATCCCGTTGTGAGGCCCCTGGATTTACTCAAGGGAAGGGGACAAGTCTCCTTCCGAGGAGACCCTGGCAGCTGCTGCGGATCCCATAGGATGCAACAGTAGCCATTTTGCTACTGCTGCTCCTCTGGGATCCGGGCAATTTAGGATTGGGCTGCCTGTACTTTACCGGATTCCAAGATGTAGATTTCCTTTTAAAAATCTGTTTATTTTGTCATCAGCCTGTTGGAATATCAGAAGAAAAAAATGGATATGCAGAAACAGACAATACAATGGGCAACAATTCCATGCAATACTGAATGAAGGCAACAAATAATAGCCTCTCACTGACTGATGGGACCTTGGCATAATTCCCAACCCAAAAAAGGATATAATAATAAAAGCTTTCTTCAAGGTCTGGAATGTTAGAGTATCCAAATATAGCCAGTTCACATTTTGATTTCCTAGGTTATGAAAAAAAATTGCATATTATTCAAATAATCCATGTCCACTGCACATTCATCTCCTTAATCCTTTGGCCGGGGGGGGGGGGGGAGAGTCTTATTTTGGCCAAACCTACAAGAGAAGGTTTCAGTTCACCAGGATTAAAGTCGTCATTTGACAAAAATCACATCACATGTCTTCGCCCAGTTTATTTGAATACTTGAGATTTTTGGCAATATTTTTAGATTACAATTCTTTGGCAACCTTTTTGATGCCTGTTTGCAGCAGTTTCAGCCAATATGATATTAGCAGTACATGACCTCAAATTTTGTGGATTTCAGCTCAGCCTTTAATACAATTATCACCAAAGCGTTGTTCGCCACCTGCAATTTGCTGGGCTCCACTGTTTCCCATATCTCAGTAATTGAGGAACAACCTTTCCTTCAAATATTTGTAAGGGGGATAAGCCAGGTTGTCTTCTGGACTGTGCAAAGTTTAGAGCTGTTTTGAGTGTTTGAAGCAGTTTTACACAGTGTGTCCAGGTAGCTTTCTCAGGTAGCTTTCTCTTTTTCCATTGAGCAGTAGAGACAGTTGTGTCAATGTGATGGAGCAATGTGAGGACATCTGGAGTGGCGGGCTGGGCTGTCTGCGGACACTGACAGGGGTCCACCTGCACTCCTTGGCCCATTTTACACAATTCTTGGGCCTGTTTTTGTTTTGTTTTCCCTGACCCAAAACTGGGTGCTACTGTCACCATCATATCACACATCATTGACACTTCCAGGTCTGGAGCTCGACAGGGGTGCCGCTGGGCTGGCCTGGTAAATTTGAGAAGTGGTGCCTTAGGGTGTTGCAGCACACAAACAGGGGCACCAAAGGATGTCCCCGGTGGCCTGTCCTACCAAGTGCTGCCATCTTGGATTTTGCAAAATCTCTTGGATCTCATGAGATTTTGCAAGATCCAAGATGGCAGCACTCAGCTGAGCCAGGAAGGGTGTGGGGATGTAATGACCCAGTACCATTTCGGAACCACTGCTCTTATAGTCTTATTTTGTAATGTTCCGTAATATAATGATGCAGCACATCAAGGGTCCCCTAACACAGGTCTGCCACTAGCCCTGATTTACTCCTCTCAGTGTTCATTAGCTTCTGGCAAGGCATGCACAGCAAAGCCAAGGACTTCTACTCTACTCCAAGTTTGGTATGTCAACAGTGATGAAGAATTTGCTTTGCTCCCACTGGATTAACACTGCAACCCAGATGCCCAAAGCTGCATATGTTCAGGCAGCAAACGGCATTTTCCACTGAATTTTCTGCAGTTGTTCACTGAGAACAGTAGCTCAGATAAAGCTGGGCCCTGAGCAGAAGCCTTTCCATATGGCTATCTCCCTTCTGTCCAAGCTCAGCTTTGGGTCTTTGTGGACAGATATATATCCTGGGTGGACTTTAAATGGCTTGTATTACATCTGTTCTTAATTTCACCATTCCTGTTGAGTCAAAGCTCAAAAGTTTTGCTCTTGCTAACGTTTGTAACATCCCCAGAAGAAGAGAGGAAAAGGGGGTGGGGAAGCGCAATACATCAATTAAAACAGGCTGTCAGCATTTCCCATGATCCAGTCAAGCCCAGCCCTAGAATGTGATTGTCTTGATGAGTCAATAAAAAGAAAAAACGCTCTCTTCACATTTTAGCTGAAAATATATGAGCAAAACAAAAAACAAAATACAGTGACCAGCTGTGAGTAGGGGAGATTTAACACTATAGAAGTGATCTATATTCAAGTTAAAAGCCAATTGCTATTTTGATATGGAGTTGTCATTACACTGATGGGATAACACCTGGTATCATCAATTCTTGCCAGAAGTACATTTGAATATTATAGTTTACGGTGATAATGACATAAAAACACATAGCATCACTTTTTGCACTTCTCATTTTTGTAAAGAAACAAAAAAATCCATCTAACACCTCTCCATGTGTGTGACTGCATCTGCTGACACTATATCACACCTATATCACCTACCAAGTATACTTTTGAAATGATTATAATTTATAATTATAATTTATTAAACGGCACATAAATGGAATAAAAACACATAACACCACTTTCTGCACTTCCCATTTTTGTCACAAAAACAAAGTCCGCGAAAAAATAAAACCAAAAAAGTATACCTCCGCCCCAGCTATTAAAACATGTTTACGAGTCTTTTTATGAAGAGTCAGGATATTTGCTACTAGTGGTGCGTGATAGAATTTTGATAGTTATGTTGAGCTGCCCACACGTATGTGGGAGTAAGCCCCATTGCAAGAGATTGGGCTGCTGGTTAAACAGCAACACTTCAACATCTAAGACATTTTTACCCATTTCCCACACAACTGCTCTAGTTACTCTCCTGCCTGCTCAAGCCAATGTTCCCCAAGCATCTGACACACGCTTTGTCCTTAACTAAAATCAGAGACACACCCCAAAAGCTCAAGCGCGTAACGTACAAGAAGCACCTACTCTCAGATGACTGTTATGACTTGGGTGCTTGACCTGGGTGTGCCTCCTGGAAGGAGGCGAGTCTGTACTAGTGACTCATGTAGACCCACATCAGGTCACTGTGCTGTAGTTTCATACCATGGGGGGGGGGAGAATGCTGTGCCGCCTAGACTGGCTGCAGCACTGTATCATCAAACGAGGACTGCAGTCCTATATCCCCTCCTCAGAGTAAGCCCTCTATTCTGAGTAGACAGGCCGAGAGTGGTGCAGGAAGTCCACCACAGAAGTTGCAGGTTGAGCTCTGCTACCCCACTCCATCACCAAGGCAGCCTTGCAAGCGCTACCAGCTGACTCAGCTCTCTGGCACGTGATGTGGTCCAAGCAACCAACGCAACTCTGTCAGGCTCTATAAAGGCCCGGTTCTGGTCCCACGTCTCTGTATGAGCAAGATCCCGTTTGTCATTTTGAATTGTCTGTCTGAGAGTAAGGATGCAATCCTAACCTAAAGTTAGGCTGGCCAAAGTTGCTTGTGCCAGCAACTCCAGGTTAGGACTGCGCCCTAAGAGAGGCCTTCAGAGAGGTGGTGGGTGGTGGCGGATTCTCGCTCACTAGAGACCTTCAAGCAGAGGCTTGACAGGCACCTGCTGGAGATGCTCTAGGAGGATTTCCTGCTACAGGCAGGGGGTTGGACTAGATGACCTTGTAGGTCCCATCCAACTCTATGATTCTATGATTCACTATACTGGTGACCTGCAATCTTGGGGCTCTGAGCTCTAGTGGAACCACCCTCACCGGTTAGTACAGGCTATAAATCACACATGAGACCCAGCAACCTGTGAGTTGGTAGTCTGGGCTCCCAGGAACCTGAAATGTTGTAATTAACATTTCTCATGGCCCATAGTAGTCCTTTCATAATTACTGATCTAAGTGAAGGCAATTCATTACAATTTTTTTTAAATGACACAGGATATCTCTGCTCTGCAAATCTCATATTATTCTCTGGCCAGCCTGGTAACATTCAGCAGATACTAGAAAACTATTCCTGGTTCTAAAAGGGTCCCAGACATACAGCACAGTCCTGAACGTAGTTACTCAGAAGTAAGCCCCAGGCGTTTAACAGGCCTTCATCTTGGGCATGGTTTCCTGCTGTATTCTAGAAGTAAGATCATTACCTGTGTGCTGGAGAGGCCTGGGGAAAGGAGCTTTAAACAAAGAAAAGAACTCCTTTATTCCTGTTACTACCTGCAGCCTGGTGGGAAAGGTAAAAGGCACTGCAGAAGCCCCTGCTGGCCAAGGTGCAGTGGAAAAAAAAACATGCAAAAGGGAAAAGCCTCACTCCTATTCAAGTCAAGAACCTTTTATTGGCATAAAAATAAGCAGTAACAGTACAATACCATTCCATCAGCAGGGGGGAACAAAATACATCAAAGCCAACCAGGGTGCAAGTAAAAACAGAATGGAAAAAAAAATCAGGAAGGGTTTTTTTTTCTAGCGACAGCAAGAAGAAAATCTGCTACCGAGTCGGAAAGAGACGCAGATCTGTCACCCAGGAGTAGGGGAAGAGGATCTGCCGAAGAGCTATAGATGGAAGTCAGCATTGTTTCAAGGTATAGGTCTCGTAGATTTTGAAGAGCGGGACAGTGGCAAAGAATATGAGCCATAGTGTCCGGTTCAAGAGCACAGAAGTAGCAAAGCCTATCGGCACAGGGGATGTTTAAAAATCTACCTGCATGAACGGACGATGGAAAAATGTTAAACCTGGCGAGCATGAATGCTAACCTCTTGCTGGGGTTAATCAATTCCCTGAAGTAATTAGAGGGAAGACCAAGGGAAGGAGGCAAACCGAAGTACTGAGGGGAACAGGTAGGATTGATGTTGGCAAAGAGTTGTTGATATTCAAGTTCCCAAAGTTTGGATTTGATTATAGCATGGGTTTGATTATAACCAGTGGTGTCAGCCTACCGGTTCGCTGGGCAGAGTTTTCGCGGTCGCTGGGCGGGCGTGCTTTCGCCATAACGCAACGGGACGCAGCGAGCACGCTGCCGATCACCGTGGAAACCCGCCCAGCGACCGGGAAAACTCCGCCCAGCGAACCGGTAGGCTGACATCACTGATTATAACCTGTCAATACCAACGTCTGCGAGGGACTCCAGGGAAATATCCAAAGATTGAAGTTTGGATTCAATACGATCAAACCACCTGAGGGAATAAGGATCTTTAAGAAGATCCTGAAGGAGGGAGTAGGGTTGAGAATTTAGAAGGATACGTAACCAAAATTTGAAAGTGTGGGACCAGGTAATGGTGGAGGGTAAGTGGATCCCAAGTTCCAAAATCAACGTTGAGAGTCTAATGGAATTTGGGATCCCCAGGATACGATGCAGGAAAGAGGCCGCCACTTGGTCCAAATCTTTATTCATGGCCTCGATCCAGATGGGAACGCCATAAAGAAGTTGAGAGAGAATTTTAACCTTAAAAACTTGAAGAGCAGCCGGAATGTACTGATTACCACTCATAAAGTGGAATCGGGCAACAGCATTTAAGTGGAGTGAAGAAGATGAAATAGCCGATTTCCAATGAGGGAGCCAGCTATGACGGTGATGGAAAATGATCCCGAGATATTTGAAAGTTTTGACCTGTTGATATGAGTGGTTACCAACATTCCAGGAGGTAGGAGACCAGGATTTGGAGAAAACCAAAATTTTGGTTTTCTCCGTGTTGATATCAAGATCATTAATGGAGCAGTAATTTTGGAACGCCAGGAACCTCACTCCTATTCTTGCCAACACCCACAGTAGGCCCCTTGAAGCAGGCAAGGGGAAATTCTGGTGGGTGGATGAGCCTTTTGCTTTCTAACTTTAAATGGCAAACCTGATTTAATGGAACGTGTGAATTGCTGTGCCCAAGTAAAGACTGACAACTGTACCAAAGTACACAGATGTACCCAGTGGGTGAACAAATTTACTGTGGGTGAACTCAACAAGCCTACAGCAATACCCAACCTGCGGTACCGAAGTCAATAACCTTTCTCTCCCAAACACTGCCTCTTCTTTGTGGCTGTTTCAGCATTTGAATTGGCAACTCTTACAGAAACAGATAACTCTGATCACATAGGAGCTATACCAGTGGTTCCCAAACTATGGGTCGTGAGCCAATTTCAGGTGGGTCGCAAAGCACCTAGAGCAGCCATATGGAAAATATGGGGAGATGGGATGCTGGAAAGGGGTTGGGCTGTGTGGATGTTTTGCTTGTGTCAAGATTGTAAATAGGCTTTTTTCTTTCTGATTCACTTTGCTGTTGGAAAATGGCTGAGAAATAACCCAACGTATTGCACATTCTGAGGAAAGCAGCAGGCTCTGGCATCACAATCACAGCACTTCCAACCATGACATCACCTCTGGTGGGTCCCAGACAGATTGTCATTCCAAAAAGTGGGTCCCACTACTAAAAATGTTGAGACCCCTAAGCTGTACCATGGCATAGATACGTACATGCATCAACTATGTGGTTGCTGGATGCTAGTTATACCCAAAATAATCTACCTGCAAAGACAATGATCACGTTATTTTTCTCCCCTCCCCTCCCCTATTGGTGTGGGCAGCTATCTGCGCATAGGGGGCTCCACTGCCAGTCCCCAGTCAGCAGCTCACCCTCATGCAGGAAAACTGTACACATCCAATGGCACACGAAGTGGGTCTGGATGGGGCTCATAGAGATCAAAACAGCGAGTTAGGGTGCACTCCTAACCTGGAGTTGGGCCAGCAAAGTTTGGCCAGCACAAGGAACATCATAAAGTTTGGACCACTCTCGGCGTCAGGGAGGATGGCGCATGTCTGTGTGCCGGCCTCTCTGACTCCGAGAGTGGTGCAAACATACGTTACAGTGTTCCTTGTGGGGCCAAACTTTGCTGGCCTAACTTACACTAGCCTAACTCCAGGTTAGGATTGCACCCTAAGACAAGGTTAGCATCTTCAGATTAGTCAAACTTTATAAAGTGTTTTGTGCTTGAGACATCCACTTTATAAACGTATGCAGCAGGCTGCATTACGAGCAATGGCTGCACACTTGTGCGCTTTGTGTTTACCTCAATTCACAGACGTCACTTTGCCGCCCACTCTTTTCTTTCTTTCCTTTTTCCCCTGAAGGGGTTTCTTCTCTTGTCAGGACTCGTAAAATCCTAGACATGGAAATCTCCTCATAAACACCCTTGAAATGTGTGCCTCCAGCTTGATGTGTTCTCTGACTCAGAGGCACAACCCTGCCTGCCGCGCTATCTGTGGCACTTCACAGCTCCTCACCCGTCCTCTCCCACAGAGGAATTCCAGGCAAGGAATGGAAGGAATGCAAGCACAAAATCCCCACCTAAAGGAGGCTCCACACAATCGGTTATTGATCCTCCACTCTGAAAACCGTTGCGGACTTGTTTCTGCACTTGCATATCTGGAATATATTTATTTCTGTCTTCTTTAGGTACCAAAAAAAGTTTTTCTACTTAAACAAAAAAGGCAAAACATGCTTTGTCATAATAAGTGGAATAAAATAGGATTAGACGAGGGAAGGTTTTCATGTCATTTGCAGCCAGATGGCAGGAAAACTTTCAGTAGTCTTTGGTGACTTCAGCCCTTTACAGCCAGATTACTGTTAACGTAAATGACAAAGGGGCAGTTCTGAATGACACAAAAATCCACCCAACTGGTCCCACATGCTTAATGATGTGTGGGCACACATCCCGGCCCCTCCCTTCACTTCCTGGCGAGTCTGGACCAGTTTCCTTATTTGTGGGAGTCTGTTCATCTGAGTCACCCAACAGGTAGGTTTAAGAGCATGTGCAGAGAGGCAGTTGATCCAAATCACCCACAATATGATTGCTTCCGTCCTATTAAATCTGTGAGCGAGGGGGAGTGGGACGCCCCACTGTACTGTGTACAGAGGTCACAGAGCCCACTCTTCATATGACCCATTACAACCTTGGCCCTGGGTGCTTTTTCTCCCTCTTCCGCTTTGTGAGTAGATTTCCCCCTACCCCATGCTATCATCAGCATTTGTCATGACATCCAAAGGTAGAGCAATTTGTGTTTAACCCCACCTAAAATGCCCAAGCTGTGGTTTGGAGGCTCTTTTAGTCAGTGTCATTTCCTCTTATTCAAACGCAACCGGCTATTCCATGGCTAGAACTGTAAGATACTGGGAATCATTCTGCTCCCTGCTTTCCAGACATTTTGGACAAGGAACTTTCCTACCCCTAGCTGGCAATGCCAGGGATTAGATTGAATTTAGGCCCTTTCCCCTGAAAATTTCACATTTGGTCTGTCACTAAACTATAGCCCTACTCCAAATGTCATAAAAACCATGATGTTATCCTAGAAATTTGGAATAACCATCTTAAAAATGAGTGATTTATCTGCAATTTATTAGTGATACTTGAAACAAGCGAGTTAATAGGACCAGTTTTTTTCTTGTTCAGAATTGTTGGCTTCTTTCATGCAATCTAGTCTTCTATTGCTGCTAATTTGGATGCTCAATAATATAGTCCCAAACGTTTTTGACTGGCTGCTTGCTTGACCTCCTGGGCCATTGTCTGTGGCCCCCCACGAGGGCTACAATCTTTCACATTGACTAGTGTTGAGGGTTTTTCGTCAGGATTCCACAGCTTCCCTAGCTGGTTTCCGCAGCTCCCCAGGGAGCCATGCCTCACTGATATAGTCAAAGTAACTACACTAAATTTGTGTAAACATTCAGAAAGATGGCAGCTATTCTTGAGGATCTGCCTTGCTGGACTGTAATTTCATTCTGCTCCTTGACCAGGACTGTACAGGTTAAATTGTCGAGGAAAATTCAGAGTTGAAAGCAATACCCTAGGTGGCAAGTTCCTCTGGATCAGCGCGGTGTGCCTTGTCAATTATCAAAAAACTGATGGTGTGCTTTTCCATTTTAGTGCCATGAGATGAAAAAGGTTGCAAATAACTGCTCTAGATTCTGTCTCACTCCCCCCCCCAGCGAGGATACTTACAAGCTTGACCACAAAGTACAGCTCTTTATTTCCAACTGCAATGTATTGTATAGATGCCTTCCTGTAACCAAATTCCAAGGTACTTAACTGAAGTGGATTTTCAGGCAATGGAATACTCCTCAGTAATCCTAGCCTTTAACTCTTTTTGCATATTTAAACCTATCAATTCTGAGCAACTGTAAGCCTTTACATCCAGATATAAAACTAAACTTGAATAGGGATCTGACAATAAAGATTCAGGATGCACTTAGACGGCATTTTCAAGAGTTATGCAAATTCCAATATATGTACTTTGTAGAAACGCAACAGCTAAACAAATCCATGTTCTGAAACAGTATAGAACTGATAGCAGATGCTGATGCTGGGGACAAACCAAAAGGAATGGATTTTGAGATCCCAAAAGTATCTATGCAGGTTGCCAATGTTCGGAATCTAACGGAAGTTGGTCTAATTCAGCAAGATAGTTCATATGTTTAATGTCCTTAATGAATAGGACAGCCTGAAAAGGGCCAAAGTCAGCTTTAAAAAACCCACAACAGTCATTTAAATATTATATGACAAAAGCACTCCACCTCTCATTAGGACTTAAGGTAACAGCATCGTTGTTTTTTTTAAAGAAAAGTGGGTTAGCCTCTCTGTCTCACACGCTTTGTTTCAAGCCACTACTTGCCACTCCTAGACTGGGAATTTGGTCCCCTCCCTGCCCTACCAGGCATGCACCACTTATCCCAAGATTAATACGGCTGCTGGCCCATTTACCATCTTCACACCCCTTCCATTTGTACAGCTGCCCTTGATTAGAGTGGGCAGCTGACACACCTGAAAAGTCCCCAAACAAAAAGGGACTTTCTAGATCACAGCTGCCATATACAGTCTTAAAAGCAATCCTGAAGGAACTATCAGTGAGCATGTGTACTCCATGAAAGTATTTTCTCTGATACCAGTTTACTTGATTCCAAAGGCTTCACTCACCAATTTGCAGCTTAACAGTTCTAAGCCTTCTATTGCTGTTATTTAGGAGATCCAGCTACGTTGTTTAATCTGCACACCTGTTTGTCACTTTCTATGGCAGGTGTAACCTGATTATCCACAAGCCCCGTTTATTCATGTGATATATTTCTATCCCACCTTTTGAGCTAGTGTTCTCACAAAGCAACTTTTTATAACATATAAAATCAACCACCGTAATAGTCACCAGCACTAGACTGGTCTTAAAAAGAATGCATTCAAACGAGTTAATTAAAAGTCATTTTTAAAAAGAGAGGTTTTAACAGCATGCTTAAAACAGGACGGTGGAAGTTTGGTGTCTTTTCTAGGGGAGGGAATTCAAAAGCAACAGCAACAGCACCAAAAAAAGACTCTTTCTCTGGGACTCAACAACCAAATCTGCATTAGGGGTGGGCTCAAGAACAGGGGCAACTGTAGGACTCTGGTAGGATCATACAAACAAAGTAAACCCTTCAAGTAACCCAATGCTGTGTAGCCACCTATAACAAATTTATACTTACAGTACATGCTCCTAGAAAAGGCATAGTGTAGGTGGTATACTTCGATGTGTATGCATTTCTAGAAAAGTAAAAAGAAGGCAAGAGTATGACCATTTGTGAGACAGGATAGTAAGACGCATATAATAATAAGAATAATTTATTAAAAAAAACATTTGTACCCTGTCTTTTTCCAATAGTTAACGCAAAAAGGGTTGGAAGGTTCACTTACAGGAGAAAAAGTTCCGTGACAAGTGGTTGTGTGTGTGTGTGTGTGTGTGTGCGTGTGTGTGCAGTTATAGTGGCTGCCTATTCCTTTCCAAGCCCAATGCAAGGTGATGGTGATGACCTTAAAATCCCTAAATGGCATAGGACTGAGATACCTCAGGGACCACATTCCCCCCACCAGATGCCTCAGGGAGCACACAGGACAACAAGATGCCTGCATCCTGTGGCCACTCCCTTGTATCTGGCATTCTGAGGTAAATAATAACTTGCAACCCAATTTGGGCCTTAAGAACAACAGAAGAGCCCCACTGGATCAGGCCAAAGGCCCATCTAGTCCAGCTTCCTGTATCTCACAGTGGCCCACCAGATGCCTCAGGGAGCACACGAGACAACAAGACGCCTGCATCTCATTGCTGCTCCCCTGCACCTGGCATTCTGAGGTAGCCCAGTTCTAGGCTTGGAAGACACAGATTCAAATTCCCTCTTCAGCCAGTCATTATCTCTCAAGCCTCATCTACCTCTCAGGGTTGTTGTGAGGACAGAAGGTGGGAAGGAGCCAGCTCCTTGGAGGAAGGGCAGTATTAAAACATGAAAATGTTAATATGTGTTAAATAATATAATTTATGTAAAGCATACAATTTTCCATATCCTTGTTAAATTATAGAAGTTTAGCACAGAGGTGTAGATGAGACAAAAATAAAATTGCAACATGCACATTGCCTTGGAATATCAGATATTAAGCATTTTTTTTATTTTTTTGCAGGCTTAAGAAACTGAAGGACAGTTAAATATTTTGCAATGAAAGCTTAACTTTTCTGTCAACACTAAGAAGCCTGAGTACTAGGTTATGAACAGATTTATGGTCAAGATGAGTATGTAAATATAAATCAGTGTTTTTGTTCCTTGCTGTCAAACACAGTTTTCCCCCTCAAGTTTTAGAACGGATGTTTTTGTGTGGATCTTGGAGGGCTTGTGTGGCTTTCAGCCATATTGTAGGGACAGGACAATAATCATGTTGGTGCCAGTGTAAGAAAATATACCATGAGTTTCACAGCGTCACAGGACAAATGAGCAGACAAAACATTTGCTGCTCCTTAATTTCACAACATGTGTGTGTGTGTGTGTGTGTGTGTGTGTGTGAGAGAGAGAGAGAGAGAGAGAGAGAGAGAGAGAACACACAAAGCTGGAGCAAGGAAATGGCTTTTTGCCAAGCTTAGAACATTTGATTCAGTTTCTTTGGTTTCTCTAAACAGCAACAGGGTTCCTGAAATGTGTGTTTAGCAGTCTAGTCACAGCCTCAACAATAAGACAGCCCAAAATAATCTGAACAAAAGCAGGCTTAACTAGGCTTCCCTTCCCTCTCCCTTTAAAAGTAAGCATTGAAGAACAGCCAGCATTACTAATGAAAACACTTTCCTGAAGTGTCCCAAGTGCTTCACGTACATACCTCTGTTATCCTCACAACAGTGCTGAGACTGTGTTATCTGCAGCACACAGGCACACTATTTCAGGGACAATAGATACTGTCCATGAAAAGCTCTGTGGGGAACGCTGTGGGCCAAGCAAGGTTTTGGAGGAGCTCTAAGATCAGACCTCCTACTGTTGTTGTTGTTTTAAGTCTAATAGCAGCCACACAGTGAGGAGGTGAATGTTAATCCTTTTCCTCTTGTCATTTTCCCAGTAAACGTTGCTCCCGGAAGCTATTTGTCCTGCAGAGAAAAACACACAGGTGCCTGTATGTTGATGCATTCAAATACTCACACTTGGTCATAAGGAGTGCAAGCTGCTTCATAAAAAAAAAAAACGGAAACAAAGTAATATCAACAGTAATATGAAAACTAAAAGGACCTATGAGTACATGTCTGAAGAGGAGCACCTAAGAACATAAGAAAAAGCCTTGCTGGATCAGGCCAAAGGCCCATCTAGTCCAGCTTCCTGGATCTCACAGTGGCCCACCAGATGCCTCAGGGAGCACACGAGACAACCAGGTACTTGTGTCCTGATGTGTTTCCTGCATCTGGCATTTTAAAGTAGATTATTATTACCCTTGCACCACCCCCAAGGAAAACACCAGACTGAGGTTGGGGTTTAACTTTATTAAGCACAATGTAAATCATGTAACCTACTGAACACCCATCCCTCCCTCACCAGTCTGGGGTAGGCAAAAAAACTGCCATCCATAATTGGCCAATTTGGATGACAGAAAAAAATTCCTATCCAGCCCTCATGATGAGCGACCAGCTAATTTCACCTGGTTCTATTGGCTGTCAAAGAGAAATGCTGTGGAGAATCTTGACTAGCCACCAGTGTGTTTATCTCTGCCTCAGAATGCCAGGTGCAAGGTAGTGGCCACAGGATGCAGGCATCTTGTTGTCTCGTGTGCTCCCCGACCCTGAGTCATCTGGTGGGCCACTGTGAGAAACAGGAAAGCTGGGCTAGATGGGCCTTGGCCTGATCCAGTGGGGCTATTATGTTCTTAATCAGCGATGGGATCTACAAATGACTTGGGAGAACGGAGGGCAGGACTTAGACGGGACTACCGTTTGATTGGCAGCCCGTCCGTGCACTTCCGCTTTCGTTCCGCTCACCCCGCGGCCGTCCCTGGCCTCGGAGGGGGCGCCCCCCCAGGCGAGCAGGCGCCCCCTCC
>JAJKFI010011864.1:5547526-5564571 GCA_029204185.1 Lerista edwardsae
GGAGGGGGCGCCTGCTCGCCTGGGGGGGCGCCCCCTCCGAGGCCAGGGACGGCCGCGGGGTGAGCGGAACGAAAGCGGAAGTGCACGGACGGGCTGCCAATCAAACGGTAATCCCGTCTAAGTCCCGCCCTCCGTTCCCCCAAGTCATTTGTAGATCTCATTGCTGTTCTTAATGCTTTATTTAAATGCTGAAAAGTTGTCAGTGTGGGGCCAGATACCATTCAGGGGGTGGAGAGTTCCAATGAAGAAGGCCATGTCACATGTTCCCATCCCATCTGAAAGCATGGTAATATGGAGCTGGGTGGGGTGGGGGTAGACTTATATAGGAAGAGGTTATCTTTGGTCCAAAATGGTAAAGTGCTTTTAAAATCTTGAATTGGATCTGGAAATAAACTGAAAGCTAGTACTATATAGATAGAACAAAATGGAAGTTGCATGCTCCCAGCCATGAACCCCAACACAGACCCAGAGCCATGTTTTGTACCTGTTGAAGTTTCACAAGGATAGCCTGATGTAGAGAGGATTGCAGTAATCCAACCTAGAAGGGACGTAAGGCATGTGCAAACTCTGGCAAGAGCTGTCTTCTTCAGGAAGGGTTGGTGCACCAACCAAAGGAGAGCAAAAATGCTCTGGGCCACGCAGAAGCAAAGCTGGGGCGCCATTACCTTATGCACCTACTCCTGCCTAAGGTAAGTGCAAGGGGAGTGCAACCCCATTCTGAACAAGCCTCACAAAGTCAAGCCCGGATGACCTGTCCTCCTGCGGTATATGCAAGAGTTTCCCAGGACAAATTGGAGCTAGGCATGTGCCATTGTCATCTGTCAATTGCCATGGAGGAAAAAGGTTCATCCTCCCCCCGACCCCAGCACTGTGGTCCCACTCAGATCCAGCTATTAAGCGTTTTCAAAATAGCAAGCGATACTTGCTGTAATGTGAGCACAAACCAGTACTGTGCTGCGCACTCAGGACCAGCGGTGTCATGCTACCAGTACGCTGGGCGGGAGGAACAGGTAAGCGGCAGCCTGCCCGTTGCATCACGCTCTGTTTCACCGTCTTCCCCGCCCCCATGGGGGCGGGGACAACAGCGAAACGGAGCATGATGCAACGGGCGGGCTGCCACTCACCCATTCCTCCCGCCCAGCATACCGGTAGCATGACACCGCTGCTCAGGACTAGAGGTAAGTGCTAAAGACACTTCAGGATTAGCAGCCTCTATGCCAGGGGCTGGCAAGCTACAGCTCATGGGCGTGTTAGGCATAGATTCTGACTCCAAATTTATGGTTCAAGGGCAAAGTTTATTCACATATTTGCAAATACGGATGGCAAGGGAAAAACAAACCAATCAAGCCACAAGCCACACTTTGTACAATTGGGTGTGTGTAACAATATATACTCCTTAAGCGTGCTTTCCCACCCTGCCCTCATTGGTTACAGCTTAACCAATCAACAACATTAAACAGAATATTTTAGGCTTCCTTCTACATAGCTCCTTGTTATGCTTTCCTCTCCCCTCTATATATTCCTACATACAACGTATGTTAATGCTAATCTGGACTTAATGAGTTAGGGGTGTGTTTTAACATTTATGAGAGCTATTTACGCATGCTCAGTCTATTCTTCTTCAAGGTTGAAACTGTCGGCTGACTGTCCACTGCAGTTTGTTACTCCGTCATCTGGCTCTCAGGAACTCAAGCCAGAAACGAAGCCTTTTGGCTCTGGAATGTCCTCCTTCGTAACTTCCCTTTGTCTCTCTCCCCCCCCCCCCCCCCCCGCCAATTCATCTGGCTAGCACAGAAGTCAGCCTGAAAGTGCAGGCAGATTCTCTCCCAACCACTTTTTCCAATAATAGGCGTTGTTTCTAGCTTCAGTGTTCCAAATCATCACGGATCAATCTCTATTTTTTCTCCACAGGCAAAATCCAGCCTGCCACCCAAAGTCATCCAGGGAGCTCCATTTGGGAAGCAAAACCTCCTGCCCGATTTGCCATGTCCCAGACAGAGAATGGCAGAGCCACCTGTCCAGGCTTGCGGAGTACCTGTGCCACTGCTCTGCCATTCCCCCCCCCCCCCGGCACATGGCAAATCGGGCAGCAGTAACCTGGAAGTTAGGAGATGACATGATGGCAGAATATCCCGCCCCTTTGGCTGGACAGGTTGCCAATTGACAGTAGGCCTCACAGGTGCAGCAGCATATCAGGCCACAATTCTCCACGGCTTCCCTAGCACATCTTGTGTAGCAACAGACCCAGGGCAACCTTGGCTCCTTCACCAGCTCTCCACAGACCAGCTCCCAGACTGTGTGTGTGTCTCTGTCTCTGTACACTCCCTTTGTATACGCTCTCTTATCTCTAGCAAGGCTTCTTCCCCTCTTCTCCAAACAGCCACAGCCATGGCTGCTGGGCAATGTAGTCCCATTCCCTTGCACCCTGAGAAGCCAGATGAAATGTCTGGGAACACTGAATATGGAGTTGTAAGGTGCATGTTTCTGTTTTATATCAAACTAGCTGTTTGTTACCCGGCGTTGCCCGGGGGACAAAGTATCCCCAGCTTGTATTAGGAGAAGGAATGAATACAGGGAGAGAAGCACGCAAAGGAGCATAATGCAATTGGCACACTCACCGATCAGTAGCTGCAGGTCCTGTGGCAGGATAGCCCTGACGTATGAGAAACAGGCAGAGGTGGCCAGGTAGCTCCCTGCAATTAGGCCCCTCACAGATCCGAGTGGGTGCTGGAACTCTCTGGATCCTGCCCTTTCCAGCCTGGCCAACTCAGGCAGGGCAAAGCAGTTTAGTTTCACTTTCCGATCTGTCCCTGTGTAGTAGCTGAGCAACTCTAGCCCTCCCACATAACCTGCAGAATCGTTTGTGGCCACAGGGTGGCAGCAGACCTGTAGTCCAATGCAATCCCCTTGGTTCCTGACGAACCGGGCCCCCTCCCTGAAAAACGGGGGGCTGTAGGGGGGTCTGACCCCCACAGTGATTCCTTCTAGGCTGCAAGGTACGTGTGTGCCAAGTTTCATGGCCGTAGGGCAAGGCACGGAGACGTGTATACATAACATACATACACGCATACATACACGCATACATACCCACGTCCATTTTTATATAGATAGATACAGCAAACTGTGGGTCGAGGCCCACTTGGTGGGTCACAACCTGATGTCAGGTGGGTTGCAGAAAGCTGGGAGCAGCCATCTTGGAAACTGCAGACCTTACTGTTATATTCCTTTTGTGAGTGTTAACAGTTTGATCTTTCAAGTGAGGGGTTTTGTTAAATTTTGTTTTAGTTCAGTGCTTTTACATCATATTTTGTCCTAAACTTGCTTTCTGTCAGGGTTGTTTCATGGTTATACAATTGCTGCAATCCAAGAATGTCAATTTGCATTTCACAAGTGTCATGTTATAATGACAGCACTTCCTGCTTGATGACATCACTCCCTGCCACAACATCACTTCCAGGCTAATGGCATCACTGCCGGTGGGTCCCAACACAAGTGCCATTCTAAAAAGTGGGTCCCGGTCTTAAAAGTTTGAATACCACTGAAATATAGTGTCAGCACTCAGAGATCACAGTATTACCTTTATACCGCATGGCTGTGGAGGAGGAGTTGAAGTCGAAGGAATAATGGCTTGCCTTAAGCCATCTACTGAATGCATAGATGAAGTAACATTTCAGTCAGAACTCCTTGACTTACCACTCATGCTC
The DNA here is from genome assembly GCA_029204185.1 of Lerista edwardsae. Taxonomy (NCBI): domain Eukaryota; kingdom Metazoa; phylum Chordata; class Lepidosauria; order Squamata; family Scincidae; genus Lerista; species Lerista edwardsae. Next base: position 5,551,231 of record JAJKFI010011864.1, read on the forward strand.
CTGAGTACTATGCTACTCGACCTCTAAAGAGTACCAGGCCGTGACCCCTTGCTGAACTGTATTTTCAAGTTCCCCATTAATTGACTTATTTTTCTTCTTCCAACATTCATATAGTACTAAATCCCATTCTCTCCTCTCTACAAGTCTGTGTTTTATTTTTAATTTTCCTGCCCTAGCTTCAGAGGTTCAAGGCAATTTATACTATGTCTCACACTGGCCAAGACATGCAGCTGGATGCTTGCCACCAATTCCCTATCATTACAAAAAATACAGTATTTTTGTCCCATTACCTCTAGAGGTTCTCATCCTTTCCGCCCATTGCATTAATCTTGAATAGATAAAACACGTCAAGGGTGTCCTCGAACATATTTTCTTTCCACAGATAGAACTTTGATGAAAGAAAAAAACCATGCATATTGCATATGACTCGCTTATGCATTTCTTCAGCTGCATATGGCAGTGTACATGGAAAGCCATTTTTCAGTATCTACACAGTGAAGTGTGTGTGTGTGTGTGTGTGTGTGTGTGTGTGCGCATGTTGGGTCTTTTTTTGTGTGGCATCCATAAATACGTCTAAGTTGAAGAAATTCTAAGAGAACAAGAAGTCAGGGCAATCTTCTGAAGTTTTCTGCAGGGTGCACATTTTCACTTTCCTGCATTTGAGCGTAGTCATCAGTTCAAAAGAGACTTACAGCAAGAAGATCATTCCCCCAAACAAGAATTTTGGTCCCCTGCAATTTGTACAGCAGATATGCCTTTGGCAACAGGTCCATGAATAGCCTTTGTGGGACTAGCCCTAGCTGTGACAAAGAGCAATTCTGGGAATTTGGGCTCCCTTGGCCCCTCTTACAAACAGAAAGTCTAGTGCGATTCAGGAATGTGAGAAGAAATGCTGCTCTTGAATGTACTAGATTTGCCCCTCACTGTGCAAAGCAATCTGGCAAGCTCAAGCAGCACGTAGGGCTTTTATGCTCATATGCTAGTTTCAGGTTGCTTCAAATGCCTTCTCTAAGTTTATTACGTACAACAAATCCTTTTGGCGAGGGAGCAAGGGTTGCCGTTTCTTTAAACAAACAAAAGCCACTGGATGGACTTTGTTCTCGTCACACAGCCATGTCCGACAGGAAATACTAACTAGGATTAGAAACTGCAGGCCAGGCTAGTGTCATGACTTTGAATTTCTGCATTTGACTTATTCTTAGCATTAGTCATCCACAGGCCTTTCCTGCACACCCCTCCCCTTCAAGGACTCGGTGTTTTAGGACAGCTGTGTTGGTTGTTTGAACATTTTTACCTCAGAGTTCTTGTATAATCCCCACAGGGAAAACAAATGGCTATGAAAAAGGCAGGAAAGGCACTTACAGAGGCCTAGGACCAAAGGCAAAATGTACTGTGCCAAGTCCAACGGCAAAGACCTGGCCTTACATGGAAAAGAATCTAGAGCCATCTGAGGAGCTATATATACAGTCAATCCTCTTTATATGAGACCTCGCTATCTGAGATCTCACTTATCTGCGAGGGGCAGCATAGCTACTTTCCTTATTAGCTGCACCTCTGTCCTCATTATCCACTCACTATGCACTGAATAAAGATAAGTCATACGCCCAAAATCCCAATACCAACTCACTACTACAATCCGTCTTGCAAAAGAGCAGAAGTGCAGTAAGAATTGCATCTTGTCAAGAGTGAGGCTGCAATCCTATCCACACTTACATGGGAGTAAGGCCCATTGACGACAACCGGGCTTACTTCTGAGTAATGCCTACTTGGGCTGCAAATAAAGTTATTTTGCTACGATTTGTGTGCGTTTCTCATTTTTTTCCGTCCATCAAAAAACAGATGGCACCAAGCTCAGACCCAAAATGGGGAACAAAATTTGTTAACGCAAATCATTATAATAAGGACAATACAGTATCATATGAAAGAGAATGGAACATAGCCATATGGACATGGAACCCAACCAACCAAATACCAAAGATTATGGAGAGACAAAAGGCTAGATTTTTGCACTTAATCCAAGACAGAGTGCTAGACCAGACAGAAGAAGTGAGGGCCAACAAGTCCTTACTCTGCAATTTACAGCAAAAGAACAAAATCACATTTTTTTCTGATGAGTCAGTAATTGTTACAAAAAAAAAAAAAGCAGCAGCAGCATGTACTGTGGTATGGAGATGGCAGTGTAAGAGTTTTCCATTGTCCCAATAACACCTGGAGACTATCAGGGTGTTGTACAGAAAGGAAATCTGAAGTTCGAGAATGTGCCTCACTCTTCATAGCTGACTCAGACCAGACAGTCCAGTTTCTAACAGTGGCCATCCAGATACTTCCAGGAAGCCCGATACTAGGCATAATGGCAACAGGTTAATCTCCAGCAACTAGCATTCAGTGGCACACTACTGCAGAATCTGGAGGTTCCACAGAGTGGTTTATTTGAAGAATTTATACCCTGCCTTTCCCGTGCCGCAGCAAATGCCCAAGGCGGCTTACAGAGAACAACAAAATACAAAGTAACCACAATAAGCAAAACACATTAAAACAACGAACAGCCACATTAAACATTTAACGAGAACACAGAGAGTGGACAAGAATGAAGCTAGACCCAGTTCTCCATGTCAGGCCCTTTGGAGGGTGGAAAAACAATTGACCAGGGGAGTGAAACAGACTATGACAATATACCAGAGGGACAGAGGGCAGCCAGCCAACCCACATCCAAAGGCCGGACAAAATAGGTATGATTTGAGCCCTCTCCGAAAGGCCATGAGGGAGTGTGTAGTTCTTAATTCTTCCGGGAGGGAATTCCATATTTGTGGAGCCGCCACAGCGAAGACCCATCCCCAAGCTGCCATCCCTTTCACTTCGGACAGAGAGGACACTTGAAGGAGAGCCCCTTTAGATGATCTAAGAGGGCAAACTGGTATGTATGGAAGAAGGCGGTCCTTTAGGTAGGCTGGGCCTAAGTCATGAAGGGTTTTTTCAGTTATGGCTCATAGTGGTGGATATTCCCATAATCCATGGATTGGCCTAAACCCTTTATAAACTATCTCCGCCCATGACCATCACCACATCCTTTTAATTACACATTTTGTGATTATTTTCATCTGCCTTCCTGCATGCACTACCAGTTTAATTGGGAAAATCCAAAGCTTAGTATTAAGAGGGAGAAAAGGCATTACCACCATCCTCTTTCTCCGCATCATGCATAATGATAAACACTGATATCCTTGGCCCATGTGTACACACGTTGTACACCTTTCATTTCTCAGCATTGTTTGCAATCTACCCCTGACTTTCCACTTAACAGGTATCTCTCAATGCATGGTTTGCAAATCCGTTTTCTGATCTGCTGTATATGCAGAGGCATAGCTGGGAAATTCAGCAACAGAGAAGGCTAATTGCCATTGCCTACTTAATCATTCCAGAGAGAAAGCTGGTAGCTTCGCTTAAGAGTTTAAAATCAAAATCCTATCTACTGCCCACACCCACCTCCAAATCTATTGAAGCATAGTACACATATAATAGCTGTTACCAAGAGCCTTCAGGCAGAAGAAGAGATTAACATTCTTCCTACAAAAAGAACGTTGTCATTCAAGAGACTTTTGGTCTAAAAAAATCCATCCAAATGAGAGATAATAGCCTGTATGGAGCAATCAATGACTTTTTCAAACACAGTTTTATTCAAGAGATTAACCTCACCTTATTAACAAAAGTATTTTGTTTAGATTCCTAAGCGCCATTATACTAAAGAATATAATCAACATTGTCTTTGTTGCAATGTGGTTAAACTTTTGGCACAGAGGTCTAGTATGCAGCATATATAATCAAGGCCTATTCAAACTTCTCTGAAATTAACAAAGGGGATTCATAATAAGCAGCATCTTAGCAAAAGGCTGCTGTTGGACTTTAGCCCGTTTCATAATGCAAGACTTAAACTATCATAGAAAGAATAGAACAAACTCAATGCCTGTTCAGTGACCTTTGGTGATAGAGCTATCAAATGAATCGGGCAGTGTATGCAAACAGCAAGGCAGAAATGGGATGAACCAAGTTCATTGGACATTTATTGGCTTACAGCTATACTGTTCATGTATTTTCATAGATTTGGAGGTTGTTTAGTGGACACGCTGCACTTTTCCAATGCCACATAAATAATGCTCAGCATTTTACAAAGAATACCAGCGCTTAGGACTGTTCTGGAAGGGACAATTCAATAACACGATGTATGCAGTATTGAATCCTTGGCCTTTATCTTGTGCAAAGTGTTTCATACAGACTATCTTGAAGCAGCCTTTATAATGACCCTGTAAATCAAGTTAGCCCCGTATCGCAGCTGGGGAGCTGAGGCTGAGAGGGTATAGCTTGCCTACGAGCCAGTTGGTAGATGTGTAGCAGAGGCAAGATTCAAACTGGGGCAGTCCTAATTCACAGTTCAGCCAGGCAGCCATTCCAGTGTATGGTTGAAATGAGAAGATTTGTGTGGCAATTGTACGAAGTTAATGCGGTGACCTCCCTTGCTCAGCAATGTGTATGTCTAAAGGGTAATTAAGCTGTGGGCTTGTGGCACACCTAGATGGAACTTAGCGTTTAGAGAGAAACAAGGGCAACTGAGTAAGAGAGCCCAGGCCTATGCAGATTTCTGGTGCTGATGCAGCTGCAGTGCAGCCCTAGATAAGCAAAGACACATTCCCTTACCTTGAGGAGGCCCCCTCCACCACAGAATGCAGCACCCCCCCCCCATTGGGACTGCTAGATCAGGGCTGGAAAACGGGATAGGATTTGTCCCTGAGAGCCGCCTCCACTCCCATTCAGGCAGAAGCAGCCAAGTGGACTATTGCTCAAAGGCATCTCCTCCAGGAAACCTGGAGGAAAGTTTCTGGACGTCCACCTGTCCTGGTTAACAAAGAGAGTTGAACAAAAATCCTGAACACACAACATACACAAGAAAAAAAAGGGGGAGAACACAAATAGCCACTATGCGTGCCACACATTTGGCTACACACGAGACAAGGAAGATAGTAAAGCAGGTCCAATGCCCAAGGTTACAAATCCACAACTGCTGAGACACAGCTGGAATGGTGTTGCGGAATGGAGAGGTGTGAGACTAGGTGACAATTGAGGAGGAGAGTGAATGGAGAAGAGGTACGAGGGCTCCAGGGGAAAGCCATGGGGGCTCCAGGGTTCAGTTTGTCCAGACCCGGGCTGGGAGAATAGCAAAGAGGCTAGTCAACCTTTCAAGGGCACCTGATGGCATGGAGAGTCCAAAGGGGACTCGGGGGCAGTAATGGGACTTGATGCAGCACCCACAGATTAATCTCAAAAGCGCCAGGTACAGAAGGACAAAGAATGCGCATTTTGAGGTCTAGTGCCACACTTTATCGTGTTCTTGGCCATAAGCCAACAATCTTTTGGGTGATACAAGCTCATTCTGCACCACCTGCATTGCCAGAGGGCAATGGTTCTTTTTGGAGTGGAGAACAAGCACACTGATGGATAAAGCAAATGCCTTTTACTGACAACACATAAACAGCAGCATTACTCTCAGAAAAGCAGAGCTGATAGCATGCTGAAGTTCCTTCAGCTACTGGAGGCACCAGTTCAGCAGTGAGCACTTCCTAACTAACTTTTCACAACAGTCTACTACACCAATACCCACTAAAAATTAGGTTGGGGCCCTCATGTTTGCTTTACTTGCCCAAGAGCAGCTTTTGCTATAGCTATTGATATACCCCCATTAGCTGGGAAAAAGGGAAAAGCACATCAAGGGAAAACCATCAAACAGACGGAAGCCGTCCATTACAGGACAGGGGCAGTGCAGAGGGGGCAATCAAAGGGCAAACGGGAGGTGAGTAACACAATTTTTTTATTTCTCTCCTAGTACTCCCTGGAGCTGCCTATGGGTCTCCTTGGTGGCTGACGGCCAAGGAGAAAGAAAGGGTGGGGAGCACTGGAATGGGGAGATCGGATCCACCGTCTTGTGCCTCCTCCCCACCCGATACCCCTCCCCTCCCTGCAGTAACTCCCCCACCCACCTGCCCCCACGGCTGACTTAACAGCTCTGATAGGCACCGTTGCCTCTCAGCAGTACATGCGGCCAGATAGCGTGCTCTGCGAATCATTGGCAGCCATTTTACAACAGGAGTGACTTGCCATTCCAGTTTTAAAGCCTTGTCCCCCCTACACTTTTTTTGATGAGTCATATATTTATGTGCATGTTTGTACAAAGAAATCATACAACTGGAAAAAAATAAAATTGTAAGGAGTAGTACTGTATGAAGACTGCAGGCTGCACTAGTGTCTGTAAGTGTTCCGGTATGTCTCCATTTCCTAATCACAACTTACCAAGTCCCAATGAACAAAGTAGAACTAACATGTACAGTATAGAATTGCATTTTATGGCTCCCAAATGCTATACGTAACATTACATTATTTATCAAATATTACAGCATTTTAGGTAAACCAAGACATTCTTAGAGCCTTTGCATACGGCAACTGCCATTTATAACTCTACTTTGCTGCAAAGAATTTAAGAGGAAAAGACAAAACACATGGCTAGAAGTTTTAGGAGGGCAACTTTTAGCTCTGTAAATATTTGTATCTTCAAGGAACTAACTGTTCAGTCTGAACAGCTTGCAAGGGTTTAGCCATGGTGAATGGTTTACATGTAAAATACAAACAACTTTCTGTGGAGAAAGCTTACAGATAAATAAGACTCTATTTTTACTATATCTTGACATGTTAACCTGATTGTTATAACAATCTACTTGGACCATTATAACTTAAGAAGCAACACTATTTCCATAAACAAGACAAGTTATGACATTTTCCATCTCAAGGTGATAAAATTTATGTACTGAAAATATTTACCTTTTTTTTAGAAATATGCTTGGAGAAGAGATGGGGGCACATATAATAGATGAACATGGGAAGCTGCCTTATGGAATCGGACCATGAGGTCCATTCTAGCTCACTACTATACACTGACTGGCAGTGGCTCTCCCATTTCAATTGTGGGCCTTTCCCAACTGTACCTGGAGACACCAGGGACCAAACCCAACATGTTCTGCAAGCAAATGTATGTTCTACCACCAATCTATGGCTCTGCTCCAGGGCAGAAACCTCTGATGATACAGAGAATGTTCAATGATGACGGAGGGAAAAGTGGAGAGCAATTGAGAGCCACAGGAGTCCCAAGTTGGAAGATCACGATGAATTCTGTTCTGGGATGGACTGAAGTCATGAAAGCAGCAGCAACAGGCCCACATCACATGAGGGCCACAACACTGGAAGAGATCAGGTTTCTTACCCCTGGTGTTTATCTAGTTTAACATGGTTGGATGTCAGAAGAGAGAGTGCGTCTGAATAGATCACTGTCATGGGAACATATCCCCCATAGTAGGAAAACAAATAATGTGCACACTGTGTGTGTTGGGTGCATGTATGCACATGTGTGTGCTAGCTGAAACAAAGCAACAAATATTCTTCAGGTTAACCATATCCATCATGGGAACCAGTTAAATTTAATTGAGCCAATAACGGTGGTGCACAACAAGAGAACTGTATCTCTGTGGGACTGAAACCACTTTTTTAAAAATGTTTCCAAATGAGTAAAAAGTAAATACACATTCCCAAGAAGAAGAAAAGCTCAACAGAGAGCAATAATTGTTGCTAATAAAAGTGTATATATAGTTCTTTATTGCTAAGTGAGGGTTCAATGACTAATTCTTTTTAGAAAAACAACCGTTAATTATCCACAGAAGTTTTATGACTGTGTTGCATCTACAGACCATCATTTTTAGAAGTGGCAGCAGCTTACAATATTGCAGAAAGTACTTGTAACAAATAACATCACCAAAGCAGAATAAAAACAGACTAATGGACAATTGTTTCAAATGAGATAAGAAAATTCTACATATTGTACAGATATGTGGCTTGGTACATCAGTTGTGAACTTAATTATTATAAGCAAGCACTACATACACCATTGGTTTGCATGATATGTATACAACCATCAAACTGGCTGGAATTAACAGATGTGGAAAAAAAACTTTTAAGAAAAGTTCAGAATTTGAAAATTTCAGTTATTTATTCAGTTTTCCTTTTAAACTGCAAGACTTCCTTCTCATAGGGTAGTAGGGTTAGGAACCTTACACAACTCTATTCCATGACACAAAACCTCTCAAAGTTCATTCCTAATAAAATGGGTTCTTTAAGAATACTGAGAGGTAAACCCAGAACAAAATCCAACATTTTATAAAAATGTGCTTCATCAATCTTGACAAATGATCTTACAAGTGTTTTATAATCCTATAGCAGTACCATTTTTTTCATAAAATGGAAGTGTAATTTTGACTATGTTCCTGAAAACAAATAGCAAGCCCATTTTGTTTGTAAAACAATGAAATATTTCCTGTTCTCTCCCTCTAACCCAGCCATTTTCAAGCACGGTGCTTGCGTAGAATGATCTACAGGTGTGGCATGTAGATCATGTATTAGTAGGGCCATGTAGGAGGTCATGTACTAGTAGGAGGTCATGTATTAGTAGCAGAGGTGTCACCTACTCCCCAGTAGACGGTTCGCTGGGCGGGAGTAGGGAGTGATTGACAGTCCGTCGATTCACTTCCGGTTTCTTCGCGCGCCCCGCGCGGCTTTCCCTCGCCTCAGAGGGGGCGCCTGCTCGCCCAGGCACCCGGCACGCCCCCCACCCATCCCCCAAGACGAGCAGGCACCCCCTCCGAGGCGAGGGAAAGCCGCGTGGGGCGCGCGAAGAAACCGGAAGTGAATCGACGGACTGTCAATCACTCCCTACTCCCGCCCAGCGAACCGTCTACTGGGGAGTAGGTGACACCTCTGATTAGTAGGGCCATTGGAGGGTGAGCCCCCACTAGTAGCACAGTGTGCCTTGTTAATTGTCAAAAACCTGAGTGTGCAATTCGACACAAATTGAATCTTGGGAGAGTTAGAATTGATAAAAGGAAATACTTTACTCATCTGGGTAGTTAACTTAAGGCTGTAGTCCAATCCACACGTACCTGGGAATAAGCCCCATTGACTATAATGAGATTTACTTCTGAGTAGACAAGCCTGAGTAGACAAATCCAACTTTCCAGTGTTGATGCAACTGTGCCAATGGGGCATGTGCTGCATCATGCAGTGGGGGTGCAGTCATAGAGGGCTCCGCAAGGTGAGGGAATGTTTATTCCCTTTCCTCGGGGTGCACTGCGGCTGCATCAGTGATTGAAAGTTGGATAGGGTTAGGCCCTAAATCACCACAAAATATTTTATATATAACTGTTAACTGGTCACCTCACATCCAAAATGAAAGCAGTTAAGCACTCCTCACCTCTCCCTCCCTCCCCCTGAACACAAGCAATCAAATTGCCAACTATTTTGTGAATGATGGAATATATTTTGTAATATTGTCTTCCTCTGAGAATATTTCCCTCAGAAAAAGGGGAAAAAACATTCAATGTATAATTGTGCTGACCTACATACTTGCCCCCCCCCTCTAGGACATTTGCACCTCAGATAAACAATTCTATTCAAATAAGCACAAATTTACATTTAATGACAACTCCACTGTTTTGTTTATTTTGTTTAAATACTGAACTACATATTGTTCTATGGGTGAAAGTGTTAATCAGAATTGTCATGTGTATCATCAACAGTAAACTGTCTTCAGCACATTATTCATTTCATTCTACAGGATATCATATTTAATTCCTAAACAGCAGCACTTGGCTATCTTTGACTGGAGAAAGTATAATATGGTTATGAACTGAGACAATAACAGCAGTATTAGAGAATGAGAACTGATTATGTGGATTCATTATGATATGAATTCATTATATGTCCCATTTTATTTCCATATACCACAGGTACATTTTTATTAAAATAATCCAAGTAATTGAGCTAGCAGTTTAAGAAACATTCTAGATCTGTGTCATTTTGGGCAATTTCAGAAATGAAACACACATTTCTCCCAACAATTGACTTGGATAAATTATAAAATTGAATCCAAGAAATGTACAACTTTTCAACAAATACAAATGTACAACTCTCCCAAATGAGGTAAAATTTACTTCAGATTTAGTACCACTGATACTTTTTTTATTCACCACAGTTAATTTAAGTTCAAAGCAGTCAAACCACTGGCAACTTGACAGAAGACTTGGCCTTTCCACCCCCCCCCCCAAACAGTTACATTCAACTGCCTTCTAGAGAAACAAATGACTACGTATTTAATGCAATCTCATTCTTTCATACAATTAAAATATTTCTAATACGAAATGTTTCCAATAAAATATATACACAATTTAAGTGTATAAGCTACACACCCATTATACTTATACACACTTATATGTATAAGCGTACACACCCCTTGAAAATATGAGATAGCACAATTAATACTGTCTCCGGGCATTCCACACTTTTGTCCAGCTGAGGCTCAGAGATGGGACAGTGCTTTCTAGGCAATGGTTCTGGGATTCCTCCATGCCCGTCAGCTGTAGCTCAGACTGCACTGTGTGGACTCCCAGTGCATCCTTATCTCTCTTGGGATGTCATCCTGGGGAGGGGGGCAGAACTAAGGCTTCACAGAGCTCTATCTTGTGAGGTCTATAGTAATGGATGCATCAAACACCGTAGGTTATTTTTCCAATTTTTCATTTCAGCCTCTCTTGTGGAACAGTTTCAGAACCACTACACTAATGCGTCATTAAAACTGGAGTCATTGTTACATAGTACAGTACACCTACATTGAAATAATAGGTGTGGTAGTAAAACAGAACACTGTGAATCTCTCTCTCTCTCTCTCTCTCTTGGGATAATATGCTAAGCAGTACCTTTAAGTTAGAGAGCAATCCTAACCTGGAGTTAGGCCAGCAACATTTGGCCGGCACAAGGGCCAAGCATGTTTGGACCACTCTCAAGAGTCAGGAGGGATGGTGCACATATGTGTGCTGGCCTCTCTGACTCCTGGAGTGGTCCAAACATACTTTACAGTGTCCCTTGTGCCAGCCAAATGTTGCTGGCCTAACTGTGCCAGCCTAACTCCAGGTTAGAATTATATATTATATTGTTAAAGGCAATAGAACAGACTTCTAATTAGAAAAGGCCCATGTTTTTGGAAGGACTTTATACTTGGATAATTTTCATGACTAACCCAAAACTGAATAATGTATTCCTGAGATAGGTTTATAAAGAGTATTTCATTGTCTATAGTACAAAAGTGATAGACCTACATTTGTGTGTAACAGAGCATGCAGAGCATTTGTGTGTAACAGAGCATGTTTTAACAAATATTAGTGTTATTATAGAATAGGTGCTTCTCTGTAATACTTTTAGAGGGCCTAAAATCATGAACTTCCCTTTTGTAAACGATGTTCATCAACACATTTTATCACAGCTTCAATAACCTCTATGAATCACACACAATCCTGATAATGTCATACAAATGCTCATATGTCAATGTTGTTGCAGGATGAATGCAGCAGGCTGGAATTGTAATTTATTGCTACCCCAATACAAAACTGGGGTGCATGGCAAAATACCCCACTGTTATATAGCCCCCATTCACTGCAATGGAGTGGCACTCTAGATTTTCCCTTGTATAAAGTATCCATTGTGATTAACTGCAGTATGGAACATATGCATTTTCTTAAAAACTATTTTGCTAATGTTGATAAGAACTGGTGATTTGCTGAATGTTCATTCTAAAAAATGTTTTCCTGACAAAGAATAGCTATACAGAAAAAAATACTAACCTACTATGATCAGTATTTCAGATATAGTAAAAAAAATCAAAATACAAGATTTCTTTGAAGAATAAGTAACCCAACTGCAAAATGTTTTCACATTGGTGCTGCAGTAAAGCACCTGCACGTAACAGCTGTTTAAACAGCAAATATCTCCCAAAAATATGTATTTTGAATATGTGTAAACAAAGTTTACTCCTATTCTTCTTTTCATGGAGGGAAAAAAAATGACAACAAAATATCCACATAGACAAAAATGTGATCTGGGTGTTCAGATATGGTTAAAAACCCCACAAGGAACGGCAACTGGATTGTATTCATACAAGCTTAAGACATAATGAACAACTACAATAATCAAGAATGTAATATTCTGAGAGATGTCAATATCTGAATTATTTGTTCAAATAAATTTTAATTATTTATCTTGGGAAAGGAAGGGGGGAAAGTCTAAAATTACTCATAAAACCTGATAAAAATTTCACTGAAGGAAGAAAGAGCATTGTGTAACACATTAATCCCCCCCACCCATAATAAATATAAAAGACAGTTGTTCTGACATATTGCGGCATAGGCAATATTTTAGCCTTGATCTTGTGACATTCAATCAGTAGTTTTTGTATTTCATTCCTCACTGAGGCTTCCATCTTCTACCTTGTCAGTTGTCCAACAACTTTTAAGAGTGTCTTATTTTCTTGCTTTAATTGCTCATTTTCATCTTCTATGTCATCTAGATCCTTTTGGAAAGAAACAGAGCAATATGTTCAGTTATTAGTTGATATTTTATTGTCTTAGAGGGCTTGATTATAATGCATTCACATATGGAAGCAAAATGTTAAGCCTACGGAAGTAGAATACTAAAAACAAATAGATTTCAGATGCATCATATTGAACAACTGAACACTTCTGCAAAGGGTTAATTGGGTATCGTATTCCCATATGAATGTTTTGGGATTTTCTGTTTGGTATGTTTTAACCACAATGAACATGTAACATCGTGCTCCAAAAATCTGGACACAGAGAGATTCTGAAGTTTGGCATAAATTGGGGTGCTTTTGTTACATTAAGCTATTTGTGCCTTCAATTCCTGAAGTTCCCCAACTGCCTATTTATACATTTTTGCTCATTAAAGTTTAGGCTCACACCAATCAAGCAAAGTTTGATAAAGGAACACTTCCATCACACTGCAAAGTTCTCCTAAGTTCCCTAGTCATGATCAATACCATGTGCAGCATTATGGAGTTGCACACACTCTTACCTATAAGGAGTTTGTACAAGGAATGGCAGAATTCTATTAGTAAGTGGTTATGTAATGGTGTCATTACCTTACCGGGCAAGATACGGACATAATTTTTCTGTGTCACAATATTTGTACCTGTACTTTAAGTTCATGTTGCTAATAGTTCTTTCCAAATCAGCTGTTAAGGCCTTCTCAGGTTGTTTTCCAATTATTAGTTTTACTATAGGTGAGCACCACATAAATAAATGATGGGGAAAAGATTGTGTGTGTGTGTGTGTGTGTGTGTGTGTGTGTGTGTGTGTGTGTGTGTGTGTGTGTGTGTGTGTGTGTGTGTGTGTGTGTGTGTGTGTGTGT
>JAJKFI010011864.1:5574506-5636148 GCA_029204185.1 Lerista edwardsae
CGCGGCTTTTCCTCGCCTCGGAGGGAGCGCCTGCTCGCCAGGGGGGATGGGTGGGGGGCGAGGAAAAGCCGCGCGGGGCGCGCGAAGAAACCGGAAGTGAGTCGACCGGCTGTCAATCACTCAAGTCCCGCCCAGCGTTCCGGCTTGCGAGAGAGTAGATGACAGCACTGGTTTTAACCCTCCCTCCCCCCAAGCATGAGGTTTCCTTGACCTAAATCATTCCTTAAAGGTTTGAGGAGCAAATAGCTGCTGGTGACCACAAAAAGGATGCAAGGGGGAAACCATTAAAATCTCCCACCCCCTGTGCTGCTGCTCAGAGTCAATTCTTCATGCATTTGGGAAAGGGGCATACATGGCTGCTTTTAAATAAAAATCAAAATGACAGGAGAAAGATTTCCTGTAAAATGTCTTATTTGGCCTTCATCTTAAACCAGAGATGGGACCTCAAGACATGTGACTCAAGTCCGAGTTGTAAAAATGTGTTTTTCGCTGACTCATACTCAAGTCTTCCATGCCAATGACTCAGCATTTACTTCTTGGCCACTGACTTGAAATGAGTCAGCAATCTTGGGAACTCGAGTCAGCTAATCTGGGTGTTCCTCATTACTCTACTGCGCTGCTTCTGCATCATGTGATAGACCTTGTGCAGCAATCTGGAAGGAGCCACATAGTCGTCATGAGCACTGGACTCCCCTTCCAGCCAGAACCTGACACAGTCGGGACAGGGGGTGAGGGGAGGAGAAAGGGTTAAGGAATTTGAAAATGTGTTCGTTTTTATTTTGGGTAGCTTGCTGCATCAAACACAAGAGGAGGGGAAGAGGAACACACTTGGGGGCCAGCTCAAGAGAAGCGGGAGCAGCTTCTCTTTACCATCTCCAGATGGATGATTGACTGGATGAAAGAGGGTCGGGACGAGTGTGGAGAGAGAAGGAGGAGTCCGAGGGAGGGGGCAGGTGTTTTAGCCATATGAGAACATTGCTTAGCCCATGGAGGGAGTGGGAAGAAGGAGGCGGGGAAAGCCAGTTCCTAAAGCCATTGAAAAAGGGACGCGCAAACCCACCTGCTTCAATCCAGTGCATTTTTTCCCATGCTTGCTCTGAGCACTCTTTCACTTCTGTGCATTCCCACACAGGCCTAGGTGCATGCACAATTCTTTGGCTCCTCTATTCTTCTTCACTGCTGGTGTGATGGTGCAGTGCTAGACTAGCTAGCTAGCATCATTGAGCTGCTGCCTTCATGTGTGTATGTGGGTAGCTCTCCACCCTACCTCATAGAGAGTGTGTTTTTGCTGCTTAAAAGAAACCACTCTCTCACAATCTCTTTTGTGTTTTTTGGATTTATTTTTCCTGGCTGCTACAATGTGCTGCTAGCAGGCAGCAAACAGCACAGTACACCCCAGTCTAGGTTTTATTATTAGGCTGAAAGAAAGCTTGTTTAGTATAGAACTTTTAGAGTTTAGAAGTTAGTTGGCTGATGTTTTTTTCCAGTTAATATTATTAGGCTGAAGACGGGCACGCTGAAGCCTGCAGCACCCTGCCCTCTAGGAGAAGGCTGTGATGTTCTCCCTGTGGGTGGGGCTTTGGCATGCCTCATCCGGCTTCAGGGGACAATTGTGCTGAAGCTGTGACTTTCATTCCAGCAGTGCCCCACCCCCTGGGAGTGACATCAAAGAAGACGCTACACAAGTCGAAGTTACTAATGAATTTCCACAAGTCAAATTACCATGGGCACGCACAAGGACTTTAGTTAGTTGAGTCGCAGGGGGCAGGGACATGAGACTCGACTCAGACTCAAGATCAGTGGTTCATTTCCAACTCTGTCTCAAACCCTCTAGAAGCAGAAAAGGAGAATAAAACATACCCTGACTTTTGCAAAATACCTGCAACTTCAGTAATAAATTAAACAACATGCATGACAGCTCATTCCGCAAAAGACCATTGTCATTGCTGATAAAATGAAACTAACTCTTGGCAGCTAATTAAAGAAAGCCTGTCAAACCACTTCAAAATGTAGACCACAGAACTGCACCAATGTGTCCTGCCAGTTATATTCTTTTTTAAGCCTGGAAGATAACGTTAGAACTCTTCTTGAGAGACATTTTAGGCTTGGGGGAAAAGAACGTTTTACATACAGGGTAGGGAAAAGAACACATAGGTGTATCTTCTAAAACCTGGCCAGATCCCTACTTTCCACAGTAAGTTCAGAAGAGAGGCAATTCTAGCAGTTTCTTCCTGCAGCTAGAGCTTCTAGAGAAGTGTGTACAAGCAGCTTTCCCTACCTTCCCTGGCCCTCATGTGTTCTGACCTTCAAGATAACTAGTTCTGGGATCTGATATCCAGATTTTTCCATGCTCCCTGATAACCTGCCAGTATAACTAACACGAATACCATTTTAAAAAAAGTCACAAAACTTTGGTGTAATTGTCTGAAACTATTAAGTATTGGCTTTTAAAGGAACAAGCACCCAACCCATCCAGCTTCTCTGCAGAAAAAAAAAACCAGAATGGCCAATTGCAGTAGAGACTATAGCAAATGGAAGAAAACAGTTGTATGGCTCCATGAATTTGACTTTATGTAGACTGTGTCTATATTTATTTATTTATTTATTTATTTAAAGAATTTAAATTTAAATATAAGTTCACACAGACATAGGCACTCTATAAAGAAATCAGCCAGGTCTGGTAAAGGCTGAGGTCCCCAGGTCAATCCTGGCCAGTCCTCACTGTGCATAGCAACAGCAGAGAAACACATTCCCACTTGGCCAAGCACAACACTCCCGGCTTCCTACTGGGTTGGGGGCTTGCTTGCTCGCTCAGGGACCTTGGTGTGCAGGTGTGACTGGCTGGAGTGGACAGCAACAGTTTCACACTGGTCTTGACTCATTTCTCCACACATACTCCAGCCCACTGGGTTGCTGTAGTGGAAGTTTGGTCCTTAGGAGAGCAATCTGATTGGCCAGGAAGAGGATTGCAATTGTTTGGGAGGAAGAAATTCAAGTTCTTCCTTTCAAACAACTTCGATGCCTACTAGTGCTGCCATCAACTAAGTAGGTAAGCAAACAAATGGAGGGATACCTTGGGGGATGGAAGAGGGGAAAAAACCATTTCCCTCTTCCTCTTCTACTCCCCAGTTGCACGGGAGAAGGGGGAAGCCTTATGGGTTACATGTGCCTGCATGGCATCCCCAAAGCAAAGCTCTTGACAACATGGCACCAACACTATATAAGGTTCCAGTAAGTGTTCCACTTTTCCTGAACAGCAATTAGCAGCAAGATAAAATATTGTTTGTTTTGTGGATATAACATAGGACACAAATGAGCATATGACACAATCACCTTAACACATGCGCGCGCGCGCGCACGCACGCACGCATGCACGCACACACACACACACACACACACACTCAGTATTATCTTGAGAAGCATCTTACCTTTTATATCTGTTTGAGACAGTCCTAGAGGTTTCCTGTTTATAAAAAACAAAGGGCATATACATGTGAGTGTACCATTCAATATATACAATAGTGGAGACCACAACAGCACCTAAAAGACTCCCTGGCATGACCAGCATTTTTTGTTCCACCAGGGCATGTTGGGAAAGCAGTGACTATAGCCCAGAAGTGTCACTGCAGCCAACCACACCTACCCAGAACATCGCCAAAGGTTGTAGCCTTCTGTAAAACAACCTATTGTGTGTGTTCACAGGTCAAGATTTCATTCAACTTGGTTACAGATAAGATACAATTTACTTCCAGGTTTTCTTAACCACAGTAGCACATGTAGTAGCTGCAATGTTCTTACTAGCAGTTACTGCAGCTAAACCCCTTTATGGAGCAGATGTGACATGAGGGCTACCTGCTACTTCCTTACCTTGAAAAGGACAAATGCCACAAAGTGAATGTAGCATGGTGGCCGAGGCTGCAATCCTACACACCCTTTACCTGGAAGTACGTTCCATTGAACTCAATGGTACCTACTTCTGAATAGACATGCATAGGCTAGTGCTGTAAGGAAAAGAATGTAAACCAGGAAATCTGTGCTCAAATTTCCACTCTATCAATAACTCATTGAGGAGCCTTAGGCAAGCTACCCTTGGCCTGACTTGGACACCTGCAATATTGGGAAAATGCTGTCCTACCTTACAGGTTGCTGTGGTTACTGAGTTAATGTACCATATACATATACATGTATTATATGGTATAAGTGGATCGTGTATAAGTTGATAGAAATAAGAACATAAGAAGAGCCCGGCTGGATCAGGCCAAAGGCCCAACCAGTCCAGCTTCCTGTATCTCACAACGGCCCACCAGGTGCCCCAGGGAGGCACGAGACAACAAGATGCTTGCATCCTGTTGTCACTCCCTTGCACCCGGCACTCTGAAGTAGCCTACTACTAATGGAAGGAGGTTGCACAATCCATCATGGCCCACAATGGACTTGTCCTCCAAAAATCTGTCCAAACCCCTTTTAAAGACATCTAGGCCAGATGCCATCACCACCTCCTGTGGCAAAGAGTTCCACAGCTTAATTATCCGCTGGGTAAAAAAGTATTGTTTTTATCTGTTTTAACTCTCCCAACCCTCAGTTTTAGCAGATGTCCCCTGGTTCTAGTGTTGTGAGAGAGGGAAAAGAACATCCCTCTATCCACTCTATCCCTTCCGTGCATAATTTTGTATGTCTCAATCATGTCCCCTCTCAGGTGCCTTTTTTCCAGACTGAAGAGCCCCAAACGCTGCAGTCTTTCTTCATAAGGGAGGTGTCCCAGCTCAGTAATCATTTTCATCGCTCTCTTCTGCACCTTTTCCAGCTCCACTATGTCCTTTTTGAGATGTGGTGACCAGAACTGTACACAGTACTCTAGATGTGGCCTTACCATCGATTTGTACAATGGCATGATAATGTTGGCCATTTTATTCTCAACCCCTTTTTTAATTTACCCCAAGCATGGAATTGGCTCTCTTAACTGCTGCCGCACACTGGGTCAATACCTTCATTGAATTGCCCACCAGCACCCCAAGATGTCACAGACAGCTCAGAACCCATTAGCCTATAGGTGAAGTTTTGGTTTTTTGCCCCAATGTGCATCACTTTACACTTGTCTACCTTGAAACGCATCTGCTATTTGGCTGCCCATTCCCCCAACTTGGAGAGATCCTTCTGGAGCTCTTCACAATCCCTTCTGGTCTTCACCACCCGGAAAAGTTTTGTGTCATCCGCAAACTTGGCCAACTCGCTGTTTGTCCCTGTCTCCAGGTCATTTATGAATAAGTTGAAAAGTACTGGCCCCAAGACAGATCCCTGGGGCACTCTGCTTTTCACTTCTCTCCATTGTGAAAACTGCCCATTGACCCCCACTCTCTGTTTTTTCAGAACAAGGTAAAATAGCTCTTTTTTTTTCCCTTCCCTCCATCGAGTGTCCCACTTCTCAAGTCCCTGGTCCCCCGTCCCCCCCCCGCCGCAGCTGTTCTTAGACCCATGTATAGTTGGCCCAGGTTTTCAGGGTCAATGTTAAGGAATAGTTTTTTGATGTATACACAAGTAAATATGGTTATGTGAAGCACTTTGAAGCCATCAATGTGTTCAAAAGCTAGGTAGTATTATTAAACTACATACAAACAAGAACACAGCCCGAGAAAAGATGGAAAGCGCCCTTCATACACCACAGAAAACATAGTTGTTCCTTTCTTAAATGCAGCTCCTTATAAGACTACTTCTGATGCATACAAAAAGAAAGGGCAGGGATGGCTTACAAAGGGTTATGGAGCCACCCGCACCCCAGCATAGCATGCCGTATGCACATGCTGTCAGCAGTACTGCATGCTATGGGATGGCAGGGGAGAGGACTGGGCAGTTAGGGCCCAATCCTATCCAACTTTCCAGGGCTGATGCAACTGCAATGCAGCATCGTGGTAAGGAAACAAATATTCCTTTGCCTTGAGGTGACCTTCATGACTGTCTTTCCACCGCAGGATGCAACATGTATCCTGTTGGCACAGCTACATCAGAGCAGGAAAGCTAAATAGGATTGGGCCCTTAGTCACCAATCCAAACTGTAGTTACTATTCTTAATGCTAGTACAACAATGATTAAGTGAACAGAGATAATGCATCACAGAAATCAACTCAACCCCCTCTTATTCTGTTTATGAAGCTCCTTATCTGAATATCATTGTTTAGGCTTTAGGGACTAAAATATGAGAAACATGACCCATTTTTATATAAGAAACAACGTAAGGAGTTGCATAAGTTCCATGTCTGTTAAAAACTACAGAATGGCACATTTGGCAAAAATAGAAAAGCAACTGACTCACAAATAGGCACCACAAATGTTCACTTACGTTGACAACTGTAGACATGGGATGGCTTTGATGATTATAGACTTCATCAACTACTCTGAGTCTACAGAACAGTTAACTAATTTTTATGCAATAGCTGTTTCAAAAACCCACAGCTGATTGTCTAAAGGGCCATCCAAGGGCTAAAACAAAGACTTGCACTTTAAAAGACATTTTGCAGTAGGAGCATAAGCCTTCTGCATGCTCATGCAGCTACTATTAGGTTCAACAAGGCTTGTGTAGGAACTCTTCCCCATTCACTGTGTTCTAAATCATGGAATTACAGACTTTGGTTATATGAGAGTGGTCACGTTAAGTTATACTGCAAAACTGGGTTTATGTCACTCTGCACATCCCAGAGCAACTATATACTTTAAGTATTTTTTAGGTCACTGTGGAAACAACAGCTTGTGACAAAAAATAAAAAAAAATTGTTAACTTGCACAGCTTAAGGTTTGTTTGTTAATTTACCCAATGATTTCAAGGGTAAAACAGAGGAAAGGCGGGGTAGAAATTTCTTAAATAAATAAATAAAATAAATAAAACATAGTTGGGACTTTTTCTGCACTGCAGAAAAATACCTAGCAGAGCATAGGTATTTACTACCTTTTAATATCTTTTACTTACTAACTTTACTAGGTCAATCCAAAAAACAGTCTCTATTCTACGATGCCCTATATTAATTAAGCATGTAGTAGAAGGCATAAAGGGAAAATTAAAAGCAAAATCCTATGCCTGCCTACTCAGAAGTAAGCCCCATTATTTCAATGGGACTTATTCCTGGGTAAGAGTGTATAGGATTGCAGCCTAAATTATGGGTTGACTAAGGCTGCAATCCTATGCACACTTTCCTGGGAACAAGACCCACAGAACTCAGGGACTTCTGAGAAGACATGCATAGGATTGGGCTGTAAGGCAGCTTATAAACATTAAAGAACACTCACAAAAGGTAAATATTTGCATAGGAATTAGTTGCATACACAAAGCATTACTTTAAGAATAAAGAATAACGCTATAGGATGGTCATCATGTACGGAAGAAAAAAGGCCCAATAGTTATGGTGAGAACTAGCATATTCATAAACCAAAGCACACTTAGAATGAGGAAATAGAAGGCGGTGTGTTGCTGGCTGGAATTCACACATATACAAAGCATGAGGAGGCTGTGGAGGGGCTGCCCTCACCTCAAAAGTCTTGGAGGAGACCACAAGAGAGAGGATTCCAATAACAGAGACCATCATGCGTGCCCAGTCTCAGTCTGGTTAAGTCCACAGCATGATGAAATCATTTAACACAAGCCATCCAATATGACTACAGCAGTAGTTACCAAACTGTAGGTCAGAACCAGTGGGTCACAAAACTGACAAGACGTACTGAAACTGAAACTGGGGCCCCCCCCGCCCTGCTGACAAAGAAAATATATTGAGCCATATGGAAAGCAAAACTGAGCCACATGTGCCATTTACTCATGTGTAAGCAGCAGTCCATTGATCCTATGTGAAGGGACTGCAAGGCCACCAGAATGGTCCTGATCCAATGGAGCTCAACAAATGCTCCAGAAGGCAGTCCCTCCCCAATAGTAAAAAAAAAAAGAAAAAGAAAAAAACAGGCTTGAGCTGCTGGTAAAGTGAAACTTTTTTGTCTTGTAAAGCTATGTGGGTCCTGACAGAGTGTCATTTTAAAAAGTGGGCTCTGGTGCAAAAATGTTTGGGAAGCACTGGAGTACAATATACTGCAGAGTCAAGCCATGATCATCACTCAGTGCAATTGATGATCATTCTCGCACACTATTCATACTTTCAACAGCTCCAAAAACACCCTTTCAGTCACCAGTAACTTTTAGACTACTTGGAACAAGTTATCCTAAATCTGAAAAGCAAGGGAAAGCACACACATTTTCCCCATTTGGTCTTTTATTAAGCAAAAGGCCATGCAATTTGATGCAGATTGTTTGGAAGAAACTTTTGGCAATTAGCGTGCAATGACAAAGCTCTAGGGAAAACAGAGCTTTCGCTCTGTTTACTAATTAAATGGGAACTCATTCTAATACACCAAACCTCTGCATTCACACACAATTAAATAGTCACTGAAGGCTTTTAGATAACAAATTAGTTTTGCATACTGCCTTTCACATCATTGGAACAGTATTTCCATTGAATGCTTTATTGCAAGCAGCTTACACACACACACACAGTTTCAGATCTGAAAGGAACCACATTCTGTTGCTTCTTTATATTGCAACAGAATTATGAAGACATTTAAATTTATCTTCAGAAAACACTGCAATTTCAAAGGAAAGAAAATGAATGGTGGCAGTTGTGTGTTTTGCAGCTAGGGATGAGTGGAGCAGAAGAGTTTATAAACCACTGCAGGGAACTGCAACAGGGCGGAGGTGACAAAAGTAAAAGGGGCAGAAATAAGACACCACAGCAAGTGCCTGGATGGGAGGACTGCATGGATTCTTATCATGCCACCTCGAATTTTATGTAAAAATAATACATGAATTCAAGAAAATAAGTAATAGCCCCAGATATGCACATCTTCATGCGCATCAAAAATGGATCCAACCAGCTTGATAGGTCATGGTGAACACTGCAATATTGATGAATGTTCACTGCACCCACATTAGTACTGCACATGGGACTCTCTTGGTAGATCCAAGTGATGACCCATTTGGGAAGAAAAAGCAAGAGGAGCATGTTCAAGAATAGGAAACGATGGGGCACAAAAAAAAAGTCAGTGGTTATGAAATAAAACTTTTTCCAACTGCTGTTTCCATTGAAGAATGTACATTATGCTGTAGAGAGCAATATGTAAACAGCATAAAATTCTCTGAGAATTGCAACTGAATGAATACTTTCTAACTACCCTATATGAAATTGAGGTAACACGGAAATAGCAAAACCTCTTTCAACAATTGGTAGAAAATGTGTTTGACCAGCATCTCCATTCTTTCAGACAAGAAAAGTGTCCTTTTAGAAACACTGTATTATGCAAAAAATACAAGGAATCTTCCTGGCCATCTCATCATCCTAAGGGTCCTTTCTAGATAAGGAGGTGCAAGTGCTATAGGTTTGAGCAGTAATTTCACAGTGAAGCACAATGACAGCGTTTCTGATCAGACCGACAAAGGGCATTTCCAAGTGCACTAGTACATACATACAGCACTAGTATATGACTAACAGCACCTCTGCCTTGACAGAATTAAGTTTCAATTTAGTAGCCTGCATCAAGTTCTTCACAGCTGCCAGACAGACTCAGAATCTCTGTAGCCTACCTGGTTTCACATGGAAATGTGAATTGGTGTTCCAGAAGCAACCCAAAAGGTGAGAGAAAGGTCACTGTAAAATGGTACTCCCAACCCCATCTTAATCAGATGGTTCAGCAGGATATCATTGTTGATACACCAGAGGTTCAGCAGAATAAAAGGGGCACTCTTCCTGTCTCGCTCCTAGTGTAGGTAATCAACCAAGGTGGATCAAGGCTGTTTGAATCCCAGGGTGTCTGAAGGTCTGCCTTCTCCCATGAGAATCTGCCAACCTAGCAGATCCCAGCTTTTTGAGAGGGCCTCTTATGAATTCCCCTGCCAAAGTGATGCCCTCTTATATTTAGCAAGAGCAGAGCAATTATTCCTATTTCCCCAAGCATGGCATCAGTTCCAGTTGTTGTTGCTGGCATTTCATTTGCATCTTTTTGTAGATTGTGCTCTCTTGTGAACTGGGGGCCATTTATGTATTAGTTTAACTATGCAAGCTATTTTGTAAACTTTTTGTTGAAAAGCAGTATATAAACACCTGTCTTAATTATAATCTGGTCGCTACTGAAAGTTCAGTGAGTGGCAACTTGTGAAAGGATTGATGGTGACCCCCATTCCCCTGAATTGCAATTGGCACTTTTCTTGTTTATTTTCGGCCAACAGTTGAAAACCTGTCCTTTTCATTAGACCTTTGTTGATTTTTAGTTTTATTTTTGTTGTTAGCAGTGCTCTTGGTTTTGTTGTTTCTATGGAATTTTTTTCAATTTTTTTCTACTCTGATTAAAGATTTATTGTAATCCGCTCTGAGTCTTTGCTAAGAAGGACAGAATATAAATTTTTAATTAATAGTTACCAGCCTAAAGCCAGGTTGGCAAGGATCAAAATAATCAGTGTAATCCAGGAAAACCTGGAATTGAGTTTATCAGGCCAGAAACATAAGGATCTTTAATGACAGATAGCTGCTAAACAAATATTGGGGAAAGTTGTAACTGTGTGTGTGCGCATTAGTGGTTCCCAAACTCCTATAGGAGAATTGGAACCCACCTAAGTGTTTGCAAGGGAGGGGCATGGCAGCGACATGATCCCCAGAATCATGCTGCTGCCAGGGACAAAGGGGCTTTTAAAAAATTTACCTCTTCCAGGGCAGGCCTCGGGGGGGGGGTGGTGCAGGGAGCCCGCAGACACTTATGCAGGGCTCCTCAAGCTTCCAAATGACTAAAAAAAGCAATCAGAACCCTCCTCCAGCTTTCAATTGCAAAACTGGAAGTGGGCTCCTATTGCTTTTTTTTAAGTCATTTGGTGGCTTGCGGAGCCCTGCATAAGTGTCTGTGGGCTCCCTGCATCCCCCATAAGGCCTGCCCTGGCAAAGGTAAGTTTTTTAAAAGCCCCTTTGTCTCTGTCAGCAGCGTGAACCTGGGGATTGCATCACTGCCATTTGCAGGGCACGCCCCTTAAGGTGAAAAGGGACCCACCAGTCTGGGAAACACACATAACACAGGTGATACGTATTAACATGTTTTAATAAAGCTGTTGGCAGCTGCATGTGTTTGGGAAAGGATAAACTATGCTCATTTGCAGAGTTCTGAAGAAGTGCTGGCACAACACTGTGCAGATATCAGAAGGAAAAGAGTGTCACAAGCCGCCTTGGGTGCCTTCGGGCAGAAAGGCAGGGTATAAATTTAATAAATAAATAATAATAATTTCTTCAAGTTTGAAATACAACATTCCAAAAAGAGACTAAATGGAAAATAATCTTAAGCTTCTCACCTGCAATACACAAGAGTCACTTGGATCTGCGCTGGCTGATTCATTCTGTATTGTATTCTGTTGTGTGATT
This sequence comes from Lerista edwardsae, assembly GCA_029204185.1. Classification (NCBI taxonomy): domain Eukaryota; kingdom Metazoa; phylum Chordata; class Lepidosauria; order Squamata; family Scincidae; genus Lerista; species Lerista edwardsae. The sequence continues at coordinate 5,585,930 of JAJKFI010011864.1, forward strand.
GCATCTTCCCTTTTACGCTCCTTTTGTCCTGCTTCATCATCATCATATTCATCCAAACACTGAAACAAAACATATTAATGCAGTTTTAAACAACTGGTTGATAGTTTGAATACTACACAAACTTACCAGTAGCCAACCATTTGCTTTGATAGATTATAATTAGGGGTGGTGGTTGTTGTTGTTGAAAACAGCTTTTTGGGTGTTAACAACCGCCTTTTGGTGGTAAAAATGTCTGAATAAAAACACAATAAAAACACAAAACACCGCATTTTGGTGTTTAAGATTTTCCCCAGAAATTAAACTGGACTTCTTTTCCAGTTAGAATACTGTGGCTGCATCTGCTGACACTATATCACCTGTATCATCGACGTAGTACACTTTCAAAGCATTCAAAATGAATAAAAATAAGAACCTGAATTAAATTGAGAATGCAGAATAAAAACACATAACACAACAATTTGCTATTTTAATCAAGAAATTTTGGAAAAAATATTAAAAAAAAAAACCCACACACCCCTAATTATAATACCTGGGCTAAATAAACTAATGACCTGATTTAATATAACACAGCTTCATATGTTTTTCACATAATGTCAGTTTAATCAACAAAAAGCAAGTATTCAATGACTTTTCAGTAACATTTTAAACGAAATGTAACAGGAAGCAAAACAGATGGATAATTCAGAGCTAAGGCTGAAAGCTCAGCTTGTTAATTTAGTTGTCATACTGACACTGGGATGGGGAGATGTGTGGAAAGAAATAGGTACCAAGTAATTTGTTAGCTTAATCCAGCCTGAAGGTGACCAGTCGTTGCAGTGTTTCACCCACACCCTTCCAATGACTAAAAAAAACCCTTTAACACCCCACCCCACCCCCAGCAAACTGTCCCTTGATGCCCATAATGAAGAAACACCACTAGTGGTAACAGAAAAGAGAAATTCTTAAGCAGTAAAGAAAGGGCAAAGCAAATGCTATGAGGGCATGTTCCATCACAGAGCGCAATCCTAAACTGGAGTTAGGCCGGCATAAATTAAACCAGCAAATTTTGGCCAGCACAAGGGCCACCATAAAGCATGTTTTGACTACTCTCGGAATCAGGGAAAATAGCTCATTGTCTGTGTGATGGCCTCTCTGACTGCGAGAGTGGTCCAAACATTGCACTCTAGGTGAGCCAACAAGAGGGAGCACACATACCAAGGCATTTTCATGAAACCTGGTCACAATCTAGCAGGTAATCCTCACTCTTCCAACTGTGTTCAGTCAATACCAGTCTAATTGCAGCTACTGAGACTTTCTAAAAGTGTGTCCAAATATCAGTCAATTTACTGTCCTGCTGGGTTCGTCAGAGGCACTACCTTTCCATAAACTTGAGCTGGACTTATGTTCAGTGACTAAGAACTTGGACAGTTATAGGCCTACTGGTGTTCTTCAAAATTCCGTGGCTACTGCATCCACGCTGAGACTGCTCACAGCTTTAAATGGTCCCTAGGCTTAATCCCTGGCATCTTCTGTTAAAGGATATCTGGCAGCAGGATTAGATCCAAGTAGGACTTTGGGAACTGCTGGCCTATGTGAATATCTACAGTAATGGTGTAGTTTGCATTTTTAACTGTGATTTTATGTTTTTTGTACCAGTGCTTCTGTTTTTTCTAAGCCACCTTGGGTACCTTTGGAGAGAACAGTAGGGTAAAAATACTGTAAGTAAATAAATTCTTTTCTTTGTCCTAAACTAACATGGCTGCTGCTCACCAAGCAGAGAGCAGCCAAAGTTTTGTTTCTAAAATCAGCACCATTTCTCCAATCTTCCTGAAGTTTGATATAAAGTACCCAGGATCATGGATCTATGTCCCCAAATCCTGATTCACAGAGAAATGAATTAGATACAGCACTTTCAAACCTGACCAGAGATTTAATCACCAAAGGAAAGTTTACATCCATTGCAAAAATACTGAAATTCAGCACTTTGAAGGTTTTCACAGGGGAGACTGTTTCTAATTGATTCATTAAAGAATATGGCTCCCATTCCCTGCAACTGAGATTGCAGGATTATTGGAAGCAAGAAATAAGCAGCACATTCCTTTGTGTTTACTCAGAAGTCCCAGTTTTCAAAAGGAGCATATTCCCATGTAAATCTGCATGGATTGCAACACACACTTAATAGGGCTTGCTTCTGAGTAAACACAGAGAAGATAGCAATAGATAGATTTCTTTGAATTTCTGCCTTCCATGTAGTTGTTAAATGGTGCAAACGTTCAGTCAGTAAAGGCATAAGAACATAAGAAGAGCCCCACTGGATCAGGCCAAAGGCCCATCTAGTCCAGCTTCCTGCATCTCGCAGTGGCCCACCAGATGCCTCAGGGAACACACAAGACAACTAGATATGTGCCTCTCGTTGCCACTCCCCTGCATCTGGTAGCCTCCGAGGTAGCCTAACTCTAAAGTAAGGAGGTTGCACTAACCATCATGGCCTGTAGCCTGCGACAGACTTTTCCTCCAGAAATCTGTCCAGTCCCCTTTTAAAAGCATCTAGGCCAGATGCTATCACCACATCCTGTGGCAAGGAGTTCCACAGATTAATTACCCGCTGGGTAAAAAAATGTTTCCTTTTATCTGTTCTCACTCTCCCAACACTCAATTGTAGCAGATGTCCCCTGATTCTGTTATTGTGAGAGAGGGAAAAGAACCTCCCTCTATCCACTTTATCCCTCCCGTCCATAATTTTGTATGTCTCAATCAAGTCCCCCCTCAGGTGCCTTTTTTCCAGACTGAAGAGGCCCAAACTTTTCTCATATGGGAGGTGCCCTGTAATCATTTTGGTTGCTCTCTTCTGCACCTTCTCTAGTACCCCTATATCTTTCTTAAGGTGTGGCGACCAGAACTGTTCACAGTACTTCAGATGTGGCCTTACCATTGATTTGTACAGTGGCATAATCATATTGGGTGTTTTATTTTAAACCCCTTTTTCAATTATCCCAAGCTGGGAATTGGCCTTCTTTACCACTGCCGCACATTGGGTCGACGCTTTCATTGAGTTGTCTACTAGCACTCCAAGATCTCTCTCCTGTTCTGTCACCGAAAGCTCCGAACCCATTAGCTTATAGTTGAAGTTTTGATTTTTTGCCCCAATGTACATTACTTTACACCTGTCTACATTGAAACACATCTGCCATTTGGCTGCCCATTCCCCCAACTTGGAGAGATCCTTCTGGAGCTCTTCACAATCCCTTCTGGTTTTCATCACCCGGAAAAGTTTTGTGTCATCCGCAAACTTGGCCACTTTGCTGCTTATGCCCGTCTCCAGGTCATTTATGAACAAGTTGAAAAGCACTGGCCCCAAGACAGATCCCTGGCGCACTCCGCTTTTATCTCTCTCCATTGTGAAAGTTGCCCATTGACCCCCACTCTTTGCTTCCTGCTCCCCAACCAGTTTTTAATCCATAAGAGAACCTGCCCTCTTATTCCCTGACTGTGAAGTTTAACCAGTAGCCTTTGGAGAGGGACGGTGTCAAACGCTTTCTGAAAATCCAGATATATAATATCCACAGGTTTGCCAGCATCTACATGCCGGTTAACCTCTTCAAAGAATTCTAAAAGGTTTGTGAGGCAAGACTTACCTTACAGAAGCCAAGCTGACTTTTCTTCAGCAGTGCTTGTTCTTCTACGTGCTTTAAGATTTTATCTTTGATTAGGCTTTCTACCATCTTACCCAGAACAGACATTAGACTGACTGGCCTGTAGTTTCCCGGATCCCCTCTCCTTCCTTTTTAAAAGATTGGCGTAACATTCGCTATCCTCCAATCCTCTGGCACCATGACAGTTTTAAGGGACAAGTTGCATACTATAGTTAAGAGATCAGCAATTTCGTTTTTCAGTTCCTTAATAACTCTTGGGTGGATGCCATCTGGGCCTGGTGACTTATTGACCTTAATTTGTCAATTAAGTCTAAAACCTCTTCTCTTTTAACCTCTATCTGACTTGATTCCTTAGTCAGGAGGGACCGTTCAGGCAACGGTACCTGTCCAATGTCTTCTGCCGTGAAGACAGATGCAAATAACTCATTTAATTTCTCTGCAATATCCGAGTCCCCTTTTATTTCCCCTTTTCCTCCCTCCCCATCCAGCGGGCCGACTGCCTCTCTGGCAGGTTTCCTGCTTCTAATGTATTTGAAGAAGCTTTTATTATTCCTTTTTATGTTGGCCATGCGTTCCTCAAAGTCTTTCTTGGCCTCCCAGATCACATTCTTACATGTCTTTTGCCAGAGTTTGTGTTCTTTTTTATTTTCCTCACTGGGGCAAGACTTCCATTTACAGAAGGAAGCTTCCTTGCCTTTTACAGCTTCTCTAGCTTTACTCATTAACCATGGAGGCACCCTCCTAGGCCTAATCGAGCCCTTCTTTCTATGTGGTATACATTCCTGCTGGGCCTCTATTATGGTTTTAAACAGCCTCCATGTAGCCTGTAGAGATTGGACTGTTTTTACCTTCTCTTTCAATTTCTTTCTAACTATGCCCCTCAACTGAGGGAAATCTGCCTTTCGGAAGTCAAGGGCATTGATGACAAATTTGCTCAGCACACTTCGCCCAATATGCATGGCAAAACAGTTTGCAGCATGGCGCTGTTCCCCAATGGCTCAGTAACACTGACATCCCTAACCAGGTCCTGAGTACCACACAGTATTAAATCCAGAGTCACCTGTCCTCTGGTGGGCTCCAAGACTAGCTGCTTTAAGACACAGTAATGTAGCACATCAAGGAATCCAGTCTCTCTTTCTTGACCAGAGCATAAGTTAACCCAGTCAATATGAGGGTAATTGAAGTCCCCCTGTCCCTCTTTGACACCTCCAATTTGTTTCCTCATTTCAAGGTCCCCTTCGAGTTTTTGATCCGGAGGATGATAGCACGCCCCCGCTATTACATCACCTTTTGGGCCCAGTAGTTTAACCCATGGTGACTCTGTTGGGATATTGAAGTAAGGCCCTGGGAATTTACAGGCCTGAATGGAAAGGCTTATCACTAGGCCTTGAAGACCAGCAGTGAAGTGCTAAGTCATTCTGACTCTGCTTTAGCCTGGTAACGAGATCATGTGATCTCAGGTGGAATGTTGGAGACTATTTAATCAGGCCCAGGAACACTTGTTGTCAGTTCTGCTTTCTGTTTCTCTCTCTGTGTGTTGCTGCTGCTGGACTTGCAGAAGTTGTTTGCAGAACTTGCTGGAGCTGCTGGAGCTGTTATTTGAAAAGCTTTACTGTATCTGTTTGCTGCAAGAAGCCTAGTTCTGGAAATATAGAAGTTCTTGCTACACTAATTGTCTGAGTGATTCCTTACTGGAGTTCTGCAACCTTGGGACCTTCCTAAGCCTCACAGCTATAGGTTGCTTTGCGCTTTCATCAGACTCTATGTTGGAGTTGGACCCGCCTTCAATTTCTACCTTACTGGATTCTACCCCTTCTTTGACATATATGGACACCCCACCTCCAACATGCCCCTCCCTGTACTTCCTATAGAGTTTATAGCCTGGGATTGCAGTATCCCACTGGTTCTCTGCATTCCACCAGGTTTCCGTTATGCCCACTATATCAATGTTATTCCTAGTCACCAAATGTTCCAGTTCTCCCATCTTTGCTCGGAGACTTCGGGCATTTGCATAGAAGCACCTATATATGGGGTCACCCAAGAAAGGTCTGTTCTTCTATCCCTTAGCCCAGCCTTTCTTTCTACTGGACCAGTTGTCCCGTCTCTTTATGGCTACACTACTAATTCCCACCCTGCTATTACTCTGCGGTTTTCCAGCTTCTCCTCCTTCATCCTGTACAGATGAGGCGTTCCAAACCGGATGCCACTCGGCTCCTGTCAGCTTTCCCCCCCCCCCGGGGTCAGTTTAAAAGCTGCTCTGCCACCTTTTTAATGTTATGCACCAGCAGCTGGTTCCACTTTGGTTCAAGTGAAGCCCGTCCCTCTTGTACAGGCCTGGCTTGTTCCAAAATGTTCCCCAGTGCCTAACGAATCTAAACCCCTCCTCCCGACACCACCGTCTCATCCACGCATTGAGATCCCTGAGCTCCGCCTGCCTAGCTGGCCCTGCACGTGGAACAGGTAGCACTTCTGAGAACACTACATTGGGGGTCCTGTCAGCTTCCTGTCTGGCAGCCTAAATTTGGCCTCTAGGACCTCCCGGCTACATTTGCCCACATCGTTGGTGCCAACATGCACCACAACAGCTACCTCTTCCCCAATACTCTCTACCAGCCTCTCTCAATGAGAAGTGATGTCCACAACCTTTGCACCAGGCAGGCAAGTTACCATGCGGTCCTCACACCCTCACACCCATCACAGACCCCCCTCTCTATGTTCCTTATAGAATCCCCCACTACAAGCAGCCCTCGACTGCCCTCCCTCTGAGGAGCATCCGTAGTGCGACTGACGTGGGCTCGTCACTGGAAGAAGGGGTCCCCACTGGGGAACTGCTTCCCTCCATACCAGGTTGACGTCCTCCAGCCCTGACACTCCTTTCCCCAGCAGCTGAGGAGCTGCCCGTCTGAGGGTGGGACAAAGCCTGCAAGTCCCCAGAAGTCCCTCGCTGCCTGCCTCTGCTTCTCCAGGTCCGCAACCAAGGCCTCTAGGGAGCAGACCCGTTCCCTGAGTGCTTGGAGCTCCTTGCACTGAGGACATACCCATGACTTATGCCCCAGGGGCATACCTGATTATACGAGCCCTTAACTAGGACCAAGTCCCATTAAACATAATGCAGCTTACTTCTGGGTAGACATGCATAGGATTGCATTGTAAACTTCCAGGCAGAAATTCTGCAAGTACAGTAAGGGAGGAGCCACAAAGAAATACCAGGACTTCCGTGAAGATGCGATCACAAATCCCACATGAGCTGAAACTGAGAGATGTGACTGACAGATTTATTTTCCCATGGAATAACAGCACGTCTGGTAGGGGACTTAGTAAACATAAATAAGACTGTACTGCAAGACTTGTTAAAAAGTTATGCAAGTCTCAATCATTTTCAGGAAGAAGGCAAATCACTTCATAGGTTGGGTCAGGCTAATTTTTTTTTAAAAGAAGAGTGTATTTTAATTATTTTATGTTTATTAAAAATATTTTGATCCTGTTTCATCTATTAATTTTGAATGGATCACCCATACCATTTTGTGTATGTGTGTGTGGGGGGGGGGGCTGGCTTTAACAAAGGTATTTTTCAATTTCAGAGAATACTTCTTCAAATAGAAAGTTTTCATACTTCATTTAGAAAGTACAATCCACCAGAATATTGCCTTCTTTCTTCTTTGAAACCAGAACTCTTCATGTATACAGAGTTGGGAAAGCTGTTGGAGTATTTAGGAAGAGAATGAAAGAGGGAGTGCAACCATGGAACTCCCTCCTCCAGGCAAGGCTTACCAACTCTGAAGTACATAAAATAACACTGATCTATTGGGGTAAAAAACCCCACTAACAAACCAATCCCAGCAGGTTGCAAGTGACATCTCTCCAAGAAGAATTATTGACTCTTCATATGAGGCTTCTCAAGTAAGAGAAAATTATACAGGGAACATATGTTAATATACTGAAAAACAACACCGAGATTATGACTCAAAGTTTATTCTGTCCTCAGCTTTTAAAATAATCACAGAAAGCAAAAACTCTGGAAAGCTTCAGAAGAAAATAAGTTCTGAGATTGTGCAACAGTCTGATGATAAAACCATCTTGGCAGAAAACAAAGAGTAAAGTCTAAAAAACTCAAGAGGTCAATAGTTTTCGGTTATCCCAAATAAACTTGCAGGAATTAAACTGTTCTAAAAAAGGAAGTTCACAGGGTCAAGAGTGAGGTGTATCGTTTCTGTAGGGACTACAATATTTGGTTGTGCTCATAGGAAGCCTAAGGTAGCATCCATATGCAATTCGTTCTCTCCCCCCCCACACACACACACACATTTTACAGAGAGAGAGCGCAGTTGTAGGAATTTGACTGTTATCATTATCTCATGTGGCGCACAGTGGCCACAACATATTTTAAACAATTGGGCAGGAAAGGGATGCAGGATTTTGTGCATCCTCAGCAGATAAGGGCAATGCAATACTGAGTGGATGACTCGAGAGTTACTAATGATTTCCAAGAGGAATCAACCATAGTATGTAGCCAGGGGCTGAGGTAACATGAAATGGTCATGTGGAGCAGCATCCTTGGGGCTGCATAAAAGGAGAAGCCCCCTGCCAATCTGTCCAATCCCAATAGATGGGGGGGGGGGGAAGGCAAGTTGTTGCAACTCCAAATCACTTCTCCCTGCCTACTTGGTGCTTACAAAGAGGCACATGCCCCCTCCCCATCTTCCTTTTACTTACACTGACCATGCTATGAAACTTTGCAGCTCCATACCTCTTATTTGCAATAAGCAGGGGGTGTTGGGTGAGAAACACTGGTGTGGTCTTTGTAAGTAAAAGGACAGGGGCAGGGACATGCCTACTGCTGGCCATCCATGAAGCGGCAGTGGATTCAGGTAGTGCAGGGGCATGCACCGTCCATGCATCTGGAATCGGGACAGGAAGTTCAGATTAACATCCATATGCAGTTCTCTCTCACATACCCACCCACCCCTACAAAATCAGCAGGTGCCCAGATAAGTGAAATTGCAGTTACTTTAGGAAAAAGGAGTAGTGAAAAAAGCCTGCCAATTAACAAAGCTTCCACTTCTTAGGTTGTTTAGCCAGAATAAACTGCCAAGTCTGTGCCAAGTCTACCAAAATTGAGGATTATTTCTCCCAACACTATTTTTATACCTGGAAAACAAAACATCTTTTCAGATATTGTTGTCTAATGTTATCCTTGCATTAGGATAACATACACCATTAGGTTGCCATATACCCTCAAGCACATTCAGAGCGCAATCTTAAGCAGTGCTGGATGGGCAAGGCCTAGCGCTGCTTTGGGGAGGCTGGAGCCTCCTAGCGGCAAGGGCACCTTCACGCTAGGATTTGTAGCACATGCATGCTAACAAATGTTTTTAAGACACATTCTGCAAAGGCACAAGGGACAGTGATGAGAACCACAAGTCAGGAACTAACTAGCACAAGGTTCTTCAACCAATGGAGTCATGAGGCCTCAGTTGTGGGGTTGCAGCAACTTACAGGAATGAAAAAGTTTGAAGACCACAGGACTAGAGCACCACCAGGCAAAGTGGGAGGCATCTGATGTACCCCTTCAGGTACCAGGAGATTGTGCCCCAGGGCCTGCTCAGGTTCTTAGCAGCTGTACTAAAAAGGCTTTCATTAGCACCAGTCTTCACGGTATTTCTGCTCTCTCTAATGAATATTTGGTTACTGTGCTGGGAGGGCGTAACAGGGGCAAGGAGTGAGTGGACAGGGTAGGTTGAAGACCACTGAACTGATATATCAGGACAGTTGAAGCTGACTCTATGTTGTTGCACCACCACGGGGGTTGCTCCCACTCCATCCCAATTACCGCAGGATTTTTGTGTTCAGGCGATTGTACCCAATTCTTTATACATAACACAAGAGCAACAAGGGTTCAGGCATCTTAAAAGACTTATAAACTTGAAAGAACATGGCACACATACAGCTTTGACCAATCTATACCAGCAAGTAGCATTAAGATAAACAGTAAATGCATTTCAGGGCCCAATCCTATCCAACTTCCCAGCACCAATATGGTTGCAATACAGCCCTAAGGAACAAACCTTTCCTTATCTTGAAGATGCCTCCATGACTGTTTCCCCCCACCCCCCGCATCGCAGCACGCAGCATTGGCACTGGAAAGTTGGATAGTTTTTCCTGGATTCTGCATGTCAATTCTTTTTCTTGCCCCTAAGGCAACACATTGATGATGAAATGCAATGCCATTTGAAAACATATGGTTTGCCAATCACTGGAAATTTCTGTTATCACTTGTCCATTTAACCGAGAGAAGGGGGTTCAAAAAGATAGGAACATGAGGATAATCTCTCCTCTTTGTCATCAGTGTTCTCCGAGTTGCAGCACTGAAGAGGACCATTGCAAAGACCACCACAGAGAGGAAACTAGTTGAAGGCTAAAGAGCAGCATCCAGATTGGGCAGAGAGACCCACAGTCAGGCAACCTGAGAGCAGCAGAACAATGATGCTCAGAGAATCCAAGTTTTAAAAAGGGTGAACCAAAAATTAATCTGCTATTTTTCTTTTAATCAAATTATTTTATGAACGTGTGACGTTACCGTACGTTCAGATCACTGAATCCTTCTAGGCCAGTATTGTCAGTGTGACCAGGACAGGCTCTCCAGAGTGTAGCCATGTCTGCAGCATCTCCTGCCTGGAGTACCAGGGATTGAACCTGGCACCTTTGATATGCATTCTATCACTTGGCTATGATCACCCCCAGTAAGAATATTCAAAAATACTTCACCAAAAAGCAACATTCTTAGAAATACATTAGCATTGCCTCCTCCTGTTATGGCATTTTTAAGGATCTGCTAGATTCAAGAGCATTTCTGCAAAAAATTCAACCTTCCTGGGCTCCCATACAACCAAATATGGAACAGGATATTTTATACATCTCAACCTAATGTAAGAGCAGTGTTTCCCAACCTAGAGGGTCACAACCTCCCCCCCTCCCCCAGGGCAGGCATTTACATTTTTGGGAGGGATGCTAGTGACCCAATCAGGGACCTGTAGCTACCATTAGTACAACACTTCAGAGTTTTGCAGCTGCCAAATACATGCCAAGTAAAAAAGGTTTTTTTTTGAAAAAAAATTGTATGTATTCAAGGGTGATGGCTGCAAAACTATGAAGTGCCATACAAATGGCAGGTACGGGTCCTTGATTGGGTTGCTACACTCCTTAAGGGGGTAGCATTGAACCACTGATATAGCAAATGCACAACAACATATAGAATCCACAAGCATGCCAATAAACTTTGGAGATGGCAGTGTAGTCATTTTCTTCTAAACATCCGCTTCAGAAAAAAGTAGAACAGAGAAGTTGTGTTCTCTGAAGTTAGTTAACTTCTGAAGAAGTTAAATCAGGGTGATGAAGAAAAGTCATGGCACAAAGATTCCAGAATTCATCATCTGACTTTGAAGCCTTATATTGTTCATGACATTCAAAGCTAACTAGCTCCTTCTCCTCTTAGGAACAAAATACACTATAGGATAAAAATATCCAGAAGAGTTCAAGGGCAGATTACCTGCTGTTATGAATCAGTTATTCTATATTGTATAATCCTCTTTTGTCACACTTTGGCTAGTATCTGCTCAGCTGACAGGATAGGACCTCTGTTTCAACATTCACCCATTTCAATATTTGAAATATTTCCAAGCTAGAGACATCTATCCTTAGTACAGAGACCTGTTTGATTCTGTGCTTAACAAAATCCTTCTAGTACAAATTTTCTCTCTCAGGAACTACCTTCTGCAGACTTATTCATGTCTGAGTAGCCTAATCAGTATAGTTTTATGGAGTCTTTTTAATCCCAGCTTATTAGATGCTTGGCCATAGGGTTATAAAACTAACAAGCTGAACAATGGCAGAACAATGTGACTTGGAAGAGTTAGATATTCAAAAATTTCACAACCTTTCAAGTGATAATTAGCCATTTCTCTAATGTGAGCATTCCTCACGTTACTATCATTCCTCAACAGCTGTTACTTCTGAAATACTAACAGCATCTTACAATTAGTGGCCAACTGCCCACTTGACTACTTAGGCGTCATCTGCCTCTCCCCCACCATGGACTAATTTACTCCCCTTTCTCCTCCTCTTCGCTGCCCATTGTCTGGAAAGATCAACATAGCTCCCCTGCAATCCCCAAGCACGCTGGAAGGAAAAACAGTGTAAACTCGACAGCACCATTTCCTGGAGTCAGAAAGAACATTGGGAAGGTACAGGTGTCCCCTCCCAAAAGAACTGAAAATTCCATTTAAAGCCTCCTGGCTGTTTTTGGTAGTTATCTGGAGATTAACACTGATTCCTGGAGACTCCAAACCCAATCTAGAAGAGTTGACAGCCCTAACCCAGAGCACTCCAGGATCTGGCAACAATGGGAAAGAGAAATTGTATGCAGGTGCTCTCCATCAAAGACAAGTGCTATTTGTACCAGACCTGCAGAGAAGTCACAAAGCTGAGTTTCTGTGCTAGAACTAAAAAAAGACAATTGTTTTTACCAGAGGACATGCCTGGCATTGGTAGGCAGCACTTTTGGACAGCTGCTTGGACCTAAGGAGGATGGGACTGTAGCATAGTGGAACACATCATGTAAATGCAGAAGCTCCCGGGTCTAATCCCAGACATCTCCAGGTATGGCTGGGAAAGACCTCTGTCTGAAACTCTGGAAAAACTACTGCTAGTCAGTGGAAACAGTACTGAACTAATTGAATCAATAATCTAACCACTGATGTTCCACTATTTTTAAAAAGGCACCCCCCCCGTCACGCCCCCCGGGGGGGGGGGGGGGAGGGTGGTCGTGGAAACGGAACCCCAGTGGATACCAGGGCATGCTCGTATATATATCCTCAATAATTTTGACACATCAGTATTGGAAAGCCTTTGCTCATGCTTCCACAAAGAGTGCATATTTTCCATTAAAAACAATCATGATCAATGAGACACTGAACAGTAAAAGCCTGGTAAAATGTATTTAGGGTAAAGAGGTTGCGTCACTTCAAAGGATGAGCAACAAGGAGTAGAAACATCCTAAGCTAGAAGATACAGATGCCTTCTACATTTGGATCAATATTCATTTTAATTTTTTACTCTTTCAAATCTTTCTAACCCCAGCCATGACAGAAGTTTTCCAGCGAATGTATTTCTACCCTTCATCGTACATTATACATATTCATTTTTGTGTTCTGGAGATTTCATTATTTGGACATGGATTTGTAAGCATTACTTCCACATGGAACACTCAAGAGACTTTCATGTTCTTGATTCTCTGATGCTATGATGCAACAACAGTTATGCTTTGTCTGATTCCAAGTAACTCTATTGGAAATTATAAAAGGAGTGGTTTGCATCCAAAAGTAATTTTTTTTAAAAAAACTGATCTTTTAAGCTTGCAAGATCATACTCTTCAGGGGCTAAACAAAAAGCAACTTCTTGAACGTTACTATTCAAGGTTCGTTATGCTTTTGAATTACTAGAAATTATTCAATGTGACGTCATGTATCCAAAAATATACCACTGTGATGAGTTCCATCATGTTATCTGAAATAAAAAATTATGATTGTCAAACAAAAACAGCATAGTTAATACAAAAACAGGAAAAAAGGATTCTTGCCAAAAATGTTAGTGGAACAAAAATAAATAATAGTCTGGCACGTATGTTTTCTCAGTGATTTATTGTAAGACAAATATGCAACGAAGTTTTTAAAATGCTCATCACAGGTACAATGAAAAGTTTTCATAAGAAAATTGTAAGAAAAGCAAAATATACTGAAAAAAGTCAAGAATTAATTTGAAAGTTTGTTATATAAAAAGCACCATGTAAAGGCTGATCCTGCTCCAGGGGACTTCTGCTTGGGTTGAAACAGCTTCAGCAAGAAGCAGGTGTGAGGCAAACAGGACAGAACTCCACCATCTCACTTTCAGGAAGAAAACCTCTTGCTAGAATCTGTGTAACCTTGCAAAAAACATCAGGCTGCTCTGGTGACTGCAATATCACACATCCCCACCCAATCAGTACTTCTGACCTCTTCACTCCTGATCCCAAAAGCGACCACTGCATTTATTTTGGAGACTCTGCAAGAGTAACAGTTCCCTATGGCAGGGTTTAATCAAATACTGTACAGACATCACTTATGCCAGATATAGTATCTTGGTTTTAGACCTAAGGCCAGTCTATAGAGCTAACTCCAGGACTCAGTCATCATGAAAAGACTCGAAACTTCTCACAGGCGACTGGTTGTTTAGGCTGGCATTCACAACCCTAGCAGAGAAATAGTGCATAGAAATAAACCATTACCATAATCTCTTGTAATCAGAGGCATATTAAGGATATAGCGGGGGTGGCAAAAGCCATGGGCGCCATTTTTCAGGGGCGCCGTTTGCATGGCGCCCCCCACAACATGGTGCCCCCCCGCAACTGCTCAACATTAGGACAAGGCTCTATGGAGGTAGGTGCATGCGGCGGGCCCGGCAGCGCTTTGCAAACTTTCCGGCGCTCCCCGGGCCGCCCTGCCCCCTTTGGCTGCGGATGTAGGGTGGCCGCAGCGCAGTGGGCCGGGTGATGTGGTGCCAGGCGAGCTCCGCTGCAGGTGGCTCCGGGCGGCGCCTCCCCGCCACGCGCTCATCCTCTGGGGATGGGGGCGTGGCAGGGGGTGCTGTGGCTCGCGCTCGATGCCCCCCCGCAACTGCTCGACATGGTTAGGATGAGGCTCTATGGAGATAGGCGTGTGCGCACGGCAGGCCTGGTGGCGCTTTTGCAAACTTTCCGGTGCTCCCCAGGCCTCCCCACCCTTTGGCCGCGTATGTAGGGCGGCCACCATGCAGTGGGCCGGGCAACGCAACCGCCGGGATGTGGCGCCGGGCGAGCTCCGCTGTGGGCGGCTCCAGGTGGCGCCTCCCCGCCGCGTGCTCGTCCTCCAGGGATGGGGAGCACCCTCAAATAATGCTTCAGACTTCCAAGGCTCTGCAGAAGCCCCTAAGAGCAACTTCCTTCACTTGAAATCAGTAGCGGGGGGGGGCATGAACGAAACATGGGAAGGGAGTTCCTAATAGAGATTTCTAAGTGAGGCTGAAAGGAGAGTTACAGGAAAAGAAATCACTCTGAACAGGACCTAACCAAAGTGTAAGCATGTTTAATTCTAATTGATCTTGGTGGGAAAGGTTTGAGCATGTTTTTTGCTCAAAGGACGTGGGACATCCTTTGGGGACAAAGGATGTTATTCAGTAAGCTTCTTTGTAAGTCCCAGTAAAAACAATGGGACTTACTTCCAAGTAAAAACAATTAGCCTTGAACTGAAATGTGCTTAGCTTCAGTCAGATCATAGCTTCCCTGCCCAAACACTTGCTTGGGTGACCTTATGAAGCAGATTGATGGCAGTCCTTGACAAAGTGCTTCTTTACATAGGGTTTTTCAGATCTTGTGTGACACTCAGGGGCGGCACCAGGTTTTTACTGACATGGGATAGGACGACCCCGACGAAGGTCTGGGGGCAAACACACACCCAACAAATTAGTTTCAAATTGCCCAACGGAGTGCAGTTTTCCCAAGTGGGGGTGTTATATGCAGTGCCAAGCTTGGTGATATTCCAATTGGTCCCAGTTTCCATTCTAAAAATTATGGTAAGTCTATGCCTATGGGGTGGGTGGGTGGGGGAGTTCATTCCGTGGCTGCTGGCTTTGTTTGTTGGCTATGAAAATGGGGGGGGGGCTAGGCGAGTGTGCAGACCAGAAGTGT
Organism: Lerista edwardsae; assembly: GCA_029204185.1. Taxonomy (NCBI): domain Eukaryota; kingdom Metazoa; phylum Chordata; class Lepidosauria; order Squamata; family Scincidae; genus Lerista; species Lerista edwardsae. Next base: position 5,601,317 of record JAJKFI010011864.1, read on the forward strand.
GTTATGCCTGTGGGGGGTGGGGTGGGAGTTCATTCCGTGGCTGCTGGCTTGGTTGGCTATGAAAATGGGGGGGACTAGAGAGGGGTTTGACAGTATACCTGGTGGGGGGAGTTCATTCTGTGGCTGCTGGCTTGGTTGGCTCTGATGAAAATGGGGGGGGGGGTGCCTAGCATGTTTTGATAGGGGCGCAATTTCATTGCTTGACATGGGCGCCATTTTCCCTGGATACGCCCCTGCTTGTAATTCACCCCAAAACAAGGCCTATCAAAGCACCAGTCAAGTATCATCCATTCTCCGTCTCCTCCTAATTCAGGACACATCCCAATCTGCTGCCTGAGGCAACTGCTTCAGTTAGCCTCACAGATGGGCTAACCCTGGATGCTGCTCTGAGCTTTATGAAAGGTGAGGTGAAAGTCAAATCTTTCCACAGTTTTCATGTTGTGATGATGGCTCAAAATGCTTATTTGAGCAAACATACACATCTTGAAAGACCAATGGAAGTCAGAGAACCATATTGCCCAAAGAGAAAGGTCAGAAGTTAAACATTAATAACTAGGGGTGCTTATTTTTGTTAAAGGGGGTTAAAATATCAGAATAAAAACACAAAACACTACATTTGAGTATTTAAGATATTTCCAGAAATTAACTGAGTACTTTTCCAATTAGAAATACTGTGGCTGCATCTGCTGACACTGTATCACCTGTATCATCTACCTAGTACACCTTTAAAGCATTTAAATGAGCACTTGAAATGAGAACTTGGAATACAAACATATAACACCACTTTCTGCCTTTCAAATAACGAAATCTGTGGAAAAATAACACCATTTTCAAACACCCCTGCTAATAACATAGTCAATAAACAGAGCTGTGTTTATGCCCATACTAATGACAGGAAGAGAGCAAACATTAAGGGCGCAATCCTATAATACACGTTGGGCTGTTGCAACGTCTTGCATCAGCCCATTGTCACAAGCGCAGATGCGGGGGCGCTAACCAGAATCCCCATGCTGGCGCTAATGCCGTTGGGCCGACGCTAGGATTGCACTCTAAAGGAGATGGACTACTCAGTGGCGGGCACAGGGAACATGCTTTGTCCCCACAGCCATGGTGTCAGTAGAAGACTGTGCTTTACTACTGCTCAGGTGTAAGTGAACAGCTGCCATTTGCTTCTGGTAGCGAGTAAGGGACAAAGGCATATCCCGAGGGGGATCACAGCACTCAGTGTTGCAAGCAGCCGCTCCCCTTCCTTTTCGTAGCCGTTCCCAGTGGCTAGAGCAAAACGGAGGCTATGTTGGCTACAAATGGCTATGAATAGGAGGGGAGCGGCTGCTTGCAACACTGAGTGGTATGATCTCCCTCTAGGTACGCCACTGGTAAGGGGTACAAACCTGGGACACCACTAGAGTGAAGGAGGTAAATTAACCTCTTGGGTCTGTGACAATGGGCAGGTTTTTGCCTCCTCAGTGGTGTCCCAGATAGATTGCCATCTAATGACTGTCTCACCACACTAGGCGGGAGCCACAAAGAAATGACTTGTTTGTTCATAAATCTTGTTTCTTCATAAATCTGTGAAAGAGACAGAACCTAGGAACTGGCAGGTTTTAAAAAAGTAAAAGTAAAAACTTTACACCGACACAGTTTGGTTTCTTTGGCTGCTACACTTCAAAATGGATTGTTTGAGTTACACCATCTGATGCCACGGAAGTGTGTTTCACTTGCACCTGACTGATTAGGGTAGCCAAGGTGACTCAAGACATTACAATACTGCATTACTAGCTTGACACAAATTGATCCGGTAAGAAGGTGAGAACAGTAAAAGGATGGCAATAATGTGCGTCACCAAAGTTAACAGATCTTGGCTAAAGTGTCAGATCAGTTACTTTCAGCTTTAACTGCATATCCTAACACAATATTTCTGGTTGATCACAGTGATAACAAGCTTTGAAAAGACAGCTACAAATATGGAATTTAGTATTACTAAAAGGCAACACTCATAGTCTATATCCTAAAATTAGAGCTCTTTGTCTACATATGATTACACAACACCAAATTGCAAAGGGTTCACCTACATCTCTGTTTTGTTTCTCTAAAAGGCAAGTCATGATGAATTCAACTATTATACGTCTGGTTCAAAACAAAGACCAGTTTCTCTTGTCAAGCTTTTCTAGCACCCACACATCTGCAAAATGCGAGGTTTAGGAAGAAAGCTTTGAAAACCATCACTATAACTGCACTGTAGCAACAAAATTTCATAGTTGGGGAGAAGCACAGAAGTAAAATGCTACTGTACACTTAATTAAAATATAACCTTAATTTTTCCAACTGAATGGTAATGCCTGTAATAATGTGAGACAGCTGAACGAGCATCTGAGGGTGAAAAGGAATGTTTTCACAGGAGCAGTTTGTAAATACCAATGGCTGTAGCAGGCATTCTTCCTTAAATGGAAGCTAACACGAATTAGCTAAAAAAGGTCTCTTGCTACAATAGACTTGACATCCCAACGATTAACCTTTCTAACACCTTCAGCTAGAAGACACAAAAGCTGAATGCTGCAACGCAGATGATGGATTTTAAATTCTTTTTTCATTTTATACTTGAAAGATGTTTTGAAATCCTTAATGTCATGTTTGATTTCTATAAAAGGGAAGTAAAGAACACAACTATTTCCGTGTGTGTGTGTGTGCGCGCGCGCATTCACGCAAAAAACATAGTGAAAAAACAAAAATGGGTTTGTGCAGCTAGAACAGATTTTACTGAAGTACTAACGTCTTAAGATACATGAACTCTGGAAAATGATGTAAAGGTATTTGTTCCCCTGCTGATTTAGTTAATTATAAAATTAGGTTTAAGATAATTCAAATATGATGAAACATTCACATCCATATTCTTGGGATAACTGGAACCTTTCCAAACTACGTGTGTATATAATAATTGTGTTCATTAGTTTAATTTTTGTATTGTTTTACAAAATCTGTAAATAAAGAAAAGAAATACCAATTGTGTATTTTATGGCAGGCCAGAATGTGTTGAAAGCAGTCAAGCAGGTCTGGTTTTAGACAGTTGTACAGGAAGCTCAAGAATGCAGGATACAGATAGCACAAAATATACATTCTAATGACTGCTTAGCCTTCTACTTCTTATTCAGAATGTTAAAGATGCTGAAAATAAGCATATACACAGTCTTCTGAAATAACGTACTTGAACATTACATGCAAAACGCACATTAACTTGATTTACAGCCCCTCAAAGCATGCTCTTTCCTGGTGAATCCTATAGCATGGCAGGGGATAGGAGACCAAGATGTTTTTACTTACATCTTGGGAGGCTGTTGCTAGGATTCCTTGGATTCACACCAGCTATGTAGCTGGCATAAGTCAAGGAGAGGAAGTGGGAATGGCAGGCTGGAAAATGGGAGCTAGGATCCAAAGTGCCACATGTTTACCCCTCCAGCCCACTCCCTACCCCAAACCAGTCGGTCTGCCCCTGCCACCACCTTACCTGGGCTGGCAGAGTGTCTGGGTGAGTCTGCACACATGTAGTATCACTGGCTATTTCCATGATTGGCTGAGCTGCACAAAACAGCAGTTTAACTTCTGCGCTGCCAAAATGCGGCCTACAACAGCGGATTAAAAGATCCACTACTGTAGGCCCTTGTTGGGAGTGGGGTTGTATCCTAAAGTACTTGCACTGTTCTATGTGCACTCTCAGAAATGCTTGCAAAAGAAATTTAACAATTTTGCATGTGAAAACGTAGCTGTGTTGAAAATTGTGATGTGCAATGTGTTGCACAAGCTTAAAAGCAAAGTTTAGCCTCCATTCAGATTTCTGTGTACAAGACTGTGCTGACATTCCTGCATGCACAGCCCCCACCCCCCTTACACGAGTTAAAATATAACCATGGGTTGCATCTAAAATACCAGCTTACAGCAACATGGAGGCTGTATCCTGGCAGCCTGAACGCTTGAAAAGACCAGATCAAGATAAACAGGAAGCAGATCTGTGGATAGGGGGTCCGCCTGTATTTATTAAACCTATATTGTTTCCAATAGTTTGATTCAATTTTTTCTAGGCTTAGAATTGAAATTCCTGCCTTGTGAATATTGTACGTTGATTCCATTATTTGAATTCCATATGCGTTGATTCCATTATTTGAATTAGGGTACAATCCAGAAGCGCCCTTGGGCTGGCACAAATCCCTTATGCCAACCCAGCACTTGCAAATGGGCCTTAAGGCCAGTGAGGAAGGCCAACCCACAGGTGCCACCATGGACACCTGGTAATGTGGTGGCAGAATGGAGGGGGGGAGCCAGCCCAGGGTGGGGGGTGGTGGAGTGCGGATCTGGCATTAGGCCAGATCCTGTCCCCAGCCAGTCAGCCCAGATCTGAGCAGTCCCTTAGGGCTGGCTGGGGCTTACTCTGGGGTAAGGAAAAAATATCTCTTTACCCAAAGTGAGCTCCAGCCGGCCTGTCTGCTCCAATGCAGGTTAGGATTGGACTGTCCCTTATTGAACTAATTTGGATATGGTCTTTGAGCAAACCAAATCACTGTACAAGCCAGGGTGATGATGCAACTACAAATGAATTATTTCTCTCAATGGCTCATCCTTTGTTTCACTTGAACAAGATTTATTATACATTAAAGTCTTTTGTATTTCAGTGAGCACTGAATATTGTGTATCATTACCTCAAATGACATTTAGGCCTTTTAGTCTCTTCATTATGTACACAAGGGATTCTGCCAATATTGCGGACTGCCAGTTTTTTGAGGGGGAAAAGAAAAGTGGCACTTAAAGAGACAAGACATGCACACAACGGTATAATGGTTTTGCAAGCCTTTTCTCTGGCTAACTACACTGTAGTTCTCTTCCAACTTGTTGCATGTATTTTATCATATAATTAGAGTAAGACTAAACATGCAATTTTGAGAACTCAATTTAAGCAGCCAAAGCAGCCAGTTTTATTTTGTCCAATATTTGTATAATGTTTTAAAATTCTTTTGTAACTACAATAACAATTTTACCTTTTTATGCTCTTCCCCACCAAAACTACCCCGCTACCTGGGCAAGAGGCACTTTTTCAAGTGATGTTCCTCTTATATTTAACAGGAGGAAAAAGGCTCCAGTAAAAAGAGAGGAGGGGAAAAGGGATCAAAAAGCAGTCCCTCCTTAGAGAACCCCTTATATAGGTGTTATTTGCGAATGCCCAAAGTCTCCGAGCAAAGATGGGGGAACTGGAATGTTTGGTGGGTAGGGAAAACATCGATATAGTATGCATAACAGAAACCTGGTGGAATGCAGAGAACCAGTGGGATACTGCAATCCCAGGCTATAAACTCTATAGGAGGGACAGGGAAGGGCGTGTTGGCGGAGGGGTGGCCATCTATATCAAAGAAGGGATAGAATCCAGCAGAGTAGAAACTGAAGGTGGACCGGACTCTACCATGGAGTCACTGTGAGTTAAACTACCAGGCCGTAAGAGCAATGTAATAGTGGGGGTATGCTACCGTCCTCCCGATCAAAAACGTGAAGGTGACCTTGAAATGAGGAAACAAATCAGGGCAGTGACCAAGAGAAACAGGATTGTAATCATGGGGGACTTCAATTATCCTCATATTGACTGGGTCAACTGCTGCTCTGGTCAAGAAAGAGAGACCGGATTCCTTGATGTGCTAAATGACTGTGCCTTAGAGCAGCTAGTCATGGAGCCAACCAGAGGACAGGCGACTCTGGATTTAATATTGTGTGGTACTCGGGACCTAGTTAGGGATATAAGTGTTACTGAGCCATTGGGGAACAGTGACCATGCTGCGATTGGTTTTGCCATGCATGTCCAGGAAAGAGTGCAGAGCAAATCTGACACAAGAACCCTTGACTTTCGAAGGGCAGATTTCCCTCAGATGAGGAGGCTAGTTAGAAAGAAATTGAAAGGGAAGGTAAAAAGAGTCCAATCCCTCCAGGCTGCATGGAGGCTGTTTAAAATAACAGTAGTAGAGGCCCAGCGGAAGTGTATACCGCAAAGAAAGAAGGGTTCGACAAGGTCCAGGAGGGTGCCTGCATGGCTGACAAACAAAGTTAGAGAAACTGTAAAGAGCAAGGAAGCTTCTTTCCGTCAATGGAAGTCTTGCCCTAGTGAGGAGAATAAAAAAGAACATAAACTCTGGCAAAAGACAAGTAAGAAGGTGATACGGGAGGCCAAGAAAGCGTTTGAGGAACGCATGGCTAGCAACATAAAGGGGAATAATAAAAGCTTCTTCAAATATGTTAGAAGCAGGAAACCTGCCAGAGAGGCGGTTGGCCCGCTGGATGGTGAGGGAGGGAAAGAGGAGATAAAAGGGGACTTGGAGATTGCAGAGAAATTAAATGAATTCTTTGCGTCCGTCTTCACAGCAGAAGAACTTGGGCAGATACCACAGCCCGAACAGCCCTTCCTAACTAAGGAATTAAAGCAGATAATGGTTAATAAAGAAGATGTTTTAGATCAAATTGATAAACTACATATAAATAAGTCACCAGGCCCAGATGGTATACACCCAAGAATTATTAAGGAACTAAAGAACGAAGTTGCTGACCTCTTAACTAGAGTATGCAACTTGTCCCTTCAAACGGCCACAGTGCCAGAGGATTGGAGGATAGCCAATGTCACACCAATCTTTAAAAAAGGGAGGAGGGGGGACCCTGGAAACTACAGGCTGGTCAGCCTAACGTCTGTTCCGGGTAAGATGGTGGAAAGCCTCATCAAAGATAAAATCCTAAAACACATAGAGGAACAAGTACTGCTAAAGGAAAGTCAGCATGGCTTCTGTAAGGGTAAGTCTTGCCTCACAAACCTTTTTATTTGGAATTCTTTGAAAAGGTCAACAGGCACGTGGATGTGGGTGAACCTGTGGATATCATATACCTGGATTTTCAGAAGGCGTTTGACACAGTCCCCCTCCAAAGGCTGCTGAAGAAACTTCACAGTCAGGGAATAAGCGGGCAGGTCCTCTTATGGATCCAGAATTGGTTGAGGGCCAGGAAACAGAGAGTGGGGTCAATGGACAATTTTCACAATGGAGAGAGGTGAAAAGTGGAGTGCCCCAGGGATCTGTCTTGGGGCCCGTGCTTTTCAACTTATTCATAAATGACCTGGAGACAGGGATAAGCAGCGAGTTGGCCAAGTTTGCAGATGACACAAAACTTGTCCGGGTGATGAAAACCAGAAAGGATTGTGAAGAGCTCCAGAAGGATCTCTCCCAGTTGGGGGAATGGGCAGCCAAATGGCAGATGCGTTTCAACATAGACAAATGTAAAGTGATGCACATTGGGGCAAAAAACCAAAACTTCACCTATAGGCTAATGGGTTCTGAGCTGTCTGTGACAGCTCAAGAGAGAGATCTTGGGGTGCTGGTGGACAATTCAATGAAGGTATCGACCCAGTGTGCGGCAGAAATTAAGAAGGCCAATTCCACGTTTGGGGTAATTAAAAAAAGGGTTGAGAATAAAACAGCCAATATTATCATGCCATTGTACAAATCGATGGTAAGGCCGCACCTGGAATATTGTGTCCAGTTCTGGTCGCCGCATCTCAAAAAGGACATAGTAGAGCTGGAAAAGGTGCAGAAGAGAGCAACGAAAATGATTACGGGGCTGGGGCACCTCCCTTATGAAGAAAGACTGCAGCGTTTGGGGCTCTTCAGTCTAGAAAAAAGGCGCCTGAGGGGGGACATGATTGAGACATACAAAATTACGCATGGAAGGGATAGAGTCAATAGAGGGATGTTCTTTTCCCTCTCTCAAAACACCAGAACCAGGGGGCATCTGCTAAAACTGAGGGTTGGGAGAGTTAAAACAGATAAAAGGAAGTACTTTTTTACCCAGCGGGTAGTTAATCTGTGGAACTCTTTGCCACAGGAGGTGGTGATGGCATCTGGTCTTGATGCCTTTAAGAGGGGATTGGACGGATTTCTGGAGGAAAGGTCCATCGTGGGCTATAGGCAATGATGGATTGTGCAACCTCCTTACAAAGGTGGTGGGCTACTGGTACTGGGTGCAAGGGAGTGGCAACAGATGCAAGCATCTTGTTGTCTCATGCCTCCCTGGGGCACCTGGTGGGCCGCTGTGAGATACAGGAAGCTGGACTAGATGGGCCTTTGGCCTGATCCAGCAGGGCTCTTCTTATGTTCTTATTATATGTTCTTATGAGGAGAGCAACAGCAGTTTCTGTTCTAGCGGCTGTTCCTGGTGGTATTATGCATTTTTAAGATTGTGAGCCCTTTTAGGACAGGGAGCCATTTAACTTTATTGTTTTTTGTGAACTTTTTGTTGAAAAGAGGTATATAAACATTGTTGATTGATTTTGAAACACTAGCTGGTCTTTTTCCTATGTTGGCTTTCATGGCCCGGGAGGTGGTTCAGAATTCCGCGGCAGAGTTTGCCACCGCTCCGCCCCAGCCCCTATCCTCCCCTCAGGCTGCCCTCCCTCACCCAGATCCACCCCTTCCGCGGCTTGAAAAGCCTTGCAGCTGACCAGCAATGATACTCACTGTCCAGCACTCCAGTGATATATCTTCTTGACACTCTCTTACATTGGTGGTTTGTGACATCTGGCACAGGCAGTATGAGCGTACCACTGGCACTGGGGACAAGGGAGGGAGGGCTGGGCAGGCTAGGCCAGGGCTTGGGGAGGGCTGGGGGAGACAGTGGAGCCAAGATCCGGCACTTTGGCTGTCCCCGGCCCGGTTGGCCCTATATGGCACACTCTGATTTGTACTAGCAATTTTGCTGGTGCGGATCCAAGTAATTTTGGGTGGTGGTCGGGGATTTAATAGGGATAGTTGGGGATATCCCCTTACCCTGAGGTGACCTCCAGCTGCTTCCAAACCTGTGCTGGATACAGTGCAGGCCAGCCAGTCTAGTCTGCCTGTTTCAGCCCAGATTAGTTCTGTGCTTTCAATTCTCTTGATTGGATAATGGAATTTCTATCCCTCCCCCACTCCCTCCCTCAGCAGCTAATATTTAAGACACCAGCCTCCATTTTAAAAAGGGATTAAGATTTTGAAAACAAAAAGAAAACACACACACACACACACACACACACACACACACACACACACACACGAAACCTGGAGATTCATACATAGTCAGGGAATACAGAAGCAAACAACTAAAAGTCTTGCAGGAATAGAACGTTTTTCAGATTACAATAGAACACCATTCAAGAAAGCATTGTTTTGACCTTCTGGAGCAGGGAATAAAGGAGGTGCCACATCAAAAAATGACTTATGAATTATCAAACAGACTAGAAATTAAAATCTGGATTGGGGGGCATCAGTTATCCATCCACACAGGGAGCATGTGTGGCGTGAGAAAGCAAATCCCGCCCCAAACAAATAGCTTGTGTCTCAACCGCTCCCATGGTCAAATTCCTTGGTTGTTTGAAAGAAACTTTTCAAACACTAACCCACTCCCCCCCCCAAAAGAAAACACTTTGCCTCCCCAGTATTTTTTTTGTGTGTGGTGCAGTACCCACCAAAGGCTCTAGATCAAAGACACAAATCTTGAGCAGGACATCTGGTCTATCTATCATAGACTACCAAGCCTTAGATTTTCAACAAAGTTAACGTCTTCTGAAAAAATATGAGAGACAGAGAGAAAGAGAGAGCGCATCCAGGGGAGGGGCGGAAACCGCTTGGTACACAAACATGTTAAACCCTGACAAGACCTATAGCCTAAACTGCTCGGCCCCCTTAGGAGCAGCAGTGCCAAAATGGCTAATTCTATTGGTGCTGCGGCAGCTGTAGAAAGCTCCTTGAATGTCCCCTTCCCCTAGGTAAGGGCGCTGGCCCGGCAATGGGCCTCCTCAAGACTGCACCAGCTATTTTGCAGGTGCAGACTTCAGCACCTCTGTGTCGGGCCACATGGCCTGACACAGAGGCTAGGTGGAGGCCACCACTGGCCCCACCCCCATCAGGTCCTACCCTGCCCCACTCCCTGCCCAGTTCCACCCTCTGCCTTCCCGCATGCCCCAAAAGAGCTTTCCAGCAGTGGCAGTGAGATTTAGTGCTGTCCATCTTTGCATTGGGTCCTCCTGGTGCTGGCCCAGCACTGGCAGTAAACCCTTATCGTCAGCACTAGAAGTGCCTTATGGCGTTTTGCGACACTGGTGCCAGCAGTAAGAGCTTACCACCAGCACCAGGCCCAATAGGATCAGACCCTTACCCTCTCCAAATCAGCTATTTTATAACTAAACCAGCTCTTTAACAGTCTATATTTTCATGTTGCCAAATTATGCATGGATTCCACTGACCACAGTGGACAATTACATGAAACGCATGTCCCTGGGATCTCTTGTTGGGGGAAGGGAGAGAATTCCATCTGCCCCCAATCTATTGCTGATTTTTTCAATATACAACACTTCAAATATGAATCACCTGACCAAGAATAAACAAAAAAATGCATTTTGGGGTATGCAGCTCGGGTATTATCGCCCTGCTCTGAATGGGGTTGCACTCCCTCTGAAGGAGCAGGTCTGCAGTTTGGGGGTTCTCCTGGATCCACAGCTGCGCCTGGAGTCCCAGGTGGTGGCGGTGGCCAGGGGAGCCTTTGCTCATCTTCGGCTGATTCGCCAGCTGCGACCGTACCTGAGCTGTGCGGACCTGGCCACAGTGACATCCAGATTAGATTATTGCAATGCGCTCTACGTGGGGCTGCCTTTGAAGACGGACCGGAAATTGCAACTAGTACAGAAGGCGGCTGCTTGGGTGGTTGCTGGGGTACATCGGTTTGACTCTGTCGAGCCGTTGCTTTGGCGACTACACTGGCTGCCAGTTCTGTTCCAGGCCCGATTCAAGGTGCTAGTTTTGACTTTTAAAGCCCTTTACGGCTCAGGTCCGAGGTATTTGAGGGACCGCCTCCTCCCATATAATCCTGCCTGTACTCTTAGATCATCTGGGGGGGGCCCTTTTGAGTGTGCCGCCACCAGGAGAGGTGAGAGGGATGGCGGCCAGGAACAGGGCCTTCTCGGTGGTGGCCCCCCAACTTTGGAATACCCTCCCCTTAGAATTGAGAACTGCTCCCTCTTTGGTAATATTTTGGCGGGGGCTGAAGACCTTTTTATTTCGAAAAGATTTTAATTGTTGACAGGCTGGCTGGTTTTTATATTCTGGTTTTTATATTCTTTTTCTATTTTATGATCCACGGGGCTTGTTGTTTAAATCTTAATTATTTTAATATTGTTTTTAAATTACTGTTTTTAATTGTTAAATTGTATTTTATTGCTGCAAGTCGCCTTGGGTGCCCATGGGGCAGAAAGGTGCAGTATAAATTAAATATAAATAAATTTATCTTAATCTTGTAGTTGACTCAAATTTGGCTTTAAACAGGCAACTTGACAGAATGGCCCAAGATCATATCTGTAATAAATAGAGATCTCTCAGATGACTGTAGGTAACACTACTTTAACAAAATACAAGCACACCATTTTACATCAACTACTACTATGCATTCCCCCCCTTTTTTGGTCTTTTCAAGACCTTTACTGCTGGTTTATTTCAGCATGACAGCTTACTGTTGTGTGCTTTGCCTCAAATACATTCAGTTTGGAAACCATTTACAAGAAAAGGTCCAGCTATCTGCACTTAAAGGCACATGAGTTTAGAGAACAAAGTCTGCCGGCATTATCTTATTTCTTCCTTAATTATTTTAGAGAAATGTCTAATAAAATTATAAACCACTTCTTTGAAAACAAATGTGCAGAAAAATTTGCAAGAAAACCTAGAACGGTGTTGAAGTACTAGTACAAAGCACCTTGTATTCTCTGCGCTAGCTTGATAACATCCAGATTCATGGGTAATACTTGCTATGATCTTTACCTACTTAGGGAGCAATCCTAACAAGAAATGTCGCAAACGAACCATAAAGCACTTTGGACCACTCTCGGAGTCAGGGAGGATGGTGCACATCTGTGTGTCAGGTTCCTTGACTCAGGGCGCAATCCTAACCAACTTTCCAGCACCAGGGCAAGAGCAGTGCAGGTCTGAGGTAAGGGAACAAACACTCCCTTACCTTGAGGTGGACTCCATGACTACTATTTCACCAGAATTCAAAACAAGCCCCATTGGCACAGCCATGTTAGTGCTGGAAAGTTGGTTAGGACTGCACCCTCAGAGTGGTGCAAATGCGCTTTAAGGAGCATTTGTGACAATTGTGGATCCAGCCAATGGAGCACCCAAGAACAGAGGAGGTTCACCCCCTCTGCTGTTTCTCCATCCCTGTATGCCGCTCCACTCCACCCCCACACCCCCATACCATGCCAGGCTCCATGTAGGAGCTGTACAATGGCAGGGGAGGGATGGGTAGGCAAAAACGGCTTGCCTCTCCAAGAGGCAAGCTGCCACCCCAGCAGAGCTGCCCCCAGGGCTTTTGCCCCCTCCCTCAAAATGACAGGACCATGACTGGTTTGCGAAACTCCTTGTGCTGGCCTAACTCCTGGTTAGGACTGCACCCTTAATTCACTTACAGAATCTACAGTGGTGTTGAAGGCTTTTATGTTTTATACTACAATAATCACACTTTCTATTATGCAAACTTTATTGTGTCCTTCAAAGATGATCACCTAACCATACCACAGAGGAAAAATACACACAATTCTTCCTCCTTTCCACGGTTTGTTTTAACTATGTGTAGTGCAATATCTGCATCCACAGTAAACAGATTCCTTATAAGCAGGGCTTGCCAAAAATCTAAAAAACTATTAGAAGGACAATTCTGATTAACGCCACCAATGACACCATGCTATACCACTGAAAGGAAAGGAAACCTTCCATGCATGATTGCAGGCAGTTTAAGGCTGTCTGGATTACACTAACCCAGTGGTTCCCAAACTTCTCCTCGGAAGTTGGGAACCCTGTAAATATTTACGTGGATGGGGGGGGGGGAGAAATTCTAGTATGAAAAAGAAAGCCAAAGCTGCAATTATGTCACATTTTCACAGGCTTTGATTGCATTGACCCAGAAACACATTATGGCTATACAGATGGGGGCCCGTATCTGCGGATCTGGTATCCATAGATTAATTTATTGCTAGGACACCCTTCTGCCCCCACAAGTGCCACCAGGACAATTCATAACAAAAGTTATTCTATTTTGTTCACACCATCCCATGGGCTTAGACTTTAGTTTACTCAGATTATAATATATAGTGTGTTAGTAGCTCAGACCCACTGAGCAATGAAATTCTTCCCAGGAGTGAAGAAGGGAGGCATTGAGTTTCAGCTTCTAAAATCTCCCAAAATTATTCATTCATTAAGTTTGCAATACTTTGACAGGTAAGCAATGCAGACAAAAAGCCACCACTTACAAAGGTGCCTTCATAACTTAGGCCGCAATCCAATGAAAGACATAGTGCCAAAGCGGGGGAGCCTACTGACACCTCCACGTCAGCACTATGGCACTTCCCAGGCCAATGCTAGCTGTAGCGCCAGCCTGGGAGCATGGGCAGACAGCTGCCCGGGCACCAGCTGAACTCGGCTGGTGCAGGGGAGGTTCTTGTTGGGAAGGTGGACAGAACTGGGCAGGGGGAGGCGGGCCTAGGGAGGGGTGGGTGGGATTGGGATGCGATTGCTAGGCCGCATCCAAGGCTCCGTTCCCCGGGCCACGTGGCGTCGATTCTGGCCGCACAGCCGCCTCGGAGCTGCACTCACTACTTAGCAGGAGCAGATCCAAGGAGCCTACTGGGGAGGCTCCTCAGGCCTCCCATGTGCACTGGATTTGGTGCAGGCGTGCAGGCCTGCCTGCTCCAGCATGGGAGCAGGCAAGCTGGCTGGTCTGCACAGCATCCAACGTAGGGTAGGTAGGAGTGGGAGTTCCCTGCGGGGCAAGGGAACATAAATCCCTGGTGCAAATCCAAGCTGCCCAGATTGGGGCTATCCAGCCCATGGACAGTAGTTAGGATCCAGCCTCCACAGGTTGGTCCCTCCAAGGGGCCGCTTTCTTCCTCCCTGTCATGAACAGAAGGGAACCAGGCCCGGTTCAGATCCATCTTGAGGCCCTGGCCTGTCCTTTTCCCATCCCCCTCTCTGCGTTTCTAACGGTGAGGAAGGTTCGTTTCCCTGGAGTCTGTTTTGTCTTCGCTATGGCCAAGCGAGATAAAGAGGCCTAGCCGGAAAACCAAAACCTAACCAAGGACATCACTGAACCAAGAGTGGTTTACTTCTAGCTGGGAAAGGAGGGGCTGGAACAGGCAGGGGGAAGAAAAGTAAAACACTCACATTCTTCCTGCGGCTTGGGAAGGGAGAGGAGGGGGATCTTTTGCCTTCTTCACACCTAGTTCTGTCCTTTTGCTGGGTGAGTGGTAGGATAATGTATTTAGCTAGGAGTTAGATGCTTTCTTATTTTGCATTAAGCATCATGCAGCTGTACCATGCTTGTGGCCTGCTTTGAAAGGCCTTCTTAAGCCTCTGTGCTGTAACTTGTAGTTTAATAAATTATTACATTTTACTCCATGGTGTGCCTCATGTCCTGGATGCAGGGGTTAGCTGAATCCAATCTTGACGCTGGGCTACACTACTGGTTGGGCTAAGGGAAATGCCTCCTGGGTCACTGGAGGTTGCAGGAGGCCAGGAGGAGACAACATCCCACGATGTCTGGGGGCAGTCTGGAAGGGCCAGGCTCCCGGGTATCGCGATATTCCCCCTGCCCTGTTCTGCCTCCCTCCTGCTTTCCCCCCTCCTTGGAGAACAAGGGCTACCTATCCTTTTGGAGAACACACACATTCCTTTGCAATCCAAAATGAATTTCTAAAGAGACACAAAAAGTTGACAGCCATGGTAATGTACTACCATATAAACTGCAATAAGTAGGGTGTTTGAAAATGGTGGGTGTTTTTTTTTTGCAAATTTCATGTTTTGAAAGGCAGAAAGCAGTGTTCTGTGTTTTTATTCTAGGTTCTCATTCCAAGTTTTTAATTGTATTAACTTTAAATGCTTCAGGGTGCAATCTTAGCCAACATTCCAGTGCAGATGTAGCCGTGCCAATGGGGCCTGTGCTGCATCCTGCAGTGGAGTAGTAGTCATCACAGAGGCCTCCTCAAGGTCAGGGAATGTTTGTTCCCTTACCTCAGAGCTGCATTGCCCTTACCACAGTGCTGGACAGTTGGTAAGGACTGCATTCTTAAAAGTGTATAGGTATATGATATAGATGATATGGGTCAGCAGGTGCAGCCACAGTATTATTTCGAATAGGAAAAGTAATCTATTTTAATTTCTGGAA
The DNA here is from genome assembly GCA_029204185.1 of Lerista edwardsae. NCBI lineage: Eukaryota > Metazoa > Chordata > Lepidosauria > Squamata > Scincidae > Lerista > Lerista edwardsae. The sequence continues at coordinate 5,616,566 of JAJKFI010011864.1, forward strand.
AATATCTTCAACACCAACATGCCGTGTTCTGTGTTTTTATTCTAATACGTTTACACCCAAAAGGTGCTGTTCTGTGCTGGTGCTGCATTTTTAACAACAACAACCACCCTAACAATAAGTTCACCCAAAAGTCTGACAGACAGTCCAGAGTTGGGATAAATTCTCATGGTTAATCAACAGTACAGCAGCAGTTGCTTGCACCATCTTCTAGCAACTGGTGGGGCACACATAAGTGCTTAAAAACAGGCATAGGCTGCAGATCACCAGTGGAACACACACAGGAGGCAGAAGACCCCAGGTTTATTTCCCACTCTCCAGGAAAGATCAACCTGAAATCCAGGAAAGTCACTGTTCAATATCACCAATATTGAGCTAGATGAACAAATGATCTGACTCAGCATAAAGCAGTTTCATATGTACAGAACTTGACATAAGCAGCAGTTGCAAAGTGACATGACAGATTGCAATTAAATATTGCCCAGTGGAAACATCTCAATTTAATCCCTATAAACTAGATTTTTCTTGAATTTAAAGGTTACTCAAAAATACGTGGGGAAAAAAGCTTTCAAATAACTCTTTTGGCACTGCTCACCAGGTTGAGGTTATCTGAGCCCAAGGCTGAAACGAAAGCTAAAACTTTATCAGGTAAGAGGACTCTCCACTTGAAACCACAAGCCTTTCATTTGCATTAATGCAACGCTACATTCCAAAGAAGGCAGATGTTCCAGCCACAGCAAGATGGATGAAAGAATTGACCATTTCCATTGACCAAGTAGTAACTCCTTACAAAGAAAAGGCTGTCAAGCATTTTTTCCACATTAATAACCATGCAGAAGAACATGGTTCTACTTACGACTGCATGAATATTTTTAACACATCAAATTTTCTTATACTGCACATCTGTACTATCAAATGCTTTCTCCAGGAATCCCACCATATAGGTGGGAGCCCCCTGAGAAGGCATAAGCAGTGGTTATGAGAGATACAGAGTGCAATCCTAACCTGGAGTTAGGCCAGCAAAGATTGGCGGGCACAAGAGACACGGTAAAGTATGTTTGGACCACTCTTGGAGGCAGAGAGGCCAGCACAGAGACATGCGCCATCCTCCCTGACTCCAAGAGTGGTCCAAACATACTTTACCGTGTCTCTTGTGCCTGCCAATCTTCGCTGGCCTAACTCCAGGTTAGGATTGCACCCACAGTCTCTTTTTGGCATCTTGATGAGGCCAGCAGTACAGCAGGTTTACTGTATATACTCCTATATGTCTATCCCATGGATACGTCAAGGACAAGTTTTAAGCAAAAAAAGCAAAGAATTTGCTATGACCCATAACGAAGTCCAGGGTAAAACCTAGGGGTCTTTAAATTTGATATGGTAAGTTTGTCTGATTTTACCCAAGGCTAAATCCTGAAAAATGACTTACCAATACTTGTTCTGAAGCAGTCATTTTCAAACAGGAAGGAAGGTGAAGGAGGTTATGGGAATTGTAGGCTTTGTGAGGCGTACAGTACAGCACTTCCATAGAAGCAGCCCTCACCAAAGACTACTATTCCCATAATTGTAAAGTAAGCTCCTTCACTTTCCTTCCCATTTGGAGAATAGCTTTGTTTCTGTGCTGCTTCAAAACAAAGTAAAATATCTCCTTTTTTTCCTTCCCCCCCCGCTGGGGGGGGCGCGGGGCCGGCCTGGTTGGGGGCCCGCCCCCCGCCCCAGCAGCTGTTCTTAGAAGCTGAGGAGACCTTTTGGCGCATATATAAGTTGGTCCAGGTTTTCAGGGTCAATGTTAAGGCATAGTTTTTTGATGTATACGCAGGTAAATACGGTTATGTGAAGCATAACCATATTGTGAGCCTTTTAGATTGTGAGCCCTTTTGGGACAGGGAGCCATTTAACTTTAATGTTATTATTTGCCTGTAAACCGCTTTGTGAACTTTATGTTGAAAAGCGGTATATAAATACTAGTGATTGATTGATTGATTTTTTTCAACGTATATGCAAGTATACTGTATATGGGTAGATTCAACATCACTACATCTGCGTCATTTAGGGCGCAGTCCTAACCTGAAGTTAGGCCAGCACAGTTTGGAGGCACAAGGGCCACCATAAAGCACATTTGGACCACTCTTGGAGTCAGGGAGGATGGTGCACATCTGTGTGCTGACCTCTCTGACTCAGAGAGTGGTCCAAACATACTTTATGCTGTCTCTTGTGCAGGCCAAACTTTGCTGCCCTAGTTCCAGTTTAGGATTGTGCCCTGACTGTTGTTTCTCACTCACCTACCCTAGAATAACTGGCAACACCTCCAGCTCGATACCAATGCAAACAGAATAAAGGCATCCTATGTCCCATACAGAGAATAATGAAGGTAACTTATTTTGAACACCTTAACTCCAAAGTACCCTTTTTAAAATGAATTTTTTTAATTCTAAATTTCAGAGACCCAGCCCAGATATTCCCTACAGTCTGACCAGAGTACAGCATGCCACCAGGAAAAAGAAGTAAGATACATCTTGACTTAGAAAACTGCAAAAAGGAATTAGTTTGGCAAACCAATCCCTCCTGATGTCCCAAACTGAGAAATGCAGAATGCACTACCAAGAACCAACCAGAATCACTAGCCTGACTTGCAGGGTCCAAGTATAAGACCTTCTGTGTTTTTTTTTACCCAAGACAGCAGTCAATTATTTGTTGTAACTTCTGCTGAAATGCATGAAATAATGCTGCATTTTTTACATCAGGAACGGCTGCATTTTGTTGCAGTCAGCACACTAACATAGTGTTCAATATCTATCCCAAAGGTAGTCAAAAGTCTTAGCGGACTGTACAAATGTTTAGATTTATCAGCTTCAAAGAGTTGTCAGGATCATGACATGGTTCCCCACCCCCTTTTTTAACTTCAGGAAGTGTTATCAGCTTTAAACGATTGATTTTTTTTTCTACACCTACAAATAGCAATGAACTGGTTTCAACTGCAAGAGGAAATATGTCTGAAGAAATTAAAAACAGACCGAAAAGAGAGCATTTGGTTGTTTGATTAAAAAAATTCAGTGCCTGTTTCAGGATTGAGGGCACAATTCTAACCTGGAGTTACGCTGGCACAATTAGACCAGCAAAGTTCGACTGGCACAAGAACCACCGTAAAGTGCGTTTGGACCACTCTGTGAGTCAGGGAGGATGGCACACATCTGTGTGCTGGCCTCTCTGACTTCAAGAGTGGTCCAAACATATGGTGTCCCTTGTGCCGGCCAATTGTGCTGGCCTAACTTCAGATTAGGATTGGACCCTGAACCTCAATTCACTTCTGTCTTCTAGAAATGTTTCCTGTCCTTTCTACACATGTTCTTCTGTTACAATCATCTGCATCTTAGCATGAAGATACATAAGCAGCAAGCAGCCTTCTCTCTTTCCTATTTGTTGGCCTTTCTACGAAACGTCTAGCGATAATTAATATACTCCTAGCAAGGAATCATTCTGAGGATCTGTCTTCCACAGAAAACTGAAGTCATTAATGAAACAGCATCAAGCCATGGCAATGACCAATATTACTAGCATCAGCATTTACAGCACCAACTAGGTTTACAAGGCTCAACAGCCAGCAGTTCAAGTCTACTATACACATATATACCCATTTGGAACACAAGGCAAGACCAACATACACACTATTTTCTGCAGAGAACAAAAGGTGATTGAGAGCACAATCCTAACCCAGAGTTAGGCCAGCACAGTTAGGCCAGCAAAGTGTGGCCGGCATCAGGGCCGCCATAAAGTATGTTTGGGCCACTCTCGGAGTCAGAGAGGCCAGCGCACAGACGTGCACCATCCTCCCTGACTCAGAGAGTGGTCCAAACGCGCTTTACGGTGGCCCTGGTGCCGGCCAAACTTTGTTGGCCTAACTGTGCCGGCCTAACTCCGGGTTAGGATTGCACTCTAAGCCTCTTCACATGGCATTATCCTACTCTCGTACCACCAGCACCAAGTGTTGCAAAAGTGCCATAAGGTACTGTAACGCAGGTGCTAGTGTTGCAGCACCAGCACTGCAGCTCAGCGTCAAGATGACAAAAGCTGTGATGCTGATGGCAGCAAGCATCTCTGCCAACTAGTGGAACAACTTTTCGGGGCGGGGGGAAGGTGGGGAGGGTGCTGAACAGGGTGGGGGGAAGGTAGCCCAAGGGGAGGATCAGGTCCATGAGGGCGGCAGAAACGGCTGCATGGCCACACAACCTACCAGGAACACAGGTGGCTAGAAATGAAATCTATTATTTTCCCAAATTAAATATCTTGACCAGAAACTCACTAGTGGCCTTTGGGATGTCATTATATCATAGCTTAGTCCTGTTCCTGCAATAAACAAATAATATCAGACTTATTTTACCAATGTGTTGGAAGAATTACAATACCAGGATAATGTAAAACATTTTGAATACTTAAAACGTAATTTCAAATGGTAAGTACAGGCATACCCCGGTATCCACTGGAGTTCTATTCCAGACCCCCCAGTAGATACCTGAAACCATGGATACTGGGGACACCTTTTTAAATATAGGGGATTTGATTGTTCCCCTAAACTTGTAAGTTTATGTTGTAGTGTTCCAAATGCTCATTTAACATTAACCACTGCAAAAGCATGAGTACCATACATCTATAATAGCCACATAAAGTTTATAGTTGCACTAGATGGGCACCAAGAATGTTTTTAAAAGCCCATAAACTAGCCAACATTCTAATTCCTGAGTAAAGAAAGGGATCAGTTTATTTCTGAGTTTGGTGTATCAAGAGCAGTGTAATCACTTGTCTGGAAATCCTTCTGTTTGATCAGATTAAAGATAAATACAAGAGCATTGGTCAATTTCTTATGTCTAAGTAGTGTATACTGCAACTAATAAAACCTGAAAGATACTTTTCAAGTACTTATCATTAACAGATTTTACACATTTGAGGTAACAGGAAGTTTCTATGCATTAATCACTTGAGGATTTTGTTGCTCAACAACATCTTGAACAGTATAATTGCCAAGTTTCTGTCTGGAAGCTGCCAGTTCCATGACAGAAATGCCAACTTTCTTAATATTCATTCCATGCTTCATTGTGTGCAAGAAGAAAATGCATATCAGCACAGAATAAAATTGGTACTGATGGCCCAAAACTCTAAAGAGGGGAAAAAAGCACTCTAAATTGCCAACTACTTCATACAGTAAAATCTGTGTATAGAGTTTACATATAGGAAAGTATATGCAGCATGCTGCATTTCACTTAAATACTTGCTATTTAACATAGTAAAGCTTGCTTGATTAATTCTTCAATAGTCAAAGAACAGTAGTTTTGTAGAACATGGAAAGGAAGGGATGAACTTTCACCAAGTTTTAATGCATGAGCCACAAAATGTCTTTACATCCAAGGCTGTGTAAAAAGTCACCAGACAAAGTCATTTGCTCTTGGCATTCTTCACAAGTGACTACAGCTAGAGCATGCTTTTGTTTAAATAAACAGTCCCAACTATAATAATAACTTCTAAGTACTCCTTTAAAGCACTATTTGATTTCATACTTGAAAGACAAATATATCCACAGAAAAAGCCACTTCACTGCTACACTCTAGATTTCAAGTTTACTTTAAAGTATAGGTTTTAGGACAGTGCTATTTAAATAAGTGCAGAGGAAAAGGCAACGGCTAACTTTGGTGAGAAGCTTTGTCTTGAGTTCAAATCACTCTTCTACCCTACCTCTATGCAAAACATAAAAATAAAAAAGAGCTTTTGCATTCGAAGCACCATCTGCTGCCTTACAAAAAAGGCATTTGTGAAACCATCTTTTTAAAAAAATACAGTTATGAGAAAGTTGTGATAGCAAATATTTAAGTTGTAGTGATACCAAGATGCTACTGAATTTAGATTCCTCCTGCTTATCCCACAGCATCACTACTTACGATATATAATTATGTATAAGTAAATTTATGCATAAAAATTGCCTGGAAAAACCTGACATCAACTTTACATAAGGGGGAATACAGTAAATGCCTTCAGTCACATAATGTGTGGGGCAAGGCCCTGCAGTTCCAAGTGCTTCTGACTGTAATTGCAAGCCAGGAAGCTGCACAGCCTTCTAAGCATGCTCAGAAGCAGCTCAGGAAAATGGAGTCTTATGGAAAGTGAAACTGAGCCACACTGTGCATTTACTCAAAAGTAGGTGGCCATGTGATGGTGCGTTGGAAAGGGCAGGCCAAGAGGAATGCAACACCACCAGAAACGTCCCGATCTGATTAACATAGCCGCCAAAAACACTCAAGAAGAAAGTCCCTCCCTCTGGGCTGAGAAGTATTGAACCTTATGGAAAGCGAAACTGAGCTACAGTCACGTTCACTCATGAATAAGCATTTAATGCAGCACGTAAGCAGAATTCGGCAGGGCTCTGCAACCTCAGGGTGTTGGGATTGTGCATGCACGTGTGTGAGAGGTAAAGGGGCTGCCTGGAAAGCACAAGCAGAAAGCTATCGGGCAGGCTCTTCCCACGACGAGCATTCAGACCACCATGTGCTCTCTTTTGTTCCAGGCAACTGTGGTGCTGAGGTACTGTGCAAACTATTGGGTGAGGAAAATGGGCTCTTTTATTACTCCCAAGGCAGGCAGCCAAATCAGTCCTAGCCTTGAGCATTTTTGTGTGTCGTTTCATTTCCTCCTATTCCCCACCCCCCAGACAGTTGTGTAAAACATGGTGTGTGTGACCTGTATTTCTTTAGTATTCCTCAGTTGATCCAGGCAGGTATGCTTAATCAGTCCTAGCCTTGAACGGATTTGTGTGTGTTGTGTCATTATTCCAGCATACCTTGCCCTTTGTCTCTTATGACATCTGTTCTGGTGGGTCCCCATAGGCTGTCATTTTCAAAAGTGGGTCCCAGTGCTAAAATGTTTGGGAACAACTGGTTTAATGGTTGCTTTGTTTTTCCCTGCAATTTAAAACCAGTTTTTTTCCCCACTGCAATTCAAGGTGCATTTATTTGCTTCAATATAAGCAATAATTCAAGCAAGTTGCTATCTTAATGTTTTAATTTGGTTATATTTTAATTTGTTAGTTTAGCAGCACTAGGTTCACTGTAGTTGTTCATGCAAGTTGTTGTAGTTCTTCATACAAGTATAGCATGCAAATCTTAAATGGCTCCTGTAAATTCAAGTAGTTGACTATGGCTGCAATCCTATGCACAATTACGTAGCACTAGATACCATTGAACACTCTAGAATTTACTTCTGAGTAGACATGCCTTAGGATTGCATTGCAAGTAGTTGTGCTCTACGAGGCATACGTCTGTTTTATTTCTATGGTTATGTCTGCGGACGCGACACTGATTACACTTGATGCACCTCATAATTTTATAAGGTGAATCAATTATAATTTTATAGATGCTTATATTTATAATAAATGCACCTTAATTTTACCTTTTTACTTCTCTTTTTTAAAAAAAGGTAGACTGTATAGTTCTTATATAACAATTACTGGTAGATCATTTGTCAGAATCTAGTGTTGGGTAAAATCAGACAGAATTATCTAACTCAAAGAATTGCATTTACCCCTAAGTTTTACCCTCGATTTAGGGGCATAGATGATTTTTGGCTTGAAACTTCAACGTATCCATGAGATTGACGAGTATATGCAGTGGATCAAAACTGGTTCCCCCCAAGCTGTTTTTTAAAAGTTATGCAAATCCAATCATGGCTCTCCCACATCATATCTGTTCTGACCCTAAGTGACCAAGAGCCCAATCCTATGCATGTCTACTCAGACATAAGTCCCATTATAGTCAATGGGGCTTACTCCCAGGAAAGTGTGGATAGGATTGTGGCCCAAATCTACATATAATAGAAGAGTTACCTATTCTGTAAGAAGGGAAAAACAATGTTTGTTAAGCGGTGACAACACTTCAACCTAGGAAACCAAGATGATTGACAGTCCAATCCTATGCATGTCTACTAAGCAGTAAGCCCCATTGCAGTCAATGGGGCTTGCTCCCTAGTACATGTGGATAGGATTACAGCCTGAGTCATCTATACTAGTTAATAGGCTTTCACAAATTATAACTGAGTACTTAGACAGCTGCAATTACTTTAATTGTACCTCAGCAGTTTCAGCACGTGCTCTAATTTTCCACCAAGTTCTATTTCACAAAACATGTTTTACTCCATTTTCCTTTCATGCAGATTGCCTGTTACTTCAGATCTGAAGACTGTCCCTATTCACCCCTGCACCGTCTTTTGCAGTGGCTATTTCTGGTGTCTTTTCTATATATTTTTTAGGATTGTGAGCCCCTTGGGGACAAGGAACTATTTATTCATGTGGCCTTACACAGATGTCAGGAATGAGCAGCAAGAGTCAACGCCAGTCCCGGCCCCCACTTCACCCCTCCCCCACCCCAGAATACCCTTCAGCCCTGCCCAGAAAGGCCACATCGCCAGCGAACAGCTGACTCACTGGTTGCCAGCAAGTGGTGTTCCCTCCAGGGGCATCCATGGCCGGTGTCGCTTACCACTGGCGCTGGAGGCGCTTTGTGGTGTCTTGTGCAACACCAGTGCACGCGGTACACTCGTACTGCGGGCACTGAAGGGCTCTGAATTGGGCCCTAAGGAGTCCCATAGAGCCTACTGAAACTTTCCCCAAGGAAGTGAACAAACATTCACTTACTCCAAGGAGACGTCTCCAACAGCCCTCCTCCTAGGATGCAGCATGCGCCTGAAGGGCCTGCATCAGTGGAGGTGGGGGGAAGGGGTTAGCTAAAATTGAGTAAATCATTCAAGGCCCTGCACAATATTCCTAAAGACATCTGATGCTGATTTGGTAGTCACAAGTCAATGTCTTCAAGCATCCGGATCAGGGGGGCTTGTGTCACTTGGTGGGTAGGTCAGTGTGTCGCCCCCATGATGGACCTCCTCCCAAACCAGACCATACAGAATAAATTACAATATCATCATATGTATATCTCTTTGAAAAAAGTAGTAATTTAGGATTATTGTTGCAGTCACACCTGAGGGAGTGGTATAAGTATCTTCTCAAAAACCTAATTGAAATTAGCTTATTTGCAAGCAGTTGTTAACCTAGTTATTTTAAAATGAAGCAGTTTTGGAGTTCATCCAGTTTCTGTTTCCATAACTATGCTCGAGAATAAGGGGATTTCCTTCTGTATCGGTGTCACAGGTTTATAAGCTATTAACTTACCAACTCACTCGCAGATATGATGAGAGCTGGAAGTTGTAGAAAAGCTATTTTCTATAACTAATCATCTCTTAAGAGAACAAACATTGAATCAGATTTACAGTACAATGTACTTCTAAGTACACTTACCTGAAAGTTAGTTTCATTGAGCCTAGTGGCACCTACTACCAAATAGGTGTCCACAGGTTTGCACTATCAACCAAGAAACACATAAAGTTGAAAACAAATAATTTGAGTAAAATCCTAACTTGCACAGGACCAGACAGGTCTGCAGGCCTGCGCTGCATCCAAGTGCAGGTTAGGACCTCACCACAGGGCAGGTGGAGTATTTCCCCTTGTCCCAGGGTAAGCCCCAGCCGGGCTAGTGGGGATCCTTGGACCTGGGCCTGCTGTTTAGCAGGTGCAAGTCCAAGCACCCTGCTGCAGCCCAGATCAGGGTTGTGTGGCCTAGGGATGGGGTTTAGGCACCACCCACCTCCCCGGTTCACCTTGCCTGCAGAGCTGCCCTCCCTCCGCCCCATTCCATCCTCTGCCCTGCCCTGAATTCGGCCAGTGCAGGACCAACTTAACAGCGGCATCATTGGACAGCATGTTTGCTTATGGCATGTTTGCGACAGCGCTGGACTGACGCAGACAACATATGTCAGCCCAAAGGGGAGGTTATGATGGTGCCACCTGACCCAAATATCTTTCTCTTTTTAACCTATTCACCCCATTCCTCTTTGCTGGTTCTCGTGCCTGTCACTTCTTTCCAAAATAACTGTGTCTGACACCTCTTCCCCCTTTCAAAATCCTCCTCCATCCACTTTTCATGTGAAACCATTGCTTAACATTTCTAATGTTAAAACTTATATTTGAGTAAGTGCATTTACATATTTCAGCCTTTTCATATTCCACCTACACTGTTCTTTTCTATTTCTATCTTAGCAGTATTTTGGCAAAGTGGCACTTTCACTGGTAGAATCTGCTCACACCAGGAATAGAAGACTAAAATGTAAGTTAACAATTTGAACAATTCGAAATCATAAAGCTCCTAGTTTTTATGAGATGGTGTCAGGTCTTCCACGGTGGCTACGGGATCTGGGGGGCTGTTATTCACGGTGCGATGTGCCCACGGCCTCGGAGAACAATGAAAAGCAGGCGAGAGGTGTTTCAGGGTCTGGCTCAAATTATTTATTTTCGTCAGCGCTTTTACATTCATGGAGGCAGCGCCCCCTTGAGAACAACAGAAAAGCAGGGGGGTCCTTGTTCCTCTCACAGGCCCCTTGCCCTGCGGAAATAATAAGAATCGCAGCGCCTTCAAGGCTGTGCCGGTAGCAGGCCCAGAGCCCGTCTTTGCCTTGAGAGCGGGCGTTGGGGGAGCGGGAGTGTTGACCCTGGGGATCCCCCGCTCCGAGTGGCGGCCGGTGGTTCTCGGGGCAGCTGCCCGGCCCAGAACCCACCTAGTGGTAGTATAGTCGGGAGGTGCCGACCTTGTCCCTGGGCTCCCCGGCCCTCTGGGGCAGCCCCCTAAGGAGCGGGGCTAGGGCGGCCACTCTCAGGCCCCGGTCAGGAGCGAGCAAGGGGTTCTCCCCTGGCTCGCCAGCGGTCGCCCCTTCTCCAGCCAGAGGAGGAGCATCCGCTCTCCCCGACTGCCAGGCTCCTTATGAGCCTCTGGCCTGGGCTCGGAGGCTCCTCCCCCCAAAGCCCCACCCCTGAGCCAAAATCTTGCGAGATCTCGGCTCGGGGTCCGGCGCCGGGGATGACGTCATCTCCAAGCGTCCGGATAAAGGGAGGCCCCTGACGCGGCACTCCCGGACCTCCTGGCTCGGGATCGCATCGCTCGGCTCCCCAGGCCTCCCCAGCCGAGGCGCGTTGGCCAGGAGGCGTCGGATGGCCAGGGCTGTGGTGCGCGAACGCACTCGCCCTAGCGGCCTCCTGCGGGCTGCTCGCCCTTGGCCAGGCTTCGTCGGAGTGGCCCGCCCACGGATACTGCAGGGCCAGTCCGCTCCATCCCACCCGGGTGCCAGCCGGTAAGTTCCCCTCCATGTCACAGCCGGGTCCGGGGTGACTGATGGATATCGAGAAAATTGCTGAAAGAACTGTAATAAAACCAACCTAAAGTTCTACTGTTATTGTTTATTCAACATGAAATATTCAAACTTGTTGTTTAAGTTATATTAATGGTGAGGTAGGGAGCACAATTTGAAGGACTTTATACTATATTTACAAAAAAGATGGTTTTTGAAATACAAAGTGGAAAATTGAAAACTATTCCATTAAAAGAGGGCTGGAAAAAAAAGTGTTCACAGAAGAGACAGTTTTGCCTGGATCCATAATATAAGTTCAACTTACTTGTGATGTGGAAGTAGGAAGAAAAGAAGCATAGCTGCTTTCTAGTACTAATGTAAATGCCGGTAAAACAGAAAGGTATCATTAAACAAGTGGTACTTATAAAATACATATTTTTTAAAAAAAATTAAGGCGCATGAAAATGGCTCACTCTTTCCAAAGAGGCAACAAGAAGTAGGCCAGCCCCTGCTAGAGGTTAAATGTAAAGCCACAAGAACATTAGTTCTGTAACTTGTTTCTTCCTTCACTAACACAGAATTAATTTTCTTTGGCACTGCTACCTGTGTGCCATATGTAAAGTGTTTTTAAAAAGCACATAAGTGGAGATAACAACTCATTCTGAAACACTTTGGATTCAGTGAATGATTAAATAATCTATTTACATATTAAATAGATTTAATTTAACACCAGCAGCGGGACACCAGCAGCGGGTGTCCATGGGTGCCACACACAGGGCCCATGAGAGGGGGGATATAGGGCCCAGTGTCAAAAAAGGGGTTGCGGAGCCCAAGGAGGGGGCCCAGACATTTCCTGGGATTTCTGATCTCACCCAGACTCACTGCATGCCTGGGATGCTGTGGCTACTGCCACAAGCCATAAGCACCAGGCCCAGGAATGCATACATGACATGCCTTAACACAGTGTCACATCTGGGTGGAAACTGGCCTGCTCCAGTAGTTCTTTGGCTTGTGGACCTGCTTACGATGAAGGAGCGTATGGGCGCTCAGGGACACAGCTGCTGCACACAGGATACTTTCCATTCTAGTGTGAGCCTCAATACGGTGATGCTAATCTGTAATTATTTTCTACATTTAAAATACTTTAGAGAGATTTAAAATACTTAAGAGTGTGCCTGGTTTTCTATATTACTATAAGAGGCAAGTAGACCTGGGCTCCACATTGGGCAGCTGGGAAGATCTGGGCTCCAGAGATTATTCTGGCTGTTGCCATCCTCCTACTGTCCTGTTAGCCCCTCTGGTTCCCACCCCAGTTGCCACCCTCTCCTACTCTGTTTTACCTTTCCCCCTTTGGGAAGGGGCCCCAAAGAACTTTGTACCTCCTAATAAAATTCCTCTCAGAGGCCCTGGACACACGTACCACCAGACACTGCCTCATGTGCCACTGGTGGTATACATACTACCGGTTGAGAAACACTTATCTATGCTGGTACCATTAATTTACTGTATAAGTAATAATCATCTATAGCTGTAACCTTCTTAGCAAGAAAAAGGTTGTTCCCAAAATTACAACTTGCCATCAATTTCTTTGCCCACCAAGTGGCAAAACCCATTGCTGCATCACAAGATATGATCCCTCTATACAGCAAACAAGCAGAGATGGGGCATCCAAGAAACTTTAAACACTGCAACACAAGTCTGGAGTAAAGCAATAAGTTTAGAACTTAAAGCAGAACTGTACATAAGTTTTAAAACTGTAAATCAGAAACATGTGAAAGTAAGCCTTGAATTGCTTTTCATTAGCATTTCCATCAGCAAGCCATTCCTGATGTGTTTTTCCTCTGGATAAACATTGTGGTAATGTAACATAATCTGGCTCCCTGGCTCGGTGAACCATAATGCTAAGCCATGATTTAGCATTACTAGTGAGAGTTCCAAGCCTCTTAGGTCCTTCTCCTCTTGGCGCCGGAAAGGAGGAAATGTGCTGCTTCCATTCCTGGTTTAACGCAACCTGGAATGTGTTGCTGTCTCCAAACCAAGAATAGAAATAAGACATTTCCTCCACATCCATGCATAGGTGATGGGCATGCATGCATGAGCATGAGGCTTGTGGCAGTAATGCTATTCAATGGTTTAACCATTCTATATTAACCAAGTTTTGATGTCCTGTATCCCTTCTCCCCATTCCTGTGCTAAAGTGAGAAGATTGTTAATCTGAATAATAGCAATTCCTTTAGTAAAATTTTACTATCCCAAACAGTGGGTAAGGAGTTCCCTGAAGATACTGGAATGATATGTTCTCACTGGAATGATATGTTCTCACTGCTGAAAGTTATCCATTGATGCAGATAGGACAACAGTTATTTGACGCACCAATTGTAATTTCTATAAGCAAACACTAGAGAAAAGAGTTGACCTGAAAAGCAGTAATGTGGGTCTGAAAAGCAGCTGAGTGGGTCTTATTCCCAGGCAAAAGAATGGAAATGAACAAGTACTCCTACTAAAATAATCTTTAATATCAATCTGCCCAGATGCATAACTTTTCACTTGCAGCACGAGGATGCCAGTGCATACAAGAATTCTCACAGATTCACCCTAATACACAAATTATTTGAATAGAGTTCTGGAATGTATTGCAACTTTATAAGGAAGGACAAATTTACGAAGGGCGCAATCTCAAGAGCACCCTGTGCTGACGCATGTCGTTTCCTTTGGCCCATGGCTATCGCTAATAATTCATAATATAAGGCACGTTCACACCTGCCTAGGATGCGCTAGGTTGGTGCAGGGAGGAATGCCAACCCAGCCACCCGGTACGTTGTTTCCACACTGGCCTGGTTCAGGGGCTTTGGAGGGCTTGAAGGAGGCGGGGAAAGTGGAATGGGGTGGGGCAACCTTGGGAGGGTAGAGGAATCAGGATCTAGCCGTTAAATTTTGAGCCATGGCTCCCTGGGAGCTGTGGAATCCTTGCAAAAAAAAGTCACGCTATACCAGTGATGGCGAACCTATAACACACGTGTCAAAGGTGACACGCCACAATGTTTGGGATGACACACCAGCTTTCACCAACACCTCACAAAAATTGAATTTATTTTACTCATTTTCCATTTTTGTAATAATTTGATGTTTCTTTATATAATACATAGCATCACATATGATTGGACTGCATTTTTTGTTTAAATAATTAATATATAAAAAATTGTTTCCCTTTTGTTTAGGCAGGGGGTTGACACACTAGCAGAGTCAAGTTAAGCATTTTCTGAAGTTTTGACACACTGAGTCCAAAAGGTTCACCATCACTGCACTATACAATACATAGGACTGTAGACCTAATGGAGAGCCATGACCAATGGCCCAGTAGGTCAAGAGAGAAGACAGTTGAAAAAAGTCTGGGAACCACCAGGGATGTAATTTGCCCATGCCGGGGAAAAGGCACACATTGCGCCCATCACACCATGATGTCAGGATGCCCCGCATCATGACATCACACATTGCACTGCTGCGGTCCAGGTAATTTCAAAATCACCCAGGCCGCAACAGCAAATTTGCTGGCGCCCCTGTTCACTTCCCAAGCTGGGAAGCAGATGGGGGCACTTGGCACCCTGCGTGATTGCTGGCACACCCTGGACGAAACTGTCTAGGCCGCGTGAGTGTGCGAGGCTCCAGGCACTCCTGTCCGCTTCCTGAGCCGGGAAGTAAACAGAGGCGCCTGGGACAACAGGAGCCAAGGCAGCTGCTGGGAAGGCAGGGAGACAGTGCAGGGGCTCCTGATTCTTAGGGGTGCAAAATTTTGCATCCCTAAGAATTTTGCACCCGGGGTGCTGGCCCCCTTGACCGCCTCCCCCACATTATGCCTCTGGGAACCACTGGTCTGAACTAGGAATAAGTTTGTACAAGGCTCAGCCTCGCATGGTCCACCCTCTCTTCCTCCTCCACATACAAGGAGAAAGAGAATAGAAGCTTCTGAACAAACCAGTTATCCAAAGCTTGAACATTGGGACTGAGCTCTGTGATAACTGTGTTCCCAGGTTACAGCATGAATGACTGGTGCCTGGCTTCCAAGGGAGTACTGAGAATCTGTGCTTTGACATTAGATTCCCTGAATGAGACCAAATACATTTCTACAAGGAGGAGTAAATCGTGCTGCTGTTTCTCATGTGAAAATGCTCTTAACATTACAGAATGAGAGCTACTTGCATAGTTACACAAGGAAAAAAACACATACCAGGGACTTCATATGAGGAACTCATGATTTCCTCTTCTCCTTCTACAAAACTAAGACCCTAACTGCTTATGTGTCAGAAGAAAATGGGTATGCTAAGATTAGTGGTCCTCATTTTTAGCACTGGGACCCACTTTTTGGAATGGCACTCATGTTGGGACCCACCAGAAATGAGCTTATTAACCTGGAAGCTATGTCATTGCCAGAAGTGAAATCATCCAGCAGGAAGTGCTGTCATTGCAACATAAGAAAATGACACTCCTGGAATGCAAACTGGCATTCTTGGACTGCAAGCAATTGTACAACCATGAAACAGACATTTACTATTTTCCTTTATAAAGTTCTGGGGGGAAAAGGTTTGAAAAGACCTGCACTAGATTTTTCCACATCTTCCTCCTCTCAGCTTAAAGAGACTAAAGATATTATTATCATACTTTTGAATTCCTTTAAGAGCGTTTTTAAATTAATGCCAGACTTTCATACTAGTCGAAAACCACAGAGAACAGCTGGCTAACAAAAATATCTTTTTCTCCCCATTCTTCAAGCCACTGCATTTTTTCCAGTTCCTGAGATTGCTCACAATTCAGAACTACGTTACATTTACACCTGAACAGATACCTCAATTTACTTTCTTTGCTCTTTCGGCTCTGATAAAACTACATGGTTTTCTAAAAATGGTTAGAGAAAATATCTACCACAGAAAGAGTACTGAGGGGAAAAGTAATAACATAAGAGCTTTCCCAATATTTATACAGTCCTTAGTTCTTGCTTTGAGAGTATTACTTTACGATAACTACTTTAGTAAACAACAGTTACGAGGTTGCTAGTATTTTCACAGGCCTCTCTTTGCATTCCTGTTCCAGGCCATACAAAAGGAAGATTATTAATATAGGCTGCAATCACAGACAAACTTGCCTAAAGAAAGTCTATTATTGACACTCATTCCAACAGGCAAGAATCAGTAAACCCATTTCTGTTCGATGCTACCGTTACTTTAACTTACCAAAACCTGCAGCGTAGTACCCAAAATTTATTTTAAAAAAAACCTTTATGAGCAAATAAATCCTGTAAACCACAAATTTGAAGTTACTACTTAAGATTCTGTGACCTGGGGGAACGCAGAGAAAGAGCAGCTATTTTCAACCTTTTTCATTTCACAGCACGCTGACAGGACATTGAGGCTGCAGTGCTATCCACAGTTACCTGGGAGTAAGCCCCTTTATAATGATATTTACTTCTGAGTAGACATGCATAGGATGTCTTGGCTGTAAGGGCCCAATTTTCTGCATCAGAATTTTCCAAGGCTGATGCAGCCATGCCAATGCGGCATGGACTGCATCTGCACTGAAGGGGCCGTCATGGAGGCCTCCTCAAAGTAAGGGAACATGTTTTCCTTTTCCTCAGGGCTGTAGTGCAATTGTATCAGTCCTGGAAAGATGGATAGGATTGGGCCCTAAAACCATCAAAACACACTATCAGTTTTCTGACAATTCAATGTACCCCATGCTGCTTAACCCACCCCATGGCCCTACTATCAAATGACCCTTCCCCAAACTCCCACAGTGGACCATTTGCGGTACACCAATTTGCCACAGCACACTGGTTGAAAACTGCTGGAACAGAGGCCAGGGTTGCTCTGGAGAGGGATCTGCACTGACCTGGAGCCATTCCATTACCTCAGGACACCGATATTGTTGATTGACAGCCCAAGCCTAGACATGTCTATGCAAACGCAAGTCCCATTACATACGGTGGCTTACTCCCAGGTAAGAGTGGATAGGCCTGCAGCCTTAAGATGTCAACTGCCTCGGCTGCCAAGGCACAACAAGGGTGGTACAGACATGCCGTCAAGCAACACCTCTATTGCCACCATATCCCCCAAAGCCCCACCAAGACAAGGTGTCCAAAAACGGTGAGGCGCTTCGTGGGGCTTTAAAGGTCCGGTTTCAAGAGGAAGAGCTGCCTGAGGACTGGCCCGTTATTTGCGCCCACGTGCGAAGCCTGCAGAGGCCCACAGAGCGCCTGCAATGGCGCGCCTCCTGGTTTCGCCCCGGCTTTCCCCCACCACCACCACCGCGAGCGAAGCCGCCAATGGGAGCTCTTCCTCGACCAGCCGCTGGGAGGAGCCTCCGTCCCGCCCAGCCCCGCCAGGTTCCTCAGGTGCAGCGCCCGCGTCCGAAGGGGCGCGTGGCGCCTCCCCCCTCCCGCGCGCCGCGTCCCCCCCTCCTACCTCGGCAGCGGGGATGTTCACCACACCTGTGGAGCGCCGCTTTTCCCGCAGCTTCCTCTTCTCGATCTGCCCCTTCCCCTTCCGCGCGCTGGGGCCAGAGGAGCCCTTGCTCTTCGCGGCCACCTTCTCCTCCTCGTCCTCCTCGTCGGGGGCGCCCGGAGCCTTGCCGCCCTGGGGCGCAGCGGCCGGCGGAGGCTCCTTGGGGACGCCTCTGGCCAGGGAGACGCAGTTCAGGCCCCCTCCGCTGCTGCTGAGCTCGGCGGGGGTCCCGGGGGCTTTGCAGTCCCCTACTGCTGCCGCCAACCCCCCGGCCGCCGTCGGTGCCTGCTTCGCCCGCATCTTCTCCCGCTTCGCCTTCCATTCTTCCAGGAAGTCGGTGGTGGTGCTGGCGCCGCTGCCCCGGTAGCCTCCGGTGGCCATGATGTTCCCCGCGGGGAGAGGGACTCGGTTCCCACCAGCCAGGCGCTACTGGCCGCGTCGGGCCGGGCCGGGCCGGGCCTGGGACGCGAGCGGGCACGTCCGCCGGGGAAGACCCCGCGCGCCTCCCTGGAGGAGACAAAAGGGAGCGAGCGCGTGAGGCGACAGCCCCGTCTCCGGGGAGCCGCTCTTATAACTCCGGGGGAGCCCCCCCAACCACCCAGCAGCCCCCTGAGCCCGCCCCCCCCGCACACAACGCAGCCGGAACCCGGCAGTTTCTTTCCACTCCGCTTCTGAAGTTGCGGCCACTTTGCTCCGCCAACAGCCCAGGCGGGGACGGCTCAGACGAGCCTCCCGCGGCCAACGAGCGTATTTCTGGCACACGCTCTCGCGCAGTCCGCCCCCCCCCGTTGCCACCCTCGTACTCCGCTGCCCTCCCTCACGCCGCGACCTGCCTGCCAGCTCCCCCTCCCCCGCCCGCGGTGGGCGCAAAGCGTCCCACGCAGCTCCCCCGCGCCGCGTCGGGCGAAGTTCAGCGTCCGCTGGGATGCCGCGCAGGCACTGGGCTCGCGGCCGCCTGCCCTCAGGTGGCCTCGCTCGACCCTGCCGCTCTTACCCGCCGCCGGCTCCGAGGACGAAGGCGCCGGCGGTGCGCTGCCTCTCGGCGGAGGTCACGGCTGCTCCAGGTGAACTCCCGTCCCGGAAGACTCCGAAGGGCGGAGGTGACCAGGCGAAGGCAGCCGAGGCGGGAGCGGAAACTGCCGAGGTGGCCCTGACAATGGGCGCCGGGCGTGGCGGATCCTCCCCGGGCTGGGCAAGGAGCGCCTCGTCGGGGCGCCCGCCCGCTCGGGCCGCCTCCGCGCTGTCGCCCGCCCAGGTAGCTCTGGAGGCTCCGTCTCCCGCCCCTTCTCCCCGCGGGCGGGCGGGCGGCGCGGCAGGCTGCGAGTGTTCAGCAGGTGCCTCGTCCTCCGGCCGCCAGGTCGAAAGAGGCGGACGTCCCCCTTGCGCCCCTCCCTGCCCGCGCGCCGCGAATGGCTCTGAGGCGGGGGCGGGGCCGCGTTGCCCGGGTGCTCCGGCTGCCGCTCGGCTCCGCGTGTTGCCTTTGACCGGGCCCCGCCCCCTGGGTCGCCGCGCTGTCCGGAGGAGCGGTGATGCGCTCTGGCCCGCGCTCGTCCGCGGTGTTCCCCCGGGCACTGGGCACGACCTCAGCCCTGGGTGCCGCGGCCCGCTGTGCGCTCGCAGGTGAGGGCGGCGGCAGGTGCTGTGGCCCGGGGCGTCACTGCGCAGCCAGTGTTGTCCGTTCTTGCAATGGCGTCTCCAGACGCTTTTTCACGTGCGGGTCAGGGAAAGGCCGGGCTGTTCCGTGCAGTGACCCGCAGATTGTCCCGAAGCCCAGTGACCCGGAAGTGACACCACAGGTCAGGGGGACTGGACCTCCAAACACGACCAGAACCCTAACCCCCCCCCTGTTGTTTGTTTGGAGTGTTTGTAGCAGAGTTGGGGGCTTGTGGA
>JAJKFI010011864.1:5639769-5684226 GCA_029204185.1 Lerista edwardsae
ATAATAATAATAATAATAATAATAATAATAATAATAATAATAATAATGCATGTATTTATATACCGCCTTTCTTAAGATCACTAGATTTCTCTAGTGACTGTAACTCAAGGCGGTTTACATGGGCAGACTTTATTCATAAACCCGAAGGTTTTTACAATTTTACAGAATGTTCTATCTTTCAAGAACTACACACATTCAGATCTTCCTTTCTGGATTTAGCCTTCTTTCTTTAGCCACCCGTCTGTCTTCTGCTGGCTGATGCTTCCCTGCTCTCACCAGAGACGCAGCTGACTCTCAGCACACTCCTCCTCCCACGAGGCAGCTGGAGCTCAGCTTCTAATCAGCTGCAGTTGCAAGGTCTGCCACTCACAGAGACTTCCGGCAGTCCCGAGCTCACGACCTTGAGATCTTCAGCTGTATCTTCGGGCAAACGGAGGCATTAACCCTCTTGGCTAAATCTTCTATAGTTATGAACTATAGTTTTCTCTATCATAATTGTTAGATATTTCCCTTCCTTAAAAAGTTAAATTTTACATTCCAACAACACTAGCTGACCCTCAGAGTCTATTGTTGATTAACTGTGGGGAGGCTGATTTAAGTGCCCAATGCAAAAATGCTGACTTTGCATCTTAATGGTGGTACAGGCCTGCCCGGGTGACCACTGGGTTCCGTTCTGGACCCCACCTTGGGTACCTGAAACTGTGGATACTGGGGACGCCTTTTGAAAGATAGGGGAACATCAGTGGGTTTGCTGCAGCTAGGTTAAAAAACGAGATTTGTTTCATGATCTCCTGTCTTTTTCATAGGCGCCCCAGTATCCAAGGTATCAGTGGAGAACTGAATGTTGATACCAAATCAGTGGATGAGCAAGGAGACCACGTAGGAGAGTGAGGCAGCGGCAAAGGAGGCCCCTGTGGCCCCTGGTTTTTTTCTCGAGCACTGGTGACACCATTCTCTCCTCGTGGGCTCTGAGTGAGCAGAAAGAGGACTGAAGCACTGACCAGAGCTGGAGGAGGTGTGATGAACAGAAGTGGGGGGGCTGAGCACTTGGCTATCCCCCTCCAATTGCTTGATGCAATTCTTCCCTGTCACATCAGCAGCATTCCAGCTCTGGCACCTCTTGGTTGCAGAGAGAACTTCCCACCCTGGCAATGGAATGCTGAGTTAGCAGCAGGGAAAACTAATGTGTAACCCTTCTTGGGCAATCTTGGTTTTTTTCCCCAGTTACAAAAGGGTCTGGCTGAAATCCTATGCATGACTCCCTGGAAGCAAGCCCACTGGCCAAAGCTCACTGTTTACTTCAGAGGAATAGGTGGAATCACAGGTAGTTGTAATATGAGTAATAGCATGGGGTTAGACCAGTGGCTCCCAACCTTTAGTAGACCGTGGCTCACTGAGGCAAAAATTGGAATCATTGTAGTAAAAAGGTCAATGTGGAGACACTCCTGCTTTGGTGCAGCTTGTCCACAGTGGCTCTCGTGGTCACTTGCGGTCTTATCTAAAGATGGTGTGTATTCTCTGTCCTTGCATGCAAGTGTAATAGCAGTATTGAACACAATATATCCAATATCCAGAATCAGATATCCAATCTTGAGATGCCTTTTCCCTCTTCCTTTCCCCCTTTAAACCAACTTTCTAATCCTCAAGGCTGCAAAGATGTCTGAAATCCTTGGTGAAATCTTACAAGTCAAAGGGGGGTGTCGAGGCAGTGATCAGGGATGTTGTCTTGTAAAATACTCTGCATCTTCCCGTGCTGGCAAAAGCAAATCAAATTCTGCACCACCAACAAAAATTTCATTAGCATCATGTTGCTCACTGGTTAAAGGATTTTTTTTAATTATTTCCTGTCTTTAACCAATTAATGTTTTAATCCATTACAGTATAATACAGTTGAATATTACTGTAACCTCAGAATAGATACCATTTTTTGAAATACTGAAGGAAATAGAAGTTAACTGAAAATGTAAGAACAAAAATCAACAGCCATTACATTTGAAGTTGATAATGAGTTAACATTTTTGTTAACATTTTCTTTTTAATTTGCTGTTGCAGTAACACACTTAGACCAAAATAGCCTGAGAAAGAAAATAAATACAGTATGCTCTTACCTGTTAACGAAAAGAAAGCTTTCGAACAAATCACAATTTTCAAAATTGCGGTTTTAAGGAATAATACCATCATGCTGTATACTGTTGGATGTGGAACTCCACCCGGAATTCAATGAAAAAAAAACTATAATGTACTATCTCTATTCTATCAAAAGTTATGGCTAAAAAAGTAAAAACCGAAAATAAAGCTTCTTTTGAACAAATCGCGATTTTTAAATTTGCAGTTTTAAGGGTAATACCACTGCACTTATTTTCTGGCTATTTCCTGTCATGACTATTACTATTTCAGCCTCACCTCCTGTGCAGGGTTGTTGTGATGACTACAGAAGTTCACACCACCATTAGCTCCTTAGAGGTATAAAATGTGAATGAATGAATGAATGAATGAATGAATGAATAAATTTGCTGTGGGTGTGTGTGTGTAAAAAAATTAAGTAGCCCCAGGTGCAAAATGGCCTAGCTACGCCACTGGGGTGGGGGCCTTCTCTGTGGCCTTAGCTATGGCATTTCTTTCTGCTAGAGTCAAGAACTGGCCCCTGTATTTTTTTTTTTTCAGGCTTTTTAGACATTGTTGCTCTTAGCTCTTTCTTGTTTATATATCTGACTAGTTTTTATACTCTTTAATTGCATTTTTTTTTTAAAAAATTTTTGTTTGACTGTTTTACTGAGTAGAGAACCTGTAAGCTGCCTTGGGCAGCTCACATTCTGAGGAGAAAGGCAGGATATAAATCTTTTAAAGTTAAAGAAGTTCATGTTTACTCAACCCTGGTGCAGCAGAAATAAAATGAGAACAACTGAGGACAAAACAGTACAAAATGGATTAAGTAAATAAGAAGGGATAGGCATGTTATTTTGATTGCGCAAGTTTCCTGGAAACAAACACACACGCGCACACTTCTCCTAAAGCCCTCTTCTAGGAAAGAATAATTCTGCATAGAACATTGTCAAATTAACATTGCAGTTTTTTTAGTCTAGCAAATAGTTATTTTGGTTTGGATTACAAACCACAGACACCTTAATTTGCTTCCCCACCCCCAAGTTTCATGTGAACATCCAGTGGCCTTTCCTTGTTGCTGGATGTAAATTCTTGCTAGACTCCAATCAGTTGCCACTGGGATGGAACAGCTGTAGCGTTCGGCATTGTTTTTTAAGACAGTGCCTTGTAGAAGAATTCTTTTGCATCTGCACCAAGTATGTGGGCCATTATTTAGCTCTGCTCTGACTTGTTTAATTGGCTCAGACTTGCACACAAAAATGCATTCCAAGTGCTGCCACCTCTTAGCTTCAAAGAGGAAAATAGGTAAAATTCCAAAATGTTCCTATCCAATTCCTCTCTCTTGACTCATTGTCAACTTCAATCTGAATGAAGATCTTACTCAAAATTCATTACTTTGCTGTTCTCCCCCACCTCCACCCTGATTTCAGAGCCCTGCAGGGTTTCATGCATTTCTTTTGCTTTAACCACTTGGCGTGGCTGATCAGGTCCTTTGCTTGCATTGCTGAATGTAGGGAAACCACAATTCATTTGGTCTCAGCTATTATGAAAACCTTATTTCAGTCTACTTTCAATCAGTCTTTCTACTGCTTAGGCTGCAATCCTATATACACTTTCCTGGGAGTGAGCCCCATCGAATACAGTGGCATTGTATGCATACAATATAAGAACATAAGAAGAGCCCTGCTGGATCAGGCCAAAGGCCCATCTAGTCCAGCTTCCTGTATCTCACAGCGGCCCACCAGGTGCCCCAGGGAGGCATGTAACAACAAGATGCTTACATCCTGTTGCCACTCCCTTGCACCCGGTACCAGTAGCCCACCACCTTTGTAAGGAGGTTGCACAATCCATCATTGCCTATAGCCCACGATGGACCTTTCCTCCAGAAATCTGTCCAATCCCCTCTTAAAGGCATCAAGACCAGATGCCATCACCACCTCCTGTGGCAAGGAGTTCCACAGATTAACTACCCGCTGGGTAAAAAAGTACTTCCTTTTATCTGTTTTAACTCTCCCAACCCTCAGCTTTAGTGGATGCCCCCTGGTTCTGGTGTTTTGAGAGAGGGAAAAGAACATCCCTCTATCGACTTTATCCCTTCCATGCATAATTTTGTATGTCTCAATCATGTCCCCCCTCAGGCGCCTTTTTTCTAGACTGAAGAGCCCCAAACGCTGCAGTCTTTCTTCATAAGGGAGGTGCCCCAGCCCCGTAATCATTTTTGTCGCTCTCTTCTGCACCTTTTCCAACTCCACTATGTCCTTTTTGAGATGCGGCGACCAGAACTGGACACAATATTCCAGGTGTGGCCTTACCATTGATTTGTACAATGGCATGATAATATTGGCTGTTTTATTCTCAACCCCTTTTTTAATGACCCCAAGCATGGAATTGGCCTTCTTAATTGCTGACGCACACTGGGTCGTGTGCACGCTTATTCCCTGACTGTGAAGTTTCTTCAGCAGCCTTTGGTGGGGGACCGTGTCAAACGCCTTCTGAAAATCCAGGTATATGATATCCACAGGTTCACCCACATCCACGTGCCTGTTGACCTTTTCAAAGAATTCCAAATAAAAAGGTTTGTGAGGCAAGACTTACCCTTACAGAAGCCATGCTGACTTTCCTTTAGCAGTACTTGTTCCTCTACGTGTTTTAGGATTTTATCTTTGATGAGGCTTTCCACCATCTTACCCGGAACAGACATTAGGCTGACAGGCCTGTAGTTTCCAGGGTCCCCCTTCTCCCTTTTTTAAAGATTGGCGTGACATTGGCTATCCTCCAATCCTCTGGTACCGTGGCCGTTTGAAGGGACAAGTTGCATACTCTAGTTAAGAGGTCAGCAACTTCGTTCTTTAGTTCCTTAATAATTCTTGGGTGTATACCATCTGGGCCTGGTGACTTATTTATATGTAGTTTATCAATTTGATCTAAAACATCTTCTTTATTAACCATTATCTGCTTTAATTCCTTAGTTAGGAAGGGCTGTTCGGGCTGTGGTATCTGCCCAAGTTCTTCTGCTGTGAAGACGGACGCAAAGAATTCATTTAATTTCTCTGCAATCTCCAAGTCCCCTTTTATCTCCTCTTTCCCTCCCTCACCATCCAGCGGGCCAACCGCCTCTCTGGCAGGTTTCCTGCTTCTAACATATTTGAAGAAGCTTTTATTATTCCCTTTTATGTTGCTAGCCATGCGTTCCTCAAACGCTTTCTTGGCCTCCCGTATCACCTTCTTACTTGTCTTTTGCCAGAGTTTATGTTCTTTTTTATTCTCCTCACTGGGGCAAGACAATGGTGGGGTCTTAAGGAGGCCTTTAGCTGCTGAACAGAGGAGTCTGAATTATTGTAATTGTACTTGTGCAATCCATTGGGGATTGCTCGTTTTTAATTGTTTTTGTCATTGTTTTAATCTTTTGTTGTTATCTTTTATCTTGTATTATCCTTTATTTTATGCACTTTTAACATTGTGAGCCTCCCTGGGTGCCCCAATACAGGGCAGAAAGGTGGGATAGGAATTCTATTAATTAATTATTAATTATTATTATTATTGAGTTCTGAGTGAGCATGCATAGGATTGTGTTGCTAGAACAGTGGTCTCCAAGCTGCCGATTGCTGCTCAACGGAAACCCCATTCCCATTGCGAACAGAGCTTCTTCTTTTGCAGGGCAGCCTGATAGCTTTGTTGCTGATCTCCCCTAAATGTCATGCCAGGCAGCACATCTGCCTGAAAATCCTGGTGCAGAGCCTGCTGGGGCGATGGAATGCGGAAGTGGCTGGCCGGCGCAAAGTTTAGGGGAGATTGGCAGGGAAGTTATCAGGCTACCCACGGAATAGTAAATTCTGTTCACGCAGGGATTGATTTTCACAGGCCCGTGGGCTGGGGTTTGGTGCCTACTGTGCTGGAATATTGCCTGTTAACTCCAAGAATTGGCCAAAAATTCGAATAGTTTTAGTGAAAGTTTTAAATAGAGTTGGGCAGCCCAATCCTAACCTCTGCTGGAACAGCAGGCTAACTGGCCCATGCCATATCCAGCACAGATGAGGAGGTGGCTGGATCACAACTCAGAGTAAGGGGATAAATACACCATGTCACGCAGCAGCCAACCCAATAGGACTACCTGGATCTGTGCCTGCAAAATTGCTGGTCCCCCATCTTCCCCCTGCCCTCTCTAACCCCCTGCACCAGCCTGTCTCAGCCAGGGCAAACTCACCTGGTCCAGGGCGGGAATCGGTGCAGGAAGGCTGGTGCACATTCTTGTGCTGGCTCAGCTGACTCAAAATCAAGCATAAATGTGCTTTATGGCATGTTCCCAACACTCAGCACAAGGGATCAGCACAAGGGATTTGCATGGCCAAAAACATGCTCAGGCTTGCACTCTCAGTAGTTCCAAGAGTGTTACTCTGGCTCTACACATGCATCAGGATGTGATAGAACTGAGTGTATACCACTTTGGACTGGAGGTGGGTATCATTTTTTTTATGTTTCCGTACAATAAAAAAGAACCCTGTAAATAGAAAACCGGCATAGGAGGAAAAGGCTGAGATAGAGCCATTCTGTCAACCTCTTCTGATGCATGTAGATTAGTCCCTAGAAATACCCCAATTTGCGCAAGTTCCCAAATCAGAGAAATGCATTCTCTAAAGCCTTGAAAACTTATGACTTCATAAAATCAGTTTCTCTTCATCTCTTGAATAAAGAACCCCAAACCTTTGTGGCAGTTCTCACCACACAGGAAGCTGGCTTCTGTCGTTCCTGGCCACAGAAGAAGCCAGCCTTCACTTCGGTCCGGTATTTGTGGCAAAGTGCGAAGAGGTGAAAGATGAACACTTGGCTTGTAGATGTCTGCCTCCCTGTGTAGGACTTCTAAAGCAGTGGTTATTTGTTTCCGCACTTGGGCATGTTTTAGCATACATTTACCTCTGACTCCCACCCCCGATCCTGCCATGAAAATTATGCATTGGTACTGCTGGGTGATCCCAGCACAGAGGCTTGTGTGTAGTCCCCTGCACAGATCAAGGACTATGATAGCAGGAAAGTAGTGAGCACTTGTATCTACAGTTCACATACACACCCCTTCAGTAAAGGGTCAGGCTCCCAAG
Source organism: Lerista edwardsae (assembly GCA_029204185.1). Lineage (NCBI taxonomy): Eukaryota > Metazoa > Chordata > Lepidosauria > Squamata > Scincidae > Lerista > Lerista edwardsae. The sequence continues at coordinate 5,646,966 of JAJKFI010011864.1, forward strand.
AATCCAAGTGTCATTTAAAAAAATGGACACTTTCAGTAAAACCATGGCCACAAGAGGATACTTGGGGTTATGTAAGATGGCACCTTTGGTCTATCACAATCAACCCTTATTTGAAGACTTTTTTTTTTTTAAAGACAAACTTGCCAAAATTAGTTTATCCATGAATAGAAGGTGGGAGATTATCCATTTGATAGCCACACATTTTTGGGGTATCTGTTCTCTGAGTAATGTGGATTGTTCTCTCATTTTCCGATTCTCCCTCTGATGCCAATTGTTTGGTAATGGTAATTATGGACTGTGGCTGTTTTGGCTAATTGCATTTTGCCAGATACGTTCTTTGATGGAATTGTGGAGAGGATGTGGTTGGAGTCTCGTAGGAGGAGTCATTTGGACGGGGCCTTCACAAAGCACTGGAAACTTCTGGGGGCAGCAAAGTTGAAGAGTGTGCCCCGTGCAATAGATAAGTGTTTTAATTGTTGGAAAGGTCATAAAAAGCAGCAAATTGAGAGGAACTTTAACCGAAGATGGTGAGTCTCTTCATTTTTGTATGCTTCTTTCAAGTGTTTGAAATGAAAGGAGATTGGCTCAGTCATGGACAATAGGATGAAGTGGTGCCTCTGTCAGGGACATTGAAATGGATTGGCCTGAACTCAGTTGTGTGGCTTGCAAACAGGTTTGGAGCTTTGGGAGCATTTAGAATATGGGAGGTGTGGGGGGGGGAAGCAAGCAGTTCCTGCTCTTCCTGAAATTGTCCCCTCCTGCCCCCAAAAATAATGCACTGTACTCTTGCTACACATTTTTGGGGAGCACCCACTCTGCATGCAGGAGGCCCTGGATAGGGCCGGGAGGAAAATCTTGGTCAAATCCTGGCGAGCCTATAGCCAGTGCTGAGTGAGCTGAAGCCCTGGCCTGACTTGGAATAAGGCCGCTTCCTGCATGATGGTGAAGTTGGGCCCCAAAGAAAGCGTCATGAATAGACAGGCGGCTGCATTCCTGAGGAGCAGTGGGGCTAAGTCTGCCCTAGCGAGAACTGCTGCAGCGTACAGGACCTGGCTTGTGGCACCAGTTTCGATAGGTTCAAGTCTGTTTCATCAAATGGGCTCAGACAGTGGAAGACACCCAGGTCGAGTTTGGGATGCTGCGAAATGACTTGGCTTATCATACAGGAAGGATGCTTTAAAAAATACATAACCGCAGAAGATCATCATCAGAGATGGGTAGATAGACTCTCTATAGTGCTACCTTGGGTGATATTGCGTCCATCGTTAGTTTGTAACTACTTTTGTAAAGCATAACTGTTAACTTGATTTTAAAATACATGTTTTCAACTGAAGAGCAGAAGTGAAACGGTTCCTAACATACTGTTTTTGATATTGGATTGTATTCTTCTTCTTGGTGTCAGGCTTGCCTCAAAAAACTCCACTCTAGTAAGAGACTCCATTTTTTGCTTGGAAAAGCTCATGCCTGCCACCTGCTGCCTGACTTTAGAATGCCTTCTCAAGCTTATTGAGTGAATGCTGGACACTGCGAGAATGGCCTTAAGACGTTCTCACGTTTATCTTCTGCTATACTGTACTTCCTGTTCCTGTGCATTTTTTTTGAAAAAGGAAATGTCAGCCCGTGGGATATGCGCCTTTCTAAGATCAGGAATTTGAACGCCTCTTATAGGGGGTTAAAGGGCAGACAATGAGCATTGTAAAAAAAGAAAGCCACTTTTGCACAGAATTCTCATCCAAGGATAGTGATTCAAAAGTACAGGCTACAGCATCATACCAAGTCCCACAGTGTTAAGTAACTTTTCTACCCTAATTGCATAATCACACCGAAAAAAAACATTCAACCGGTTATTTCTTCAGTAAAACAATTGCTGTGGTTGCCACAGGCTTTGGTTCTGCAAAGGAGCTGTTTAACATTAAATCCATCTAGTTTCCTATCTGACGGATGTTATGGAAGAGTGAGAGCGCTGGTGTGACATTTGTTTTCCATAGACATCAGCTCCTAACACGTGGGCTCTCAGTGCTTTATTTTTTTTTAAAGGACACTGATTAATGTTGAATGCTGATGACAAGCTTGACAGTGCTCACACAGCTTCAAACGGGAGCAGGGCCGAAACTCTGGTGCAACCTTCCATGGCACCCTGGCCCTTTGGTGACACTACAGGGTGAAAGGGAGAACAGGCACCAGGAGAGGTAGCATAGGATGGGAGTTGGATTTAGGGACGCTGCAGAGGTACTGAACTGTTGTGAAAGGGTTTGGCAAAAGTCACTTGGAAGCACCTGATCCCATCTCAAACCATAAACATGGGAATCAAGCCAAAAAGTTAGTCTCCCTGCAATCACTTGTTCTCCAATTGGTCATGATTAACTAAAACTAACTAGAATTAACTAGATTGCTGGTTGAAATATCAACAACCTCAGATATGCAGATGAGACCACTCTAATGGCAGAAAGTGAGGAAGACCTAAAGAACCTTCTGAGGAGGGTGAAAGAGGAAAGTGCCAAAATTGGCTTGAAGCTCAACATTAAAAAAAACTAAGATCACGGCAACCACTCCCATCACTTCCTGGCAAATAGAAGGGGAAGAAATGGAAGCAGTGACAGACTTTATTTTCCTGGGCTCCAAGATCACAGCAGATGGTGACTGTAGCCATGAAATTAAAAGACGTTTACTTCTTGGGAGGAAAGCTATGGCGAACCTAGACAACTTAATAAAAAGCTGAGACATCACCCTGCCAACCAAGGTTTGCATAGTCAAAGCTATGGTTTTCCCAGTAGCAATGTATGGCTGTGAGAGCTGGACCATAAGAAAGGCAGAGCGCCGAAGAATAGATGCTTTCGAATTATGGTGCTGGAGAAGACTCTTGAGAGTCCCCTGGACTGCAAGGAGATCCAATCAGTCAATCCTCCAGGAAGTCAAGCCTGATTGCTCCCTGGAAGGACAAATCCTGAAGCTGAAGCTCAAGTACTGTGGCCACCTCATGAGAAGAGAGGACTCTTTAGAAAAGACCCTCCTGCTGGGAAAGTTTGAAAGTTTGAGAAGGGGGCGGCAGAGGATGAGATGGTTAGACAGTGTCACCGAAGCGATGAACATGAAATTGGGCAAACTCCGGAAGCTAGTAGAGGACAGGGAGGCCTGGCGTGCTGTGGTCCAGGGGGTTGCGAAGGGTCAGACACGACTTAGCAACTGAACAACAAAAACTAGAACTATTCATTTCAGCGCAGCTACATTTTTTTAGAGTTGGCAACAGAAGATTAACTCACCCCCATGCGCGTGCTACAAGGCAGCAGTGGCCACTGCTCAACCCATGGCAGTCATAGTTCAAAGAACCACCAATTTAAGCTCCAGCTGCTGGATAAGCCAAGGCGTTACCTCTCCCACCCTTGTTTCTGCAGCATACAAGTAGTTGCACTGCCACGAAGCCCTTTAATGACCACCCCTTGGTAAGTAGCTGTAAGAGTCCATGTTAGGCAGTGGTCTCAAACATTTTAGACTGGGACCCATTTTTTAGAATGTGATGTAATTAACCTAGAAATAAGATCATAGCCAGATGTGACATCCTCACTCCTAGAATGCAAATTGGCATTCTTGAACTGCAGCAATTGCACAATCATGAAGTATTCCTGACAAAATATCATGTAAATGCACTAAAATAAAAATTAAAAAAAAAACCTCACTTGAGAATTCAAACGGTTAACACTCCGTTAAAAGGAATACAGGAAGAGTCAGGTCTGCAGCTTCTAAGATGGCGGCTCCCAGCTCTCCACGACCCACCCGACATCAGGTTGCAACCCACCAAGGGGGCCCCAACCCACAGTTTGAAGAACTCTTGTGTTAGGGTATTTGTTGTATCCCAACTATTAGTTGGTTTTCTGTGTGCTCCGCTGCACACTGCCACACATGGAATTATCGTTTATATCTTTCTTTGTATAGCAATGCAGGAGGAGTCATCCTGTAGCAGCAGAGCACCTGCTTTACATGTGGAAGAGCCCACGTACAGTAGGGATGACCCCATCTGAAACACTGGAAAGCCGCGCAGAGGCAGCCTAGACAGCACGTAGTTAGATGAATGTCCTGTGGTAGTTTGAGTAGTAGTACTACGGTAACCAAAATGCTCATGGCATTTATATACTATACTATCCTAGTTAGGGCTCTTTATCATATGATTGCATATTCTTCATGTACAGTACGCCGTCATTGCAAAGCACATGTTCCATGTGATTGACTATGTGGGTAACCATCTTAGAGCACCGTTCTGGTGCTGCACCACTGATCAATGTTCATGCGAAGCTCTTCTAGAGTTCATGTGAAACATCTTTAACACTCCCCATAAAAATGCATCACATATTGTGAGGTCTGGACGTTGAGGTGGATATGCAATGTCCCATCCTTGAGAACTTTCTCCAACACTTGACCATCATTGTTGTTTGTTCTCATGCTTCATGGTTGTCCAGAGTGCCCAGCATTATGATTCAGTTATCATTTTCCTGCCCCACCCTGTAATAGTGGTACTTTTATTGACAAAGTCAGTTCTAGTTATGAGATAGACTCATAGGTCTTAGCCTTGATGACATGAGGTACATGAAGGCAGGTTTTGGTTCTCAACCTTTTAGAAACAGGATCCACCTTAAGTTTCATTTTACCAGCCACTCAAGTCTCTGTGGCTATGATGGTGATTGGGCAGCAGTGTCGTAGTGCCCCCGCACGAAGTAGCAGGTGGCTTAACCCTTGATGCACAGAGCCTAACCTACCCAGTCAGTTTCATGAACCACCAAAAACTAGGTTGTAACCCACTGCTGGGCCATAGACCTAGAGTTTGGGAACCACGGAAGGGATGTCATACCACAGTTCATTAGGTAGACTATTGGCTTTAAGATACTGAAAGGTACTACGAAAAGTTACATGTTGACAATTTGAAATGAATTCTGCAAGGTGGATGATGGAGGCTCAGACTGAGCTGCAAAATCAGGACTGTCCTCATCTGAATCCTACCTCTGCCATAACTTCAATATGATTCTTGGACAATAGCCCCCCCCCCCCCGCCCTCAACTGCAATAGCTTAAAGCAGTGGTTCCCAAACCATTTAGCATGGGGACCCATAAAATAAAGTTCCACTTTACCAGCTGCTGAAGCCTCTGTGGCTATGATGATGATTGGGTAGCATTGCACACTCCCCCCCCCCCACAGAGTAGCAGGTGGTTTAACTCTTTATGCACATAACCTAATCTGCCCTGTTAGTATTGCAAACCACAAAAATTGGGATGTGACCTACTGGTGGGCCATGGACCCATCATTTGGAAACCTCGGGCTTAAAGGGTAAGGATTCCACCAGCATAATACATTGGCTTTCCAAAGCCTGCAGAGCTGCGTCCAAGCACTGTACATTCCTAACGTTGCCTCTATCATGGTACCGTGTCCTAATAGTGACCTTTCTCCCCCTTCAACTGAAGTCCAGTAGCCCAGGCACCACCCTTGCAAGGAAGATAGTTCAAGGCCACCGAAGCCACATTAAAGAAGTTCCACTTACCCCTGTATGGCAGAGTGACCCAGTTAAGGCAGATGCGCTGTTCATGTTTATTCAGAAACAAGTCCTGTCGTCAACAGGACTCATGTACATAGGCACAGGATTACAGGTTCAGGAAACAATCTGAAGATTGTGTTTTTGTTGCATGCTCAACATACCTTCTGAAACAGCAAAATGTTTTAGTTTTACTTGAGAAGGAGAACACCAGTGTTTTGGCTGTAGCTATTGTGGTGGTTCTAGAAGCATCATTTGTTTATAGACACCACACAACAGTCACTAGAAGAATTTTAAATTATGCAGTGTTCACATCTCCTGACTTTTTCTACATATGGACAAGAGTTTCCCTCCAAAGCAAGGCTTGTGACCTTATGTTCCAAGCAATGCAGTTATCAGCAGGCATGTTGCCCAGCACAACATTCCCACATCACACAGCAGTAGACTTTTCATCCACTTCTGCCTCCACTGCAATACTGTAGCACTTTCCAGTGGTATCATCAGAAAGATAACTGGACTGTCTCCCTCCTCTGCATAGAAATGTGGTTGGAAATGATGTTTAGTTTCTGCAGGTGTTAACTGGACAAAGTGACGGCTGTCTTCTAGGTAAGCAGGGGAGTAGCACTGCATCCTCCCTCTCCCCCGGCAGCTGTTGCTGGTATCTTATTTCTTTTGCTATGTAAACTACTTCATGAACTTTTTGTTGAAGCTATGTAAATATTCTCAGTATTTGGAAATTACAGTAAGATGAATGCTCAGACATTCCTCTATTTAGGAAAACATCACCGTGCAGAGTACAATCACTACACAATCCAATTGTGAGATTTTAGTTGGGACTACTTTGAGGTTTCAGTTTTTCACAGCAACAAGACTCAAATTGAAACAAGATCAACATTCTATATGGCAATAGCAGATTCTGCACCACGACTGGACTTTCATTTTGCAGTTCAGATGAATGGACAGGGCTCAGCACAGGAGGGGACAAACCAGTATGACTAGACAACAGATGGTGTACTAAAGTAAATGCGTTTCCTCAGATGTCCCTTGTATGCAATAGAATTTACTCATGTGTAAATTTGCATAGACTCACAGGTGAAAGTTCTTCACTTGTTAACCACAGATATGGCCAAGCTCACTCTCTACTTGGGCTAGAAAAAGTCAGGGGGCAGCTTTCTTTGCCTTGGCACAAAACAGCTACAGGCATACCTTGACTTTCATCCACTGCCATCACTTTACGCTTTCAACTGCATTCAATTACAACTACATTTCAAATTTTCTCCATGTTTTCCTCTTTCATCTGATTTCATCCCACATTCCATGACATTCATTGATGTTGATATGCTTATTTTTCTTGTATTTCTGTTTATTTTGGTTTCACATGCATTTGCATGTGTTATATAGTTGGTTATTCTGGCCAAAATAAATTTGCAGGCTAAATAAGGCTATGTGCTTTGACATTCATCCATTTTTGACTTTCATCCATGCTCTGCTCCCTAACCAGATGAAAATGTGAGGTGTTGCTGTATTTAGAAGACCAGAAGGTTACACAGATTATATAAAACATGAAGGCCCAAATCCTTTCCAATTTTCCAGTGCACCCGGGTGCTGCATCCTGCAATGGGGGAGCAGTTACAGAGGCCCCATCACGGTAAGGGAATATTTGTCCTCTTACCTTGGGCCTGCATTACAGCTGCATCAGCCAGAACGTTGGACAGGATTGGGACCGAAGTCATTCTGCCTCAGTCATATCTGGGTATTGCCATATTATTAATGGACTGATTTTTACCCATTTAGACTAACATCCCAGCTAAGGTTATATTATTGAATTTCAGGAAGAATTAACAAGATACTAACTGACTGTACTGGACTTTTTATTTAGCTAGTTTAAAGGCCAACATATTCTTATAAACTTATTGTTATATTTTAGGAGAAAAAAATCACAATTCTCAGTGGGTTACTTAATGGAAAACTGTTTAACATCGAAAGATTTTTGGAGAAGTAGGGCAGTTAGTTTCAGTAAAGGATTTTATATAAAACCTCCAGTATGTTCAGCTACAAAACAGTCTAAATTCAACAACTGCTCTACGATTACACACGTTTCCCACGGCAACACACATAAAAAAACTGGTTCCCATGTAGTTTCTGCATGCAGACAGATTTATGTAAAATATATAAACATTTTCAGTTTGTTACAGATTGCATAAATATGGCATTTTTACTGTTGCATTTACAGATGTGCAAACAAACACAATTTGATTACAATCTCTGGAAAGTACTTTGCATTCAAGTGAAGCAATGAAAAAATGCCCACAAAATTTAAAAACCAAGTGCACCCTTAAAATGTTTTTTTTTTCAGTAAAATTCACACATTTAAAATAGTTTTATTCATTTTATTTGTATATGTCAAAATACATTTTTTGCAAAATAGTGGGTTTTGCAAGTAGTTTCATGCAGATGCAAAGTCTGCTCAATACTACCAATAAAATCAATGCAACACAGTAGCCATTCAGTTTTTAAAGAATAAATAACCTATATATAAAACACTAAAATATTACACATTTAATCATTCACAGGCATCCAAAACTTTACCAAATATAACCCTCAGTATGCCTACCATTCCACAACAATATTCAGTGTGTTGCAGCCACGCAGGTGGATCAGTTCTCTGCTGGGTCTGTACTAGCTTAAGACCATGAAAGGTGTCCATCTTCACACTTCTGACTCAGAGACCAACTGTAACAAGATATCCCAGAACTATCCTTGTACCTTTAAAATGAAGAGTCCTGAGCTTGGTAGTAAGAGCAAAACCTTACATCTTCAAAAAACATCCCTCCCCCCCCCCCAAAAAAAACACTCCCAACCCCATGAAGGGGACCCTCGTCCTCCTTCCCCCCCAATGAAGCAAGTGCCCTCCCCAAGAAGTAGGCAGTAGAACACAAATGACCTTTTAAAATGAAGGGGTACAAATTCACATTTAATATAGTATACAATATAATTAATAATACAATAGCTACTACAAGCTTTACAATGTACAATTTATTTTAATGGCTGAACTGTTCAGTGGTTTTAGGCAATAATCTGTAGGCCAATAAGATGGTTATATTTAGTAGGTTTTAGTGAAAATATAAAAGCCGTTTGTTTTCTAACAAAAGCTATCTTTCACTGGAGTACGGTTTTTTAAAAAGGCCACTGAAATGTATAAAATGGTCTGACATGATGGTGGTGGTATCAATTTAGTGCCTTGTCACATGTCAATAGCAGTGCATATAAATGAGGAACAGGGTTAAGTTTTTTAAATGACTTAAAGATGACTTTGGCTAGCACAACAGTTTTGGACAGCAATCAAATACAGATATGTGAAATGTAGTGAAAAGGTTATACTTAAGTTTTATTATGGGTGAACATTACTCAAATGAAAACTGGGAGGGGAAAGGTATTTTTATAGTTTAAACATATTTGAAATGAGTGGTTCCATACAATTTCTAATTTTTTTTAAACCATAAAAATTAATGGACTTTAGTTAAACACTGTTTGGGAGTTTGCTTTAACACACATTTGCAATAGGGAAATATAGTCAAGCATGTCATGTGGTGGTCTGAAAAATCCAAACGATACACATTAATATACACAGCATCACTCAGTACCTGCTAAAATGAATGTGAAGGATACAGGATCTAACATCTTGCACTACAACCCTTTTCTTTTTTAAAAAAAGTGACCAATAAAGGCAGAAGACAGGAGTCTTAAAATAATCAATCTACTTTCAACTGACTTTTAAAGCATTTCTTATAGGAAATAAATGCATATTGCACAACAGTGAAAGCAACTGTTCCACCAAATCTCTGTTCTGGGGTGGCTGGCTGGACAGTACAGGCTTAGCTACACAAGATATATTTTAATGGGATGTGTGGTCTCTGTAAATGTAAAGCTGTGAAAACACTGTACAAGGGGGGGAAATTTGGTACATGAATAATTAGAGGGAAACACACACAATCCAAACCTAGATGTAAAAGAAAAAAAATGCAGGATAGAAAAAAATCAGGAACTGTGACAACAACAACAACAAAATAAAGTAATTCTGTGATAGCAGAAAGCTTCTTTTGATGCATGTGTTTATGTACAACTAAGGCTTACTGGTTATATATCTGAGGCTTCTCTGGCCTTGAACACTTTCCTTATATGCGGTAGCTGTAAACAAGATTTCTCAGTCATTATGTCTTCTCAGCAGCTGCATTAACACATGAGACAATGATCTTGGTTAAAAAAACAACACGCCCACGTAAGAGGGCATTTGGCAGGATATCTGAAAATGACAGTCTCCAAGAAATCTTCCCAGGCTTCCAGTGACTGCCGTGCTCTGGTCCACTGGAGTTACTAATTAGGTGCAATCCCACGATTTGCAGCGGGAGTAAATGCTTCTATTTGGAAAGTTTGCTTATAACTCTGATCAAGGCCCCATTTTCATCTTTTAGCCTCTGGTTATCTGCCTTCAGGTCCGGTAACATCTATCAAAGAAAAAGAAAACCACTGAGCAGGTACACATGACTGCTATAATAGACCAAAATGCTCAATATACACAGTCCCCCCTGCTTGTGCTTTAGCCATGAACATGGGAGTAGCGAGAGGAGGGTTGCAGGGAGTACTGTCTGCAGAAGTAAGCATGCACATTTACTTAATTCCAAAACTTTTTTTTAGTGCTGAGTACTCATAGCCCTGGGTGTACTGTACAGCTGGACACGGGAACCTTTTTGGAATGCCCAGCCTCAGTAAAAAAGAAGAGTGTTTCTGAACAAGTGCAATAGGCTGTTTGCTACCACTGATTATCCACACCCAGCCTCCAACATCTGGGACTGGGGAGGGGAGAGACTTCTATGGCAAAGACAGTGGGCATCACTTCTGAGCACCACCTTAAAAAATGAACCGTTTTGATGACCTTACACGTGCGCACACACACACTTGTACAAAGACAGGCAAGACAAATACATGTCATGGCAAAGTGGTTACAGTGATGCTTAGTGCAGTCCTGAGAAGGGGAAGTATGCTGAACTTTTACTGAAACCAGGTACAATGACCTGGAACTCAAGCTAATAAACCACACAATCCACTGAACTGAGTCATTACATGCCTTTATCTTCCCATTATATAGTTGCTTTGTTTCAAAGCCCTCAACCGTTCTTGTATAGGTGTATGGAGTTCCCCAACACTTAACATACATTCAAGTTTCTAGTTTTAAAAAAGAGCCACTTCCCTGAACACCCCACAGCTTATTTCTCCTCTTTCATATTTCCAAATCCAGACAGATGGCAAATCTGACTTTGGATAAACAACGCCGTTCTGTGCAGCTCACGCTACTTTGAAATGCACTGGCACCCGGGGCATCACTGCACACTGTTTCCGCTTCTTTGGTGAAACTGTGGAAAGCCTGGGAGCACACCAACATCAAATCCCATTCCAAAGGAAATGCATACCATTGGAAGAATGCAGAATAAAGCAAACTACACACATTTTCCTGCACAATATTTCTAGCACCTGCTTTGAGCATCTCACCGGTCTGCAGCAACGTTGGACTAACCAAGGACCTGCAATATGTGCATAGCACTCAATCACTGCCAAGCTGTCTGGCGGCCAAATTTTCCCAGCTACCTTTAAGTAAGAAAGATCGTTGCTCTGCTTTTAGATGAAAGAAGGAAATGAACACAGAACATTGCATAAAGAGGCATGTGGTTGACTAGGCGAGGTATTTTTCATAGAGTGGAGGTGGACATGCACGTATGCATACCATACAAGGAAATAGGGGTCTTGAAGTGTGGTGGGTAGAAGATGGGTCAAAGATGGGGACACTCCCCAGCCTCAGGTCGCAGTGGGACCTGGCAATCACTCCAAATGAAGCTGACTGAGCCATGAGGCTGGGAACACTCCAGTGACCACCAGTGACTATCCTTTTCCCTTTCGGCCCAAGTCACACACCAATAGGGATGGGTGCACCGTCATCACAGGAAACAGCCAAAATAGGTTTGGTTTCAACCTGGAAATTTTGCCAACCTCTCAAATCAGCAGATCACAACATGCACAACACAAAACATTCTGCATTAGATTGACTGAAATGTTGCAAAACACTGAGCATTGGGAGTCACTGTCCACTCACTGAAGTCGCAGTTTAAATAAGCCATTATGTGTCGTTTTGTTTGATTAGATCTGGAAACGTGCGTGTAAGCGCTGTGCTAAGCTGGGGCCTACTTTACATGACAGGGGTTTTATCACAAGTCAGACTGCATGCAGAAACATCAGCACTGCAGGGTAGGTGCATCTACTTCGTGGGCAGCACAATCCAACCCGCCCACCCCGAGCCGGCACAGGTCCCTTATACTGGCTCCTAAGTGTCAGGAATGTGCTGTAAAGCACAAGAGCAGCTACTCAGGCATCGAGGCCAGCACAAAGACACGCGCCAGCCTGCCTGCAACAGTTCCAGATGCAGAGCCGGTGAGTTTCCCAGGCAGGCCAGCACAGGGGGTGGAAGAAGATGGCAGGAGAATGGAACAGAGATGGGTAGGGGGCAAAACTACAACGCAGAGTTAACATTGTGCTTCTGAACGCCTGGCATGGCAACCTTGAGACAGACACACCATAGGCATTTCCCTACTGACACCAGAACACCTTTCCCTACTGACACCAGAACGCTGCTAAGACCGTCACGTTGCACGACTGTATCTTCCAACTGACAGTGTGTTTATGTTCAGACATAATGCTGACTCTGCTTCCAGTGACATGACCATTCGAAGAATGTAACTTAAAGGTGCATTTAAGTTTGGGATTTGTTCAATATTTGGATGTACAGCCAAGGAATGAAACAGTACTGGGTTGTGCCAGGTTGTGTTTTCAAGTTCCTGGTCTTAGCTGCAGTAGACAAAGATCCATTGACAGAATGTAACAGTAATCTCCTAACATTCATTTACAATTCGGTATAAACTGGCTCTTCCATTAGCTCTAATAAAAGTGCTGATGGGCTGACTCAAACTTTTAAGTGAGTGTCCTTGGAAACAAACTAAACTATACTAAGGCGGCGTTTGTCAAAAAGCTGGACTGGATACCATGCACAGAAGCTGCAGTCCTACATTCAAGCAGTAAGCATTAATATAAGTCAGAGATGCAGGTTGAGCATCTGTCTGCTACGAAGAGGGAGAAGAAAGGGGGAAATGTCAACTCCCCAGAGCAGAGATGCCTGCAGGCACCTGACAGCTTGGTAATCACTTGGGGCAGGGCCCTACTCTCAGCCAGCAGTCGCTCATGGAAATGCCTCAAAGCCTGAACGTGCTTTACTTGATATGGTTTCTGTGGGAATCAAAGAAACAGGAACCAACATGAGAGAGATGCAATTGTGGCAGGTTGAAAAGGGATCACGGGTGAGGACAGCTAAAAGAAAAAGAGAGAGATGTAAAGATGATCCTTTTCATTATATTAGCAGCAGGTAACGGAGAGCAAGTAAACAGCCTACCCAACGCATAATGTAAGGACAGCTAATGATTGCACGCAGCTTTCCAAAGGGTTAAGAAGTAGCAGCAGACTGGGCTGCTCCTAGAGTAACGGGCAGACACTTCATTGCTATTATGATAGGACAACTTCTCTTCTCTCTTGCCATCTTTAAATCAAAACTGTCTAACCTGAAAGGAGGCTCATATGCACTTAAAAACTACAGTCTCCAGATCCAGGGCCCGCCCGCTCTTTCCCCAGTGTGAACAGCACTTTCTGTGCCAACAGGGAAGCTCCAAAAGACCCCCAACTACGGCCCCGGGGGGCTCTGCAGCCAGCTGCATCTGTGCAGAATGTCGGGCGCCAGACATGCTGAGGCAGCAGACCCCAGGCAGCAGCTGGCTGCGAAGTCCCCTGGGGCTGTAGTGGGGGGGGGGGTCGGAGCTTCCCAGGGGAACAGAAAGTGCCATTTGCACTGGGGAGGCTTTTTCTCCAGTTTGGGGGTCGCTGCTGTAAAAAGATTCACAGCCGGAAAGGTGGCTCTTTCCTTCAGGTAAACAGGAGTGTCTTGCCCGGGAGTGCCGTTGGGACACCAGCTGCACCCTCCCTCGATAAAGGAAAGGAAACCCAAAAACGCAGGTTGGCGAGTCCCCCTCCCAATAAAACAAGGGAAAAACTGATGGGGCAGGAAGGGGGGTTCAGGGGTTTCCCCTTCAAATAAACAGAATAAAAGGCTGTGTTTGGGAGGGAGCCTGGGGGAAGGCTCCTATTTTTTTTCTGGCTGATTCCTAGATGCAAAGTAAATTTGTTGACCACTGGATTATTGCACTGAACACAATGTGAACCATTGAAGAACACAGATGGTGCCAAAGACAACTGCTTTTGTTGTTAATGGGCACAAACTACAGCAAACATATTGTGCCGATTCTACAGATGCTGCACTGGGTTCTAGTTAGTTGCCAGGCAGAGTCTGAAGTGCTGCTGTTGGCCTTTAAAGGCCTAAATGGCCACAGCCGCCCCCACCACGTCTGGGTATGCCAGCTCTCGAGGGTGTCCTCGCCAACTGACAGTGTTTAAAGTGACTGTTTGACACGTGACATGTAACTGATGCGTATTAATTTTGGTGGAGGCTGCGTGGGGACCTTTGGTTGGGCATAAGTTGACCCACATTACATAAATGGCGCAATGCCATCGTGCTGCCGTCCTCCACTGGGGCTTGGGTCTGTCCCATCCAGGCTAGCAGCTTCATCCACAGCAGGGCTTTTTTAAATGTAAGGTGCTCTGAGCATTATAGGGAGTTGGGTGTGAGTTTGGCTCAACTGCAGGTAGCTGACGTAAGTTTACTTCATACCTGTTGCCTCTGTTAAAAGGAACTCAAACTAGAAAACGGCGGCTTGAGAGCCAGAGAAGCATCAATATGGACCCCAACGTATCCAAATAGTAGTGATACAGTTTTAAATATTTTAAAAAGATGTACAGCACAAAGATGTACAGCACTTTATTAATCTTTCCTCCGTGTACTTGGGAGCACAGATTTCCATAGATTATATCAGTTGATAAAATTTTTGAAATATGAAATATGAAGTTCACAAAAGTATGAGGTTTTAGCAGGAGTAGGGTTGAGCTTAGTCTGTAGTCTAGATAAGTGGTGTTGAGCACAAACCTAAAGAATGAGCTTCCCGTACTGACACAGTATCTGTATTTTCAAATTAGAGCTAAAACAGCGGAGAAGGACATGAACATAGGAACAGTCCTGCTGAATCAGACCAAAGGGTCAGCTGGTCCAGCACCCTGTTCTCCTCTGGAGCCAACCAGAGACTTCCAGGAAGCCCCCAATCAAAGCATGAAGGCAACAGCTCTCCCCAGAAAAGAGTATCCTGTACCACTCTAAAGACATCCGGGTTTCCCGAATCCTTTCCACTCTGGCTTTTGATCTGGTTTGGGGACAGAAACTACCTGGATCACCTGACAGCACATTCCTGTATGTCAGTGGCTCTCAAAAGGGTGGGTTGCAACCCACCATTGAGAGCCAGAACTGGGCCATTTCCCCTTAAAGGGAGAAGCCCAGTAATGGGTGTCCGCAGCTACTGTGGCACCATAGGCACCGAGGGGCTTTTGGGCTTACCTGGGGGTCATGTTGGCCGTGGATGGGGTCCGGAAGGCCCACAGCCCCCTCTGCAGGCCTCCCCAATGTGTAAAATCGCCCTGCTTGGCGATCAGAGCGCACGTCTGGCTTTCACGAGACACCCTCCCCAGCCCCACCACCACTTACAGTGGCCTCTACATCCAAGTAGGACTTTGAGTAGTACCACTGGGTTCAATGAAGCCTATTCTCAGGTGAGCATGCACAGGATTGCACCCCTAGTGGACACCTTGCACTGAAGAGGGACATGGGCAGTGTGCTGCTGTTGATTGTCCCGACCTGTAAGCAGCCTTTGATACCATTGACTACGGCATCCTTCTGGGTTGCCTCAGTCAGTCCCT
The DNA here is from genome assembly GCA_029204185.1 of Lerista edwardsae. Lineage (NCBI taxonomy): Eukaryota > Metazoa > Chordata > Lepidosauria > Squamata > Scincidae > Lerista > Lerista edwardsae. The sequence goes on from JAJKFI010011864.1 coordinate 5,662,432, forward strand.
TCCAGCAGGGCAGATTCCAGAACGTGGCGCTTGGGGATTTCTGCTCTGTCCCTTAGAATGCCAAAAAGTTCTCTCTCCCCCTCCCATTCTTTTTAACATCCACATGATGGAGACAGTTGTCCAGAAATTTGGGTTGAGGCCTCATCTGTATGCTGACAAGACCCAGTTCTCCCTCTCATTTTCAACAGCTACTCAGTGAACACTCTGACCCATGGCTTAGCAGCTGCGAGGGAATGAATGAGCAGAAATAAACTGACCCCGAATCTAGGCGCGTGGGCTCAGTGCCACTGCGCTAAAGGAAAGCCTCCTCGTTGCGCGCGGTGCTTACACCATGCGCGCTGCTGCCTCTTAGCCTGCCAGCTGATCTCATCAGGAAGTGCTCCAGGCAGCCGCTTCCGCCCCGAAATCCCGGCACAGAGCCTGCAGGGGCAAAGAGCCACGCAAGGGCCTGCCTCGTGCGACTTTCTGATGAGATCAGCTGGCAGGCTAAGAGGCAGCAGCTTTCGAGGGTGTGCTTGCTGTGGCTATTCCTGTAAGACACCCCCCCCCCCCGCTGCTCAACTTACTTTGAGTTCCTCTTCCATTTCAGATATCCGCCTTTCTAGAGCTCTTCGTTCCTATAGCAAAGTACATGCATTAGTGATGAGCACCAAAACATCAGGTATAGTATGTATTTTACACGGTGACTGTCGTGCAGTTTCAGATTTTCAAGACTAAACAACCATAAGCACAGTGAGGACAAGAGACTTGTGAGGCCAGTGCTGTATAAAAAACATTTCAAATTGAAAACCATGATGAGGTAATAGCTCCTCCCCTCGGTCAAGTTCTACCAATCCAATCCATTCTTTATGTAAAGCTGAACAAGCAATAGGTTTTGGTAACATCAGTTAGCTATTATTCCTTTAACTAAATTTTGCAGTGTTTCAGCATACAAAAAAATGCACAGATCAGATACCAATCGCTTCAGGAAAAAAGCAAATACAAAGCATAAGCTTCCATAGACAGGCAATTGTTAGTTTGCACTCAAGTAGTACTAATATTGTATGTGTGTCCCAGTGCATCTTCTGTGCATCGCAACAATGGACAACACGTTTCTAGTTTGAGTCTTGCCTTATGTTAAGACAATGCAGTGGGTCTCATTAAAAAGCAGCTGCTGATACTATCCGACATTCAACTGTTTTTAAAGTGTGAAAGACAAAGCAGGTTACTGCACAGTGTGCGTTGACTTCTGCATTCAACAGTGTTATGCAAAACAGCAAGCAGCATCAACTGAGGTGTGTAAAACTCTGGTTAGATCATACCGCCCCGTAGATACTGACTCTTGTCCGTCACCTTTCAGATACAAACCATTTGAATTTAGTTTAATCATAGTTAAGTGGCTCCCTAGGCATACTTTTCCCAGTTAAGCAACTAACTTCAAAGTTTAGTACAATAATGTTGTGATAAAGGGATTCAAAAGTTAACGACTTCTGGGAAGAATTAAGTTTCTGAAAAATATGTTCACATGTAGCAGTGCTCAGTTAAGTAACAGTGAGTTAACTGATGTAAGCCACAGAAGTTTCAATCTTCCCCAAAATAAGCACTGCAAGATCAAATGTTTTGGGGCAAGGCTTTTTTTTAATTATTATTTTTACTGTCACTATTATATTAATATACACAGTGTGAGAAGCAAATGTAAGAGGGGAACGGCATAAGCAGCAATCTCCAGATGGCCATGGATGCTACATGTATCCTTAGCGGCACATAGCACATCCATCCAGCTAAATGCAACATTTGGCTGCAATTGTGCAAATCATGATGCACAATCATTGGCATCGCCACACGTGACGATCCAGTTGAAACCAGTGGCACTGCCAGCTACTGCTCCCTGGGGTTGCCCTGTGTGCTCCTGGAGGTGATGGTATGGCACATACTAAGTGTACTGTCACCTATATAAGTGGGTATTGATTACATCTCATAAAAACAGCTACATTTACAATCTTGTATGACAAGAATGAACTTGACAATTCCTGCGAACATCAAAACCTGCAGCAAACTTATTTTAAAGATCTTTCTTACACAAAAGCAATCTTGGAGGTGCTTCAGTACTCTACAAAGTTACTACAGCTTTAGAATCTAAAGTAGGGGTATCCAACTTAAGGCCCGCAGGAAAGATGCAGCCCCTGGAAGCTGTTTATCCGGCGCCTGTCACAATTGGGCTTACCCAGCATCATCATCAGTTGCTAAGCTGCAAAGTGACGTGCCAGTAGTAATGGCGTGACTGAAAGCTTAGTGCTGCGACAGCCCAATGATCATGCAGGCACCCTTTCAGTAGTGCCACTTCTGCTGAAGTGTCACTGCTGAAAAGGTGGCCCGCCTGATGATCGAGCTCTCCCCTTTCACCAGCACCAATTCTGTCAAGTCACTAGGAAGGAGGCCTCAGAAGGCAAAGAACAGGCCAGAGGATGAGGCAGACCAAAAGGGGTGAGAAAGGGAGAAATTGCTGGGTGCTGGCAGAGCCTCATTATCACACAGGCCACCCTTCCAACAGCACCACTTCTGCTGTGGCACCACTTTGCAGGGCACATCTCAGCTGACAGGGGTCTTGGAGATGCACTTCCACCGGATGAGGAGGCAAACTTCCAACTCTGCCTTTCCACTGGAAGAGCATACCCATGTGGTCTTCGAAGACCCCACCTTCCTTCCTCAGAGAATGACCCTCAACAGAAGGGCTGCTGCTGAAAGAGTGGCCCAGGTGGCGGCTGGGTTCTCCCCTATCTTTAAATATGATCAAGGTCTGCATATTTTCTCTTCTGTCATTTACAGCTAATGAGTTCCTAAGCAAGAAAACGTTTCAGGTCATTGCCTATTTAATGATGCCACTTCCTGCTTAATGATATCACTTCCAGTCCTCAGCAGGCACCGTAAGTGGTATTCAGCCGGCCGTATAAAATGCGTTTGTTACTCCTGATCTAAGGTTACTGAGAGTTTTGAAATACAACAGGAGAATGAAACCTAGTTCACAATGTGCATCTTTTAAAATTGATCTCACCATGTCATATTTATTTAAATTTAGTTATACAAAATCCTTCCCCGTCATCTGCCTTTGTTTCTTAGTTTACAACATTTACAGCAAACCCTTCATCTAAAATAGCACGCACTTTCCCATTAAAATTATTATTTTACAAGATTCTCTAAAACTATATCAATCTTAAATTAATGAGAACTTACCCTTTTTTCCATTTCTAGCAGAGACCTGTCAGCAAATCTTTCCTGTCTCTGAAACAGAAATTGATGACATGCAGGGTCATGTACAACAAAAAAAGAGTGGAAGTGGAAAAAAGCTGCAGACAAGAAAAGCTTGGTTGTGTTATCAAAATATTACTAATACCATGTTTCATTCTTCCTGCACTCAATGCTTCTTTTCCTAAGCACTTAATGAACAAGTGCAAGCATGAACCACCGAAGGCAGTGAGTACTAGCCTATCAACTTCAATGGCATACAGATAATACGACCATAAAGATAGAAGCCTCCCAAGGCTGCACACTCCTCCCTAACCCTTCACTTCATGCACCTGGCTGAATCATGGTTTGCTCAATCCTGAGCAGAAAACCAGCAGTTGTCTTGAAATGGCTCCGGGTTTCATTCTGAAGCCTGCAGAGGCCGCAGGGGGATGTGCACGGCCTCCAGACCTGACCGGAGCTCAGCTTCGGTCGAGTTGGGAGGTGGCCCCAAAAACCATGGACTTGAACACCTGCGCTTTTCCAGGAACGGAAAGCCACAGATAATGCGAGCCTGCTGTAGGCACGTCTTCAAAGGCCACTGCCACCTCTAACGCCATAATAGTAATTGCTAACGCTTTTTAATCCCTTTTTTCTTAGTTCCCCTTGACCTTTCTGCCTTCCATAGTTATATAGATTTAAAAAAAATAAACACATACAACACTGTTGTTAACAAACCACAATTAAACTAGAATGTGAAACTGAGGTTCAGCTCTGTTTTCAGGTCCTGGTTTACCATGGTTTGCAAATTCTAGTAAAACAGCTGCTCTGGGTGTGGACAAACCATAGCTGTGGTTTACACCAGTGGTCTTCAGCCTTTTTCATGCTGCACCCCAGATGGATGGATAGAAGGATGGATAGACTAGGGACTTACTGTTGATCCTGCCCCTTCCTGGGACCCTAGCCACCCACTCCCTGCCTCTATTACAACACCACCCACAGCACTGTTCACTGTAACCAAATATTAGAGAGAGCCGCAAAAGTTACCATGAAGCCTGGCACTAGTGAAAGTTATTTCAGAGGGGATTTTTCTGTTTACCCAGGGGTCACTGTGGCTCTCCAGAGGGTCTGGGGAGTCTGCGACCCCCTCTGCAGCCCTCCCAGAGGCTTGTCAGATTCCTCTGTTCAAACCTTTGATTTCAAATAAATGCTATATAAATGGTAACATATACTGAGTGTTTGGGAATACAAACCTGCGTGGCCTTTTCCAACTGCAGCTTAAGATCCGTCAGTTCCATGTTGGTATCGTGTAGCTGTGCTTTCAATTTTTCATTTTCAGCTAGGATCTGTTCATAAAGCTAAAAAACACACAAATATATTTTTATTTATTTCTTCAAACTTGCAATATGATTTTATTTTTAAAGTTACATGACTACCTGAAGTTATTTTATTAAAAAATAATAAGGGATACTGAAGGAAGTGGCAAAGCTGAAGCCTAGAGGAGAAGATGGAGTGGGGCTGGACCTCCAGGAGCTCGGCTCGCTGAAGGAAGTATCAGACTTGTGCCTAACCCTACAGGACTGGTGGGGGCAGAACTTGAACTGGTCCTACAAATGAATACAGGACAAGCTGTGCAGAGGATCAATGCTAAACGCTTCTCATGCTGTTGCACAAGTTACCCGATAGTTCTGGAAGCATACAAGTGTGTGTGCAAAGTGCAACTAAACTCACAAAACCATACAGAATCTCACACTCACACTCTCTCTCACACTCACAGTTATTTTGTTAAAACACAAGTTACCTTTTTAAAATCTGTATCTTCTTTTTCTAGCTTACTGGAATAAGGTTTACGATCCTCTAAGTAACTGTACCCAGTCCGTCCTAGTACTGAATCATAACGATCTCCTGATGATCCTGTATCATATCTTTAAAACAAAGGTTAGAGTTGCCTCAAGTTCAGTTCAGATGGTTTGCACCAAGTACAGAAATCAAGTTTCCTAGGAGATGCTTCCTTGAAAGAAAAGGCAAGCTGTTTGGGAGCTAACAACAGTTCTTTATGTGCTCCCAGCACATTCTCTATGAGTGTGCATATCAACTGGTGGGCAATTGGAGGAGCAGGGCCAACCACTCTCAACACACTTGTAGTTCTGCGCACATCTAGCCTCCCACATCAGACACAGACTGTGTTCTTGTGCTGGGCCTGTCTGTGTTGTGACTAGTTGAAGACAATGCTCTTCTAGCTGCCAACCCTAGTCCATAGCTATCAAAATTGACACCCCTTCATTTCTGGCAGGGTGTCGACACCCTTTCATTAATGAAAGGCTTTGAAGGAGTGCTATCTTGCTGCAACCGATATAGGATGATGAGCTGCTAAGAAAATTTGGCATGCACAGGGAGCCTTACAACTGTCCTCACATATGACCAGGACGTCTAGATGCCACACAGATGGTCCATATAATAGCAATGCCACTATCTTGTTTAAATTGGGCACTAGCTTCTACAGAATCAATGTTTACATTAGGACAGAGTCCAGCCCTGCAGGATTTACAAGGTATATTTTTCACCCTACATGCATGCCTAACCCTTCACTGCATTAGCAGTATTGCACAGTTAAGAATTTTATACTACACATCATAAAGAGATCCAAAGAAAAAGAGTACACATACCTTGAAAGGCTATCGCTCTGAAAGAGGAAGAAATAAAGCAATTTTAGAAAACTGCATTTAGATTATTGTATTTAATAAGCAAATTATTCACGGCACAATACCCTTCTTAAACCAAGGGTTCTGATCATCCTATATCATTTATATTAGCATAACAAGAACAAAATGGAACACAGACTAATCTGATGGAACAGATGCCAGGTTCCAAGTGTGACAAGGGCTTGGCTAAGCTCAGCAGAAGGTGACAGATTTCCAACATGGAATAGTGGAGGTTTGTCAGTTACAAAGAACATACCAGTTCCAAAATAATAATAATAATAATAATAATAATAATAATAATAATAATAATAATAATAATAATAATAAATGTATTTATATACCGCCTTTCTTAAGATCACTAGGTTTCTCTAATGACTGTAACTCAAGGCGGTTTACACAGGCAGACTTTTATTCACAAACCCGAAGGTTTTTACAATTTACAGAAATGTTCTATCTTTCAAGAACAACACTCATACAGATGGATCTTTCTGGATTTAGTCCTCCTTTCTTAGCCACCTGTCTGTCTTCTGCTGGCTGATAAGAGGCTTCCCTGCTCCCACCAGAGATGCAGCTGACTTCAGCACACTCCTCCTCCCACGAGGCAGCTGGAACTCAGCTTTTAATCAGCCGCAGTTTGCAAGGTCTGCCGCTCACAATGATTTCCTACTGTTTATAATTCAAACTGCTTGTAGCATCAGTGGGATGCAGGATGCAAGGTTAAGACAACTGTCAAGGAGGGCTATGCGGAAAACAATGTGTGCCATGGAAGAGGATCAAATGGGGCTGATCTTTGGAATGGGCTATAGTTGAACTAAAATGGTCATGTGCTTCCTGCTTATTTGTTTGCTTTTACTCCAAGTCTGTAAGCCAGGGGATAAATTCTCTTTCCTAACTGCATAACACAATCCATTTCAGGCGAGAAAAATAACACCAAATCTAACAGTTACCTGTGATTCTTTTTTATTTGTGCCCTCTTCCGAGTCAGACGGGTGCTCCTGATCATTTTCATCACTCTGAAAGGAAAAGCCCATTGAAATGAGGATGTACACACCCATGTGGAATGGTCACCTTTTGTGACAAAAGAAACTTGCAGGATGACTTTATTCCCAATTGCTCTCTAACCTCCCCTATACTCTTCATGTACTGTTTTATTTGCAACCAAGTGCACAGAACAGACTAGATCTCATCAGTAAGGGAGATATCCCTCGTTTTGGAGGTATTAATGCATGGTAACATACCAGGAACAAACTCTACTTGATTAGCATACTTTTCTCTTTTTAATGTTAGAAAACAGGCCATGAACCCAAACTTCATGTTGCTTTGGAAGTTGCTTTTTGATTTGTGTCACTGTTTTATCTCCTACATTATGCAAGCTTAGTGGAAAAACTATTACAGGTTTTTTGCCAGGCCTGACATTTCATTATCTACCTCTTCTTGGCCACCGAAACGCAAGAGAAAGCAAGTAGCAGAGACAACTCTTCCAGTTTGCGTGTTGCTAGCAGACTATTTGACAGTTCTCCCAAAGTATCAACCAGCTGCTTTAGTCCCCATGCTGGGGGGAAGTCTACATCATTCCTGAGGGTGCCAGGTCCCCACTAAGAAGGTGGGGACAAGGGAAGTAAATAGTGCCAATGCCACTGTGCTCCTACTATGTAGTACATAATGCCACTGTGCTCCTACTACATATGGTCAAAATTAGCGATGATGATAACCTAAAACAATCCATGCTTCCCCAGTGTAATACGCCAACAGAATTCCAGTATAAACAAAACCCATTTTGAAATAATGTACTAGTGTTTTTATAAAATATTTTAAGGTACTGACTTAGTAACTGAATTTCATAATGGCCTAAAATGGTTACAGCAGCAGCAGTACAGGAAACTGCTGTATTCTTGAAAGAACTCACATAGACATTATGCCGGGTGGTGATCTATAAACGACACTGTATCTCGGCAAGGGTGCATAAAATAAGCTTAAGCATGCTGTCACTTTTAAGATGTGGCTTTATCTGTATTTAAAAACGTGAATTCACTATATTGAAACTACAGGAAGATTTTGACAGTTTCTGCCATGTGGTAGTATAAAACCACCAAGACCCACTGGACCAAACACTTGGTGCTTTAAGCATCCACAAACTGTTTCTCAATGCAGATCTGTTCAGCAGTTTCTCACTTACATCTTGAGTCCAAAAAGAAACTCCTGTGGATCTTCGTTTTTCTCTTGGCCGTCTTCTTTCCCGTATTGATTTTGTCTGTGATTTATCTTCTTCTTTTTCTTCTTCTTTCTTCCCTGCTTCTATTTAAATAGCAATGATTTAATATTTTAATGAAGTTCAGAAAGAATTCTCTCTTATATACACCATTGTATTGTAGCTCCTAAAGCAAAACACCAAACATTAAAATTTATGAAACAATAAAAGTAAACAATATTAAAATGTGAAATTATAATGTGCCACTATTTCCCCTTCTATATCACTCCATCATTTCTCCCTCTTCCTCAGCCACACTAAAATTTCAGTGTGATATATACACATTTTAACCTAAAAACACCAACATCTACCATATCTGCATAATTACATCTACAAACATATTTATGAAAGCACCCATAGCACACTAATTGAGATAAGTATTTGTTTAGCCATAAGCATCAATAATTCAGCGTGCAACAGACCCTTTTGGAGAAATGTTTGAATTTAACTAGTTTTAAAAAATAAATCTGATGGCAAGGCATTTAATTAAATCTAGCAATTTTCAGGCCATGGCAAAGATCTGTCTGTATAATTAGATCTAAACTAACATGTCAGCAGGATCAAGTCTTAACCTTCAAATGTTGACCGTTCAGTTTCAAAATGCTTTTATTAACTTTACTTGTACAAACGTTACAAAGTAGGGCTGCACAAGCATATAGCATTCCTGGCTATCATGCACTTTGATCAATGTGTTTACCCTTCAATTAACATAAGCAATCACAAACATCCAGGGACTTGTTTATTTCACTGCTCCAGTCTTCAGGGCTGAAAAATGAATCTATGTTAAGGTGAACCAATTACTTATACGTGACCATAAAAAGCATTATTTCTCTCAAAATTCAATCCATACCTCAAAATTAAAAGTTTGGAACCTATGGCATTATGGCAACTCAAACATTACTTCTGGGTTGCCCTATGAAAGGACATTTTAAAAAAGCAGCCTTTGGAGGAAATAGTGATCCTCTGGAGGTTCCCAAGTTTGATATCGATTACTACTTTACTTAAGAGCTACCACAGTGTCCTTCAAGGGACAGTGGTGTCACCAATAGAGAAAGAAGAAAATCCACACAAGAGCCTCACCTCTCTCAGTTTCCTTTGCACCACTTCTGGAATAAGCAGAAGTTATACCTATAAGGCTGTTTGGTCTGTTTAGTTGGCTTGAAGAAGACAGAGAACTAGAAGATGTGGCAGTTGACGATGTAGATGAAGTAGTTCTATAGCGATGATATGGCTAGTCAGAAGGAAACAAATTTTAGTTTTGAAACGGTGAAAAGCATAGAACAGATTAACTCATTTTAATCAAGTAAACCATTTCCTACAGTTTTAAAACCCCAACAGATTCATTACCAAGATTCATTAAAAGAAAAACATTACATACCTCCTCAATGGTTCGTGCATATCTTTGCCGATAATCGTCATCTTTAGTTTCAGATTCCTTTTTTTCCTCTTGTTTTTCTTTGTCCTGTTTTTCTTTTTCCTCCTTTTCTTTTTCTTCATTCTCTTGTTCTCTAGTTCGTGTAGGACGACTTCTACCAATAGTTTTCTCAGCTTCTTGAAGATCAGTCAATGTCACCCCCTGTAGAAGAACCCAATGCCACAAAAAGCACACACTCATTAATTCCTATGGTCCTGTGTATGTGGGTTTGATAGCTATTTGAGCATTCATCCATGCTTGGGTGAATGCTCATCTATTTATTTACAGTATTTTTATCCCGCCTTTCTCCTCAAAGGGATACAAAGCGGTTCATCTGGACTATCATAACACTCTCTTGGTGGGTCTGCTCTTGAACAGCATTTGGGAACTTCAACTGCTGCAAAAAGCTGCAGCCACTGTTTGGAGGAGGGTGTCTCACATCTGGAACACACAACTCAAATCGCGGGGAAGTTATACCGGCTCCCCATCTCTCTCCAGATTCAATGCAAGATGCTGGTTGTTAGCCTGAGAGCTCTATACAATGTGGGCCCTGGGAACCTTAAGGCCCATCCACTACTATACTGTTTGATGCACCCAGTAAGATCTTCCAGGGAAGCTCTGCTCCACATACCAATGTGTATTAAGTCTCATTTGGTGTGCATGTGAGACAGGGCTTTTCCCATGATAGTCCCCAAACCACTGAACTCCCTCCCACAGGAAGTTTGGGTGCCCCCTCATTCCCACTTTTTCAGTGTCTTGGGGACTCAATCCTGAAATGTGAGTTAGAACTAAGTGCCCTGCTGTATTGTTTCTCCTAATACCTTGTTTTATTCTTAGCCATCTTGAGGCCCGAGTGCAGAACTGAACAAGCAAACTAACACACAGGGTTAAATTAGGTGAAAATACTAACACAATGTTTTGCACCCAGGTACAGGCAGAGATCAAAAGTAGCACATCCGTTAAGGAAGTATGTGTAAAAATAGCGGTGTTTCTTTTGTAACAACTGGGAAAGGGATATTTTTAAATAGATGTGTATTTTTCGATGACTTACGAGTTTTACACATGGGGCCGTCTCAATTGACATTTGTTAATTGTAGGCATTAATAGTTTATAATTTTTTTAAACATGCAAGGATGCTCATAAGGTACAAAATAAGAATACGTTATACAAATAATTTGCTTGCCCACTTGACCTGTCTGGCATGGCAAATTAGATCTGCCTGGGAAGAACTTGCCAAGCAGACAGGGAGAGTGATGAAGTCTTCTTTAAGAGAAGAGGTGCTGGCTCTGACATTGAAGCAGGCGGTGGTTTGCGACTTTCTGAAGTGGGATCCCACAAATGTGAACAACCTTTGGACTGTCTCATACTCCATTTTTGGGCAAGGTGATCAAGTAGGTGGTGGCATCCCAGCTCCAGACTGTTCTGGAGGAAACTGATTATCTGGATCCATTCCCGTCTGGCTAAAGGCTGGGGTTTGGGACAGAGATGGCCTTGGTGGGTGACCTCCACCAGGGAATGGACAGGGGGAATGCATCATTGTTAGCCCTGCTGGACCTTTCAGTGGCTTTCAACACCATCAACCATGGTGTCCTCTTGGATCGGTTGGCTGAGTTGGGGCTTCAAGGCACTGTCTTGCGGTGTTCCTATTCCTTCTTGGCTAAAATATTCCAGATGATGGTCTGGGGGATGCTTGTTCTGCATCCCGGCCTCTTAGGTGCAGAGTGCCCCAAGGTTCCATACTATCCCCATATACTATCCCCAATATACACAACATCTACATTTGTGCTTGTATATTGTGGTTAACAAAAATAAGTAGCATCACTCTTCTCCTATGAATAGTACTGACTATTCATAGATTTCATACCACCAGCACACAGGGACTAAATGTAGTCTTAAATGTAGGTATAAAACCACTATACCTGTGTGGATCTTCTCGACTGCCTTGCTTGTCGGGATCTAGCTTTTCTTTGGGATTCAGATTCTTCATCTCGGACAGGAGTGAGGTATGACCTAGATTTAAAGATTTGCTCATTAATAATAATTGTAAAGTAAAACTTTTGGAGAATAACTTGACAGAAAAAGCATCAATGGAAGCTTCCCAAAAAATTTCAATATAGATGGATGGCAAAAAATTGGAATTCTGGTAGCCCCTTCAATCACAATGAAGTGGTTACTACATAAGGACAAGGCCACAGCCCATACATTTCTTGTTCAAAGCAGTACTGACTACTCAGAGGCTCATCGTATCTTGATCGTATGATTATGTAACAATAGCAGTTCAACTCTACAGTCTAGAAATCAATAACTGTCAGCCTAAGGACTAAATTCAGTCCTCTGTGGAGCATTACCTCCTTTGTCTAGGAGGGGATTACTGTACTCCCTTTGCCGGCAAGCTGGAGGACCAATGTGCATATTCTGGCAAATGGCAATCTATTTTACAGGCTACTTCAGTTTTGTTGATTTCAGTCTTCTCTGAATCATACTAACTACTTTTCAGTAAGTCAAGCTCAAAACATTTCAAAAAAACCACAATACATTATACTGGACCTTTCAAAAATTGCTTTGTGACCTGGGCTGTTTTGCTGAGAGGATTTAGCAAATGGGTTCCCATCCAACCACTGGTAAATGCCAGCTGCTCACGCCAGAACACCAGCCAGCTTTGTGCTTTTTGTGCAGTGTAATTTCAAAATAGATTAATGGAATTGGGGATAGAAAGTTTAGGAAAAAGTGGACTACACAACACCAAAAAAAGAGGTCCATAAACAAGCCCACGTGAAGAAAAAACTAAGGAATAATTAAAAGATGTCAAATATTTGAAAACTTGAATATAAAATAAAAACTTCTCAAGTTATCCAGTAAAAGAATGGCCAAAGTCATCTTCAGTAATTCCTTGATAGGTATGAATACAATATGTCACTAGTTCAGGAAAACAAGTGGCAAACAAGTGCCCAGCTATTTTAGTTTATGATCAAACATGCTTTGGTCAGTGCCAATTTCTTAAAGTGGACAGAAAAAGCTGTAAGAGCTACCAATGTAGCACAAATGTACAATTCACTACTATACAGTGTAATGTCTATGACATGGAACCTATGACAATTTTAAACTATCATCCAAAATTGATCTATCCCCAAAACAAACTAAATCTGTACACATATTCTTGGAAATAGGAATTCTTGTCTCCCCGTATTATCCCTAAGCAAATGTAGGAAATTCACAAGAATGCCCTGATTATTAAATGCATGCTTGATTGAAGCAAAGTTGTTTTTAAAATCAGTAGCACAATATGGTCTCAAGTATGAAATTAGACAAGAAGCTAGGCACCTTCGAGACAGTACAAAAAATAATGAAATTATCCAGACCATAAAAATAAAACGTGTTATTTCATCCTGTGCAACACACATGCAACACCTTGACACATTGGTGACAGTGAAGAACAAACTGAATGCCTGAATTTTGAACTTCCTTGCTTTTTCAGCTCCTCTCAGGTTTTTTCAACCATAATAGTTTCGATAGACGTCTATAATTTAGTCATTTCATACAGCTTGTATCTAAGTTAATTCTAGGAATAACACACAATAACTGTTTTATTTTCATAGATGGAAATTTTGCCGTATTGTCTCACAGCTGAACTGTCCTGAAAATGCCTTGGAAGAAACTCTACCTCCTGGTATTCCTTTTTGCCCTTCTAACTTTTCAAGGTGTGGTACTTCTTCAAAGTATAAGATATGAACGGTGATGTTGATGTTATACTGATTTTAAACCAGGAATATAGATTTAGAACCAATCTGTTCCAGAACAGGGGGAAAAAAAGCATCCTGTGGCACCTAAAACACATTAGGGGTTTAAAACATGAATAGGCAAGAACCTACTCCTTCAGATGCAGGAAACACAAAGGTGTTTACATCTTTGTTCAATATAACAATTAACAGACAGGTATATTATAAAAATCCCACCTGCACCCAAAATAGCTTCTTTGTCTATCTGTATGGAAAGCTGCTCGCTAAGGAGATGTTAAATGCATTTGCCACCTTCTCTGTCCACCTGATCTAGTTGTAAAGGGAGTTTTGAAATCATTCATTACATTTTTCAGGGCTTTATGAATGAACTTTTCAAAGAACGGTTAAAGAAGTAGACTCTGGTAGTTTGATGCATATTTGCAAAACATGCTTTGTATTTTACAATTCGCAACTGGTAAAATAGCTTTCGTATATTTCTGATTGAGAGGCGATACACACAGCAAGTTCAAACCATGGCATTTCCCTCAAAACACAGAATCATTTGGGGAGAAAGACAACGAAAGGAATTTTTGACCCAAGAACACATTTCCACAGGAAAAGAAATTCACAAGAAAACAAGGAGATACAAGAAAAGGTGCTCTCGAATATTTTTTGAATAACTTGACTTTGTTGGGGATGGAACTGTTTTTAAAGATGTATCCTATTTCCTTGACAACCAGAATTGTGTTTGGAAAAACATCTTCCAATCTGAAAAAGACCTCAAATACTTCATTTCTCACATTTCATGGAAGAAATTCTCCTCAAAAACATGCCAATAACAAAAGGGCACAAGTGTGCTAGAGACACTGAGCATGTACACAAACATCTTTTTGTTTTAAAAAAAGAGGAGATTTCAGAAACCAGGGTGTTAAGAGGATCTCATGCAGGAAGCTGGGATTTCCACTGAGGCCACGAGGAGTACAGGTTTTGCATCACATACATTACATGTGATCAAGCTTACCGTGATTCCAGTGTTATCAATGCATATTTAGTGAACAGGCATTTGTTCCCCTCTTCCTAATGGACCACTTTGCACAAGAGAAGGATTATTCTCAGAACTTTTACACACCTGCGTCTCTCCCTGACCTCTGAAGTTGAGGACACAGTGCCAGAAGTAGTTGTAGTCAAGGCTGTGGTAGCAGTCGCCGTATTTACAACTGATGGTGCAACAGGAACGGTCACTGCGGTAGGAACATTGTCCTTGTCTCTCTCAGTACTATCCTCAGCCCATAAACGATTTGAGGTACTATAGCATCAGAGCAGCAACACAAAAAGAGAAAAGGAACAGCTAAACAATGAAAGCACTTTTACTAGAACAGTGTGATACAAAGGGATGGATTTTTAACATATAAATTTGAGAAAGGCATTGTATTTAAATGGTTCCAAGGGAGCTTGATTTAAACAATAAGCTTAGCAAGCTTAATTATATTTTCACCCCACCCTCCAAGTACTAGAGAGTTGCCTTTTTATAGCCATGCATAAGTATTACTTTATTGCAAGACATCTTCAAATTTGAGCCAAATTGCATAGTGACCACATTCAACAGGAAAAATGAAAAAAATCCAGAGCCCAGTACCTTCTACACAAAAATGCATGCACATACATAAGCACACAGTGGACACAAAGCACACTGATGTCCTCACCTGCTTGGTATGCCTGCAGCTGCTGAACCTGTTGTAACCTTTGTAGCAGTGCTACTACCAGAGAGCAGGCTTTTCTGAAGGCCAGCTGGGGAGGTAACTGTTGATACTGATGTAATACTTGGGAGATTAGAACTAATCAGGTCATCTTGTCTTCTACCAAAGGATCCACTGAAAATTTATTCAAATTTACAGAAACACAACATGATAAATGTTCATTTTGTCATTATTCCACCCTTCCATATCATCGAGCAGTATATGTTTCTATCCCCTGAATAGCTCAGGCATTTGGAAAACAAGAGCAGCAGCATTGCAGCACTGAATCTACATTTTGCCCCTTTCACAAGTGACTACTGGGCTTTAAGCACAATCGCAAGGTAAAATGCAAGTTACCAGCTGCTGCTTGTAGTAACAATTACATCCCATCACTTACGCAACATGACTTGAAGGGAAGGCGGTGGGGGGGGGTGTAGAGGGAGGGAGGGCCCATGGACACACCGGCCCAGGAAGGGGGGGTGGAGTGCAAATCCTAACCCCTGGGCCATATGGGTTCAATTCAGGCCCTTAGATTTGAGCCAGTTATTTCGCTGGCGCAGACCCAAGCAGCCTAGGGCTGCCTGGCCTAAAGGAATAAATATTCCCTTGCCCAGCGGTGAGCTCCCGCTGCTGCCTACCCTGTGTAGGATGCAGTGCAGACCAGTCGGCCTGCCTGCTCCCACACAGGTTAGGATTGGGTTGCAAGGTGATGAAGCACCTCCAAGAGCCAAATTCTTACCTTCTTTGATAGCTGGTGTTTACTGGTGTAGATCCTTCATTTGAAATATTTTTCTTTGCATCTTCTTCCCATTTTCTTCTTGTATAAGAACCACTACCACGTATTAAACTGGCGGATGTATCTCTGTTTTCTTTCTCTTCAATGTCAGATGTACTGGCCAGTCGTCTTGGAATAGTAGGTGCCACATATGCAAGTCTGGTTCCTTTTGCATCTTTCTCCTGCAAGAAGGGTCAGAGAGTTCAAGGCGCAACAGTACATCATCCCAATTCGAGTTCCAAATGGATATACTGCATATTAAATCATATAACGTGCTTCAGTCAAAGTATGACTAGCATAGTGCTGCAGCAAGAACATTGTGGAAATTGCGCCATTTTATCATTTTCTACTTTGTCTTATTATTTAGAATATTTACATTTTGCATTTCAACAAACAAGTTCCCAAAGAAGTTTACATAAACAAGCGAGAGCCCTTGTCCCAAAGGGGCTTACAATCTAAGCAGTGCCTATTAGGCCTAGCTCGTACTTTATTTTTAAACATCCCACAATAAAACTTGCCAAGTTGGTTTTGCCACTGAAACTCTGAAAATTTCATTAGAAAGAAAATCAAATTAAACAACTTTGGTATTTGAGTAAACAATTAGTTGTCAAACCTGAACTAAATTATAGAGACTGAAACAGAAACCTTGTAATTATATAGGATTTAGGCTTCCTACATGAGGTGTTAAGGAAAAACATGTGTCATGCTCTCCCCATCTTTGAAGCCTATTGAACGAACGAACGAACGAGCGAGTGAGCAAACTCCAAACTAGTAAGATCCTTCTCTTTTAAGGATAGCTAAAAGGCTGCACCAAACGACAGCCTTTCCCCAGGAAACTGCTCCAAACCCACTCAACAGAGAGAAACCCAAACTTGCAGATGCAGACTACTGGGAATCTCTCTCACAGTGCATTACCTACTCATGACCTGGACCCCTCAGACTTCACCAAATGATGTGCACACATTTCATGATAACCTTCACAGACCTTAAGAAGAAGAGACTATTAAACAGAATTGGGAGTCTCAAAATGGTGAATTCACTGTTCCAATACCAAATTTTCATTTTGGCAAATAACAGAATAAGTATAACCCTGTTCTTACCTCTGCTACCAACCATGACTTAAGTTTGTTCTGAAAAAAAATTTACCTTGTCTTTGTTGTCTAGTGAAGAGGACAATCGAGGACTTGAAGCTGACCGCATCACTCCGGTTGAATCCTTTTCTTTCTGAGTGTCTTTGCTAGCTGTAATCTCTGCCAGTGCCCCATAACTGCCAGTCTTTCGAAGACCGAGTCTCCAAGAAGCAGGGGATTCATCCTTTCTCTCTTCTTCTTTGGGAGAAACCTTGGTTGAAGTTGGGAACTGTAAAATACAGGGGTGCTTTCCTGTAAATCTAAGTCTCAGAGTATCTCCTCCACAGATGTACATCTGGGTGCGTACATGCACAGACCATAAAACCAGACGTTCTAAAACTTGGGCAGGAATGGAGTGTGCCTGTGCCTCCCCCACCCCCTCACTTATAAATGAACCAGGAGACAAGTGCGCCTTCTACAGAGGACAAACAAAAGAATTTTTAGGACAACTGGCAGCATAGGGAAGGCAGGTGGGATGCGGAACTGCACAGAAGACACTTGGAAAACACAGCTGCAGGCAAAAAAGCTGTTTTCATCTTCATGGTCTTTGTGAAGTCCCACATTTGGGAGGCTGGTAAATAACTTTGTCTAAAAAGGTAGACTACAGATCGGGCGTAAAAGCAACATGTCTTAATATTTTGCTCTACATTTTAATTTTTGTTAAATCCTAACCATTCCACAGGTGCAAAGCTTTATTTCCTCTTTATGTGCTGATGGTAAGTCCCAGCCATTGCTGAGAAATGCCCTCAGCAATTGTCACTTGTGAAGCATAGTTCAAACTTTGCCATCACAGGTAATATGGAGCTGAATTAGACACCTGTTGCAGTGGTTCATCCCAAATCATCATGTTTGGCAGCAATAATGACTTATTTGTTAGTAACTAGTGCGCTTTCCCAGAGTTCCTCTGACTCAAGATGCTCAGTTCTATCAAAGCTCCTTAAGGAATCCCTGACACAAACCAGCGTTAGCATAATGGCCGTCATGTCTTAAACTACTTGTCTGGCCACCACTGATGGCCTAGAATTTATTATGCCCAGTTGTGTGGGGTTTGCAAGGCTTCCCTTTGTTCCTTAAGCTTGTTTGTTGCTGCACTTCTGCAGACCTGAATTGCCAAAGTATTTCCAGCAGTTGGCTCCCACCAGTCACATATTTCCCTTTGAGAATGCGTCAGGAAATGACCCTTGCGGTGATTTTAAAAAGCTTCAAAAACAAACAAAAGGTCTGGTAGGAACATTGTCCAAATACTTTAAGGACTGCTCCTGAAGCTGTCAATTCAGGCATGGCAAAGAAAAGGTTAAAAAAGAAAAGCACAGTTGCCAAGCCCACCCTCCCAATAAACATTTCTGGGTCTGGGAGAAGCTAAAAATTTTGTAGGCAACTAATCCTTTTTTAACATAAACAAGGTTGGCATTATGACCTCCCCAAATAGGGATTTTATCCTCTCAATGGCTGGCAATACTTTGCCAAAAAGAAGAGTACGCATTCCATAGAATCCCGAGGTGAAATATGTACAGTCAGAATGAAATAAGCCTCTTTCACACTTTGTCAGGCATTCTGTAGAATGCCCGACTTTCACACAATGCCTGTAACATTTACACTTCTGAAAGCACACATTACTTCCAGAGCAAACACGAGTAAGGAGGACAACTGTTTCCAGCAGCTACTATGAATAAAAAGCTGCCATAAATTATATGGGCAACCCAGCTAATTTAATCTTTAAAAAGATGGCAACCCCTTGGGATACTATCTGAAAAATAAAAATTAACTTAGGAGAAAGATACTAATAATGTAACCTGCTAAACTAGATTAGAGCCACATTTGATAAATTTCAGGTGTCAAGAGCTGCAATATTTAAGCAGCAATTAAATTCTTAAATATATTCATTTACCATGAACATATGTTTTAGTCCCATGGACTCTCAGTTATACCTGGTAAATCATCATAAAGTGTGAACATTTTTAATTTACCTTTTATATTACTTGTGAGATGCAAAAAGGTGCTTAGCCCACATGTTTACAAGAGCCACACACTGTATGTCCAAGAACTGCATGTGGCTTGCGAGCTGCAGTTTGGCCACCCCTGCCATATGTCAAGGGTGACAGACAGAAGTCAGTCTATTGTGTTCAGCAGGGCTTTTTCCCAGGAAGATGTGCATAGCACTGGAGCCTAACCCTACTAAACTACTTCAGCAAAAAACTGCCTGCCTGCCGCTGCCCTTTGTGGCAGTGAACAAAAGCATTCGTTGTACCCCAGATCAGAGACCCAAGAGGAAAACTCAGCTGGGGCAGAGTGAAAACACGTGAAAGCACAACTCTGCTCCTGTCAAAGTTTAGAAGCGTCCACCTGGTGGCTTATGTTTGATCACGGAAAAATGGGGGAACAAACAGACATGACGAAGGGGAAAAAACATACCCCAAGTCTCAGCATTTTTAATTCTGAAATTCCATGTGTCAAAGTCCATTTCCTATACATTCATGGAGATGGAAGCATTACCTCACACTATTTCTGAGCAAAGTTAATGAACTTATTAAAAAGGAATCTCAAACAACGAGGAAAAAGGGTCAATTTGTCAAAGGTTAGGTTGAAACACTGCAACTACTCACTAACAATGAGATGCAAAGATGACAGTTTAAAATCATGCAACTGTAATGTCAACTTCTGCATTAAAATTGGTTATTTTGCAACCCCCTAAAATCCATTCACCAGGCACACGCACACACCGGCGCCCTCACCAGAGACTTTTCACCTTTACTGGGAACAAGAACAATGCCCGTTTTACGCAAGCCCTGCCTCCACGATGCAGGATCTACAGAGTTCGCCACCGGCAGGAGTGAAGAAAGGAAGTCAGACTAAGCCAATTGGGACAAGACATATAAAAGAGATAAAGATTGAAAGGAAAAATATGGCGGTCGTCTTTGATCTAAAAGACTAAATATCTGAAACCCTATTTACTGTTTACAAAACTGCAGTCAAACGTATCAGCCCTTCTGTGATAAGCTTGTTCACAAAGTAGTGCCCTCAAAATTAAACACCAGTGGACGTTTAGAGGCTTTTTTACATCATTCCCTTGGGCTGGAGGGTACAACAAGGAAGAGCCAGCTCTACTCCTGACTGACGCGGAAAAAAAAAACACACAAGAACAGAGGAGAGGGAGAAAAAATATACACTGGAATGGAAAGGTAGACAGAAACATGTGAGAAGTGAACATGAAAAGTGAAAACACACTGAAGCAAACACTTCACACATTAGTACCCTGGCTTCTAAGATTCATATAAGCATGAATAAATTGCTTGAATTCCCCAAGTATAAGGAAAACAAATAAGTTCTAATCACCTGCCATCAGGTTAATTTAACAAAAATGCAACTTGGTACTTGGGTCTGAATTGGCAGGTTCCTCCTCTACTCAGGGACTTTCCAATCGCTTTTTTGAGAGGGGTGCGTAAGAGGTAGGAAGGGAGAGTAAAAATCAGCTCAACAGTGAGAGCATAACCTCATTCCCACGTATGCATGTTCATATCGGAATTCACATGAGGCTTTTTTTGTTTTTGAGGTGTGGATGGGTCCCTCAAGATCAAAGAGCCTTTTTCTGCAAATCTGCATGACTCCTGCATGCTGCAGAAAAGAGCTCAGAATGATTGAATGTTTTCCTTTTATATAGTCAGGACACGTTTCCAACATTATCTGAGCAATCCTTACAATCACCCCAGAAGGTGTGTCACATTGCAGAAGGGGAACTAAAGCTGAAAGGCAGTGAATTGCCGAAAGTCACTTAGGAGCTCAAGGCTCATATAATTAATCACTGGAGTACACTGTGTAATACATTTGTTACACGGGAATAATTGTAGGGAGAAAAGGCTGCACAATTGTAGGTTCGTGGTCCAGGACTGCACATTTGCTGACGCACCCAGCCAAATGAAACCCATCAGTGATGCACTGTTGCCTCCCAGGCACTTGACACCACCTACGCACCCATGTTTTTGCCATCCTGGGCAGTAACTGTAAATGGGACAGGTAAATTGCCAGTAGACTGTATTGCACATGAAGAGGCAAATTACACTGGTGTGAGAAAAGCACATGGAACGTTTTCCAAACCAATACTGTACACACCAGAAAACAAAATGAAATGTGTTACATCTGCAATCCAGGACACGACAATTACTACAATGTCTTTTTGTGCCACTCAAAACAAAACCCAGGAGCAGATGTCTCCCACAAAATAATGACCAGCACTCCAGGAAAAAGCATGCTAAACCACATTAGCAATGCAAGAGGGGTATGCAAGTTTGGCTTTACACATGTGATCCAAAGGAGGAGGATTTGGAAGGGGCGCTGCGGGGAGGGGGGAAGTGTGTGAGTGCATTTTTGTAAATGCATATTTCATATAGATGGAGAGGTGAGGGAGGTTTTTTTAATCTCTCAACAGTTGGGATTTTGGTTCAACCTTATAAGTAACTTGCCTACTAGCAGTCATCCATTCAACTCCTCCTCATTCCATATTCCTGCCGTCAGCTACTCTCAATCCCTTCCCAACCACAACAATGGGGCAATTTAAGTGCCTGTTCAGGTCTTGAAATAGTAAAGAAAAGACTCCACTATTACAAAACCATCCCACGCTATACATGCCACACATGAAGGTCTAGTATTTTTCTTCTGAACATTAAGGTCAGCAGAATAGGAGCTCCATGCTTGGGAAGTGCACAGCTGAAATCTTTCTTGAACAAAAAGGGGTGTGTGGGTGTATATGTGGGTGTGCGTGTGGGTGCATGGGCGCAAAAACAAACCTATCTTCGCATCATAGCTTTTTACTTTAATAAGATCCCAATGAAGTGTGTGTGTGTGTGTGTGTGTGTGTGTGTGTGTGTGTGTGTGTGTG
>JAJKFI010011864.1:5684236-5757624 GCA_029204185.1 Lerista edwardsae
TGTGTGTGTGTGTGTGTGTGTGTGTGTGTGTGTGTGTGTGTGTGTGTCTATATCTATATCTATATATAGTGTAATCTGGTTAAATAAAAATTTCAAATGAAATTTCTAATACATTTCTGCAGCTATGTGACAATAACATTTTGAAGTTTGTGACCTTAATACTGATTCACTCTTACTGCTTTGACTGAAGTTAGCTTTGTGGAAAGGAACATTGCAGTTATAGTCACTTGCCTAAAAGGTAAAGGACTCGGCAAATTTAAATTGTCACAGGAATGCCAAGAAAGTTACTGATGTTATTTACACAGAAATGGGATCCATCTTTTAGAATGGACTGCCAAGGACTTGTAACTAATACTATACGGGCTCTTTAGGAAGCCATGTTGAGAATTTTGTGTAGCAATTACAGGATAGCTTCCTGTCTTGGTAACTAATAAAATAGTTTATTCTAAAATATATTTTGACCAAAACTGACTATCCTACATGCGTTGTATTTCAAAGACTTGCTGTCTGTATCAAACTGTTCTTCCTTTTCATTTAGGTACCAAAATTCAAAAGATGTGAACATTACTTCATACTTTAAAATGACTTAAAAGTCACCTTTGCAAAGGCACTTCTGTTTTACAAGCGATGTATAAAGTTAACGTAAACATTTATATGAAAGAGTTGAAGCAAAGTCTGCTTTACCTTCTTAATTGGCGATGTTGGCGTTAATTGACCAGTAGTAACTGACGGTGTTGTCACAGCTACAGGAGCTGCCTGCATATTGGTGGTATTTGAATTATTTGTTGGAGGCTTGTTCTTGTCTGCAAATAAATGATTTATAAATTTAAAACAATAGCTGCTTTAAAAACTAATATTTTCAAGGCGACAGAAAAGCCCACTTTGTGCAAGAGGTTTGACAGGGACATGTGGGAAACTGTCACCACACTATATATCCCTGTTGCAAAGCAGCCGAGTATGAATTCTTTCATTGCACTTAAGCTATGTATGACTCAGGAGATGCAACGAATAGATTCAGATTCTGCTTCAAAATCTGAATTGGGCTATTTGAAAACATTTACATTAGAGGTGTTTGAAAACTGTTATTTTAGTCAGAAGTAAGCCCATTGTGTTCAGTAAGACTTAGGATGTAATCCTATTTTACTCACCAGAAACCAATACCTCTTAACAATTAGCACTGAAAGAGAGTAACACTACAAATCCAACAATGTTGAACATACAGCACTACATACAGATTACGTTCTGCCATGAAAAGAAACTGCATACAAATCATTGAGAAACATGCCAACTAAAAACATTAACCTGAATCCAGAGATTCTCAGGTTTTATAAAAACCTGTTTTAGCCACTGTGGCTACAGACGAAAATGTGAACGCAGACCAGCAGCATGCCTTCAGGAGTTAAAAATCAAGGCAAGTACATGGAACTGGAAATTGGTTTTATTTCTCATATTTCATGATTGCCGAGCTAACCACCAACTCCGGGCATGGAAATAGCAAGAAAAAGGTTCCTAAGCCTTCTAGTTATCCAGAAGAGTCTATTTGTTTTAGGTCATGGGTCTTACTTTGCAGATACAATGCTAAGAATTAATTCTGTAATCCATCTTAACTGGATTATACTGAAGAAATAGATGGAAATGTCCATCTGCATTTGAAAAATATTCTACAGGCATGAAAACTCATTTCAGTTAAGAATTTCCAAAAGATTCCACCAACTGCTGAAATCAGAAGGAGAGCCACAATGACTGGATAGTTTCATGGTTCTTTCAACCTCCAGCCATGCCTTTTGTATGATTTTCAAATTGACTAATCAGTGGCAGACCTGAGGGGGGCAAATGCCCTGGGCGCTGGGCTGGGAGAGGGAGCCACTGCCTGCCCCCGAGTTTTGGGTTCACCCTGGGAAGCGGCTTCCACAGAAGCCACTTCTTGGAGTGACTAAGCGCACTCCAAGAAGCAGCTTCAGCAGCTGACCAGGCGGGGCTACGGTGTGCTGCTTGCCACTCCGAGAAGGGGCAGGCTGGCATTGTGTACACACCGCATCGTGCCGCTCCGTGGAGGCCGCTTCTCATGGAGTGACCAGATGTGGCTTCACGGAGGTGTGGGGCAGTCCTTCGTAACCACGGAGACTGCTTCTCAGTCTCAACACAGTGGATACGCAGCACTGACCCGCTCCTTCTTGGATGGGTACGCGGTGCTTCGTAGCCATGTTTGGTCGCTCTGAGACGCAATCCGACACAGCTATGAAGCGTAGCCACAGGGGGCACCTGCTGGGGAGGCACCCCTGGAGGTGTTCCCTCACCACCAACACCAACCCCCCATGATCGCCCCTGTGACAAATATATAAAAAAGCAACTTTGGTTGCTTTTTAAGAAGAGAGGGCAAGGGACTGGTACTGCTTATACACTTCCCCTTGGAGCCATAAGCACTGGACACTTGGCAAAACAAGATATGGGCAAACAAAGAAATACTTTCATTACCATATTTAAGGCAATACCAAAAGATAAGATGCAGTAAGAAAGCTAGTTGGGCAAAACAGTTGCTGAGGTTTTCTCAGTGAGAACATGGCTATAAACCACAGGCACAATTCAAGCCTGCTACCTGCGAGCAGCAATCCATGCATAGCTTTGTACGCAGGGCGGCTGGGGAGGAAGACTGGGAGTTTGGGAATGTCCTGCAAGTGGGAAATGGGAATTGTGGGGAGCATTTGCATAATCTTCATTATCTGTGTGGAAAGTATATTTGGAGATGCTTTAATAGCTGCTGTAACACAACTTCACATGCTACTTAAAAGTGACTTATCTGCAGCTTAATATTTCTCAATGGATAATGAAAGTATGTTTAAGCTCCTTCTAACATTCCAATATTTTTAAAAGCTTTGGTTTGAGAAATTATATATTATATACACCTTACACAAAAGCTGAAATGAATCAAAATAGGATAATACACTTCGCGGCTATCCAGCTTAAATCTTCACATACCAAAACTTTAAATTGTGAATCCACCTTAAGAGGAATAATCAGAAAAAGGGTAAAGTACAAATTTGGAACACAGAGATTCAGCTCCAGGGAAAAGCCTAAGTTCTCTAGCATGCCAAATAAAGTATGATGAAAGCCTTGTTGATATTTAAAAACCTCCAAGTTTACATAAATTAATTCTTGTGTCACAGTCATATTTTCCTGGCACAAGACTGCATAGTAGCAACAAAGAAACAGTAATGAGACTCATGTAGCTGAAGAAATGCTCAAGTGATGAGTCTGAAACTTTAAGCCACTAGTAGACAGCATCCACACACACTCTCTCCCACTCTCTAACATTTGAGTTTTGGGGCTTACACTATTTAAGTGAGATAAAGGTAGATCTTCTTGACTTGTTCTTTTTCAACAAACCTTAAATGTATAATAGTGTAGAACCAAAACACAACTACTGATATTATGCTGACCCTATATAAATCTATAGTCTGCCCACATTTGGAATACTGTGTACAGTTCTGGGTGCCACACATCAAATAGAACACATCAAAAATGACCAGAGGGTACCTTATGAGATAAGGCTGCAGCATTTGTGTTTTTTAGCTTGGAAAAAAGGGTGATTAAGCGACAACGTGGCTGAGACCTCTACAATTGTGTACAGCATGGACAAGGCAGATAGAGAGAAACTTTTCTCTTTCACACACACAATACTGAAACTTCCAGATAAAGTTATAGACTAGTTATGCATGAATTCAAATTATAGCAGATACAGTTTTGCTGTGTACTGTTTCTGATGGATTTAGTACAGTGGTCCCCAAACCTTTGAGCACTTGGACCCACTTTTTAAAATGCCACACTATTGAGACCCACCTAGCTTTATGAGACTAAAAAAATCTCCTTTGAAATGGACTGAGGCACAGTTGCCTAATTGTGAGAAAAGGTGCAGTGTGGCTCAGTTTCACTTTCCACAGGGCTGAGTGAATTTTCCTTGGCAGCAATCAGCGTGTCAGTTTCACAGCCCAACAATTAGGCTGAAACCCACAGTTTGGGAAACAGTAGCTTAGTGTATATACATTTGCTGTTTATGTTCTCTTTAAAATTTCTTATCCCATGTTTGTGCATTAGTAAACTTGTCTAATGCATTCCATACTACTGAAGAGAGAACAAGCATTCAAATCCCCCTTTTGTCTCTATATCTGCCAAAAGAAGTGAGCAAGCTCCCTCCTCAGCAACTAAAGAGTCCTTCCAAATGCACTCAACTCTTGCCTGCCAACTTGCTTAACACTTTGAGCTAGAGCAGCTTCTCCCCACTACTACTGCTGCTCATTCACCGTTCAAGAAGGTTTGCAGTTTTGTAAAGCAGCATGAGCAAATGAGGATGGAAGGAGTTCAATCCTATAGTGCATTCAACTAAGGTGAATTACATGCAACTGTAAAGCAAAGTTGGTTACCTGTTTCTGCCTCAGATTCCGAGTCTTCTTCCTCATCTTCTTCACTAGAGCAACTAGACTCATCTTTCTTCCCTTCTTCTTCTTCATCTGCTTTTTCTTGTTCTAGGGACTCAATATGAGATGCATTCTTTTCTTGCTCGATGATCAACGTCTCTTTACTGAAACAACATTTCCGCAAATCCTTTTTACATTTACATCATATTTACTTTATATGTAAATGTAAGTATTTACTTCATTATTAGCTTCAGAAAACATGAACAAGGTGGACTGACAGCAGTAACCACTGTGGACTCGAGTTGCCATTACTCCTAGCGTCAGCAACTTCTTCCTAACATTCTCCAATACCGTCTAATTCAATTCTTTATTACCTTAAAAAAAGAATTGTTTTTCTTCTCAAATTGAGAACATAACTATATACTTACTATTTAAATGATTTCTGAGTCTGATTATTGTCCATGTTGGCTGTAGATTCAATTAGAGGTGATTTCTTGTCCTTTTTTTCACTATGGAGCTTTAGGAAATACAAAAAGATTCAGATTTCTACAAATGCCGGTACAAACCCAAGAATCTTTTAAGTCACTGGGGTTGCAATCCTATGCAGACTTTCCTGGGAGAAAGCCTCACGAAACACAATGCAACTTGCTTCTTTTTTAAAAAAAAATCCAACCAGTATAAGATTGTACTGTAGGAAGTAGCATTCCTACAAACGTGCGCGCGCGCACGCACACACGTTCAATTACCTCTGCAACTCAAGACAACGTAATGTTAATTGTGAAATATGCTCCTTCAACCATTTCAAATTTGATAATACTTTTAAAGATGATGGGTTTCAATTTTTAAACAGTAAAAGGAAACTGAACTGCAATGCAAACAAAACACTCATATAATTTGGTATTACTAGAAGGTGGTGCATAAAATTTCCTTGTCAGTTATTGTTGATTTACCATGTTTTCCATTGCCCTGAAAATGAAATTAGTGCAGAAACACAGGCAATGAGGGTATCTTGGTACGTAAAGCAATGAGAACATGACTCCTGTTTTTGACAAAAATGTACATTGATAGACAAGGTTATACCAAGGAAGCTTGTAAAAATTGACCAGTCTGTGGGAGCAATCCTAACCTGGAGTTAGGCCAGCAAAGTTATACCGGCACAAGGGAAACCATCAAGTATGTTTGGACCACTTTCGGAGTCAGAGAGGCCAGCACCCAGACGTGTGCCATCCTCCCTGACTCTGAGAGTGGTCCAAACACACTGTACGGTGGCTCTTGTGCTGGCCAAACTTTGCTGGCTTAACTTGTGCCAGACTAACTCCAGGTTAAGATTCTTCCCTGTATGAACTCTCTCCACATAGATTCTGAGGTACTCATCACCACTTCCATTAATGCAAGACAGAAGAGGCCATGGACCTTTTTTGCAGCCACACTTTTCTGTTGTTTCCCCTGAAATTCTCAAGAGGGATGGAGAGATGTGTGTGCTGAATCACTGTCAGCATTCCCATGAGAAAGTTGGCCTCTGCTTGTCATCCAGGAGGTAGTTCTAGATTTGTCCGTTCAAGCACAATGCAATTAAGAGATTCCTCAAGGCTTCCCTTCTGAAGTAATACAGCTATTGAACACTGGCATTTTAGAGACTACAAAATAAATTGCATATTTGCTATTTTTATACAAATTGCATTCATTCAAACACTGGTTAGTGTTTTACATATTGTATCGGAATGGGGTAACGAAGGATGCTGGGAAAGAAGAAAAGTTAGGTGTTGATGTGCTAGCCGCCTAAAAAACCAAGAACCTAAAGTAGGCATGTATAAAACAGAGCAGGCCGAGGAATAGAGCACATTTTTTGCATCGAGAACATTTCAGCTCAACCCCTGACATCTCAAATTAAAGGGCCTGTGCCTGCAGAATTACTGCCAGTCAAAGCAACAATACTAGGCTACATCAACCAGCAGTTTGACGCAGTGGCGTTCCTACAGGGAGGGCAGAGCTCTAAGTTTTGCAAGAAGCCTTACCTTGCAGTGGAAATCACTCCTCTCCTGCACTGTTCTAGCCAATCCTCACAGGGAAAAGCAACATCTTGGCGTTGCTTATTGGCTACAGCAGCAAGGGAGAGGAGGGATTTACATGACAGGGTAAGGCTCCTTGCAAAACTTAGAGCTCTGCCCTCCCTGTAGAGACGCCACTGGTTTGACGTAGCATATGGAAGCTTCACATGTTCACTTTTTGCAGGCTCTCTTGTAAGGCTGAAATAACTTACCATATTTTGTTTCTTTTGTAGTTCTTCTAAATATCCTAAAATGTCTTCGTCTGCTACATCAAAGGCTGTCTGACCCTATGGGAGAAATATACAACATAATCGTATTGCCGTTAAATTGACCAAATAAATATACAAGAACTGAGTATATGGCCAAGCAGTGTATTTATATTTATAACTTTTAAATTTTATACAAATTTATATTTGTAACAAAGAACACACTTCTACCACTTTTGGCTAGCACAACTACGCACTCTATATGGAGGGATCTCCGTTTTTAGTGAAAATCAGCTAGTATTACATATGTTTTAAGCCAGTGTTTTCCAAACTGTGGGTCAGGATCCACCAGTGGGTCGTAAGCCGATTTTTGGTGTGTTACGTAATATATATAACTGCACATCTTGCTCTCCAGTTCAGCCTTCTGGGTACCCTGGATTGACTGTAAAGGTTTGGGGAAATAGTCCTTGAATTCCATTTCTAGGGAGAGTCTAACCAATGTCTATACACACATATTATACGTAAGGTCTCTAGCAGCCTCGGGAGCAGGTACCTAATTATTATTAAATCATAGTTTTTAATTATTGTTAATAAATTAAAATATTTTTTCTAGATAACTTTTTTTGTCTAGTAAAGCTATATTGGGTCACGATGGATTGTCTTTTTAAAAAGTGGGTCCTGGTGCTAAAAGGTAGCACTGTTTTAAAGCAATGAGAACCAGATGGTGTAGTGCAGGGGTCTCCAATTTTTTCAGCATGAGGGTTGCATCATATGTAAGAGCATTTAAATGGTGACCCCAGTTATCCATGGGGGTGGTCCATGAAGATCCAGCTTCAAATCCCTGCTCAGCCACAAAGCTCTTTGGGTGACTTTGGGCCAGTTTCTCAGCCTCACCTACACAGGTAGATACTTCACAGACCCTCACACCATGAGTGGAGGAACTATGTACTGAGCTCCTTGGAGAAAGGGTGGTATATGTGAAAAATAAATAAAATTCTGTAAAGACAGACCATTTTAATTACTTCGTGGGTATTTCAATAATCAGTCTTTCACTGCACCCGGATGTTATTTTTCTACCGACACACAGAACGCAAATCAATCAATGAGAATCACACGGACTGGTCCCATTATGGGGCCCCAAACGGAGTTACTTTCAAGTTCCTAATACTTTCAGCAAGTATCAAAATTGTCTTTTGTGATAATCCTGTAATGGATTATGATTTGGACTCATTAACGTAACTTGGTTCAATGAATTCTTCTGCATGGCCATGGGGGAAAAAATATGAAAGCTTCCTATTCAAAATAGGTGAATTGTAGCTGTTTCCAACTAGCACAATCTGTTCTTTTATTTTTATTTATTTATTAAATTTTTACCCCGCCTTTCTGCCTAAAAAGGCATTCAAGGCGGCATTACAAAACAGATTTAAAAACAGAAATAAAAAACATCCAATTAAAAACAGTAAATTAAAACAATATAAAAGTACAATATAAAAATATAACGGTCATCCCATGGATTATAAAAAGAATACAAATACAAAGACCAGCCAGCCTGTCAGCAACTAAACGCCTGCTTAAACAAAAAGGTCTTCAGTCCCCGCCGAAATACCGCCAACGAGGGAGCAGTTCTTAACTCTAAGGGGAGGGTATTCCAAAGTTGGGGTGCCACTGCCGAGAAGGCTCTCCTGCTGGCCGCCACCCCTCTCACCTCTCCTGGTGGCGGCACAGTCAAAAGGGCCCCCCCAGAGGACCTCAGAGCATGGGTAGGGTTATATGGGAGGAGGCGTATCCTTCTCTGTTTAGTTTTTCAAGTACCCTGGGATTTTACTCACAAGTAGACTCTAGTCCAAATCAGAGTAGACATGTTTAGAATTGACCTGTAATTCCCGTTCAAATCAGCTCCCTGGATGTCATCTGTCATCTGTCTGGTTCCCTTAACTATTTCTCAAATCTATTTCCCACCTAGCTGCTATGCCCTATGTCCCGTTCACTAGATATTCCCTCCCTCAAGATAAATTAAAGTTCTAATTTTGAGTTAGAAAATGTTTTTTGCATGTAAAAGCAACATTTTTTATTCAGTTCCTGACTATATACAGTGATAGTTGTACAGTTACAGTTTTAATAAATCAAGGCAATTGAAATGACATGACATGGCCACTGCAATTACCATTTTGAACCAGTGGGGTTTTTTAATTGCCTAACCTTTAAATTTTGATTTGCAGTGGCCATGTCATGTCATTTCAATTGCCTTGATTTATTTAAACTGTAACTGTACAACTATCACTGTATATAGTCAGGAACTTAAATTAAAAAAAACAAAACATGATGCTTTTAAAACACTGAGTTTATATTAAGAGATCCCAAGGAATAAACCAAACATATAAGGAAAAAGCCCAAAATAGTCATTCTCTGCTTGCAGTATATTCCCACTAATAAAACAGGTAAGATAAAGCAGGGATTTAATCAGTTCCCTCCTAAAAGTCACCATTGGCCTTAATGTGCAGTGGAAATACATTGTTCGAACATTGAAAATCATTTTTCAAAAAGGAGGAAGGAACTGACTGAAAGAGGGAAAAAGATGTAGGATGTGATGCACAAAGGGAAACTATAATTCCTCAAAATGCAGGTGTGGTAAAGGAAGCAAGTGGTGCATGTTTGGTGCGTGGTGTCATCACGGCTGATTCCAACCATTTGCATTCAAAAACCTGTATCTAAAGGTACATAGTATTTCAAAAATGCAAACCAAAGCTCCTTTTCTCAGACCTTATGCAGATGAGGCAAGGGCCTTGGGCCCTTGCTAGAGGGGGTTAGAGGGAAAAATCAGAGTGGAAGCAAAGGCTCTGGAAATGAGCAAGAGCCTTGTGACAGACTGTCAGAGAAACTGGCACGTAGAGAGGAAGGGAACAGAATCACCCTTACCAGTGTCCTGAGTCTGACAGCCTGAGAAGGTAGGAACCAATTTTCTGCCAGGTGAGGGTGTTCCCTGCTTCCCCTCTGCCTCGGGTAAAGTGCAGAGATCTTCCATGATCTCCAGTTCATGGGAGAGACAAGTAACTGTGAGGAAGTGGGGAGATTCCCACAAGATTGTCAGACTACCTAAGAGGGAATAAATCATTACAAAACCAGAAGTCACCTTTAAATGGGTCTGAGCAGTTTTCTGAGTCCACAGGGCTCTGCAGGCCTCAGAAAGCTGCTCAGACCCATTAAACGGCAACCTTTGGGTTTTTTGGCAAAAACTGAAGACACCTCTAAACAGCTGCGGTCTTCATTCTGAAGCTCACCGAGGACATGGGTGGATACAAGCAGCCTTTGCGGGCTTCAGCAAGCCTCCAGACCAAACCGGAGCTGTGCTCCAGTCAGGCTGGGAGCGGGGGGGGGGGAAGAGTTCAGCATCTGCAGATACTGAAATCTGTGAAATCCATTTATTAGAGTTGTATTCTGCCTTTCTCCCCAGAGGGCACTCAAGGCAGCTAACAACGGTTAAAAATACATATATACAACACTATAAAATACACATAAACAATAAACCATTAAAAGCCAATCAGCTGCAGCATAAAAACAGTCAACATTTCTAAAAAAGAACGTATGTGTCTGTCTACAGTCATATTATGTGAGATCACAGGGTACCAAAAGCTCTTTGAAATAAGGTCTTCAGGTTGCCGGAAGGTAAAAAGCAAGGGAGCTGTTCTCAGATCAAAGGGGAGGGAATTCCATAGTACCGGGGCCACCACTGAGAAGGCCCTGTTCCTGGCTGACATCCCCCTAACCTTTGATGGCGGCACAACCAACAGGGCCCCCTCCGATGACCTCAGAGAATGGGCCGGACAATATGGGAGAAGGTGGTCTCTCAAATATGGTGGTCTCTCAAATAACTGTCAAGACCAGCTCCTTGGATTGGGCCCAGAAGCAAACCAGCAGCCAGTGTAGCCGCCAAAGCAGCAGCCCAACCAAGTCAAACCACTGTCAAACCCATGGATAACACAGGCCCCCTCTATATTCATACATGCAATTTCTGCCATGACAAAGTGCCCATGAATCAGTGGTATGGTATTAACACATTTGCTGTCTTGCTTAATTTCCATCAATACATACAGGACTCTGACATGGAACTATTATATGCAAGTTTCGAACTTGTGATTGTAAGAAACCCCTATATGGGGTCAGAGGAGAAATCCAATGACAAGGAAGGTGGTATATAAATACCGGTGGTATCATGATTGTCCAAAAGACCTACCACTTTGTTGACAACCTCCATATCACAAAGGTTTTCCACTAATATCCGGCATGCTTCTTCTTTGCCCCAATGAGCAGCTGCATGAAGCGGTGTCCAGCCATCATAATCTTTAATATTCACATCATAACCAGCCTGTATTAAAAGCCTGAAGAAACATGGTAAATTAGTTAAAGAACTATAAAATATTTGAAATACCAAGTGCTATCAAAATGATAATTATAGTTCTGCTTGTGTTCCTCAAGATTTGAACAGAATTAAGTACACCAAGGGGCTCATAAATGATGTTTTCCTCACAAGGACCCTTGGTATAAATTACACTGTTGATGTTACGGAAAATGGAGCGTTTACTGTTTTTAGGTTACTTACTTTCAAGTGAGGTTTTAAAGCAGCAAACATACGTACAAAAAGGTAGCTGAAACTGCACCACAAAGTTAGGTGCACCACAAGCACCAATTTGGGCTCAGGACACACTTCTGGACCAATCCTGTCCCCAACTTTCAGCAGACTGCCTGTTCAGTTGAAAAACTCACAGAACAAAGAACAAACGTCTCTTGAGCTGAAATAGCCTAAAAAGACTAGATTCTGTATATGCAATATACTCCAACAACTTTTAAAATTACCATGTAGAGTAGCAGGGTTACATGTAAAAGAAAGCCTTTCAGAAGTCACCAAGAAAACTGCGTCACAAAGAACAATGGAATATTCTACACTAGAGAAAGTTCTAGCAGCAACCCTAAAAATCTGTATTAGGCATTCAACTTACTTTAAGACTTCCGTGTACCCTTTAGCGGCAGCCACATGAAGTGCTGTACCCCCAGATTTTGCATGCCGAACATCATTTATATGGCCGCTGTTAAGCCACTGCCTTGCATCTCGAAGCATTATGCGTTCTTCTTCTTTCCGTGCTGCCTCTATATCAACCCCTGAACAGAAAGAGATATTTTGTTCTTTAAATTACATGCCATTTGACAACACTGAGGCAGATCAATATTTGAGAAGTTCCTCCCCTGGTCTGCCTACTACAGAGGCAGAGTATCATCACTAACTGCCTCTGCGCCAGAAAGGAAGAGAACCTCCTCCTATTCAAGGGAAGCAGAGTTGAAAATGACCATCAATGCTCTCTTGACCTGTCCACTGTGCTATATTATGCCCATACATAATATGAGACCATAGAAGCAACGTTCCCTCTCTGCTTTTTTCCCCCCATTTGCTGCTGTGCAGTTGCTACTATCCCTCAGATAACAGACTGCAGTAATTCCCCAATGTCCAACCCCACTATGTAGGTAAAGCTGGTTGCGACAGAATCCCACTATGATCAAGCACTGATAGGGAGAGCAAATCAACAGAGACTGGGGGTGGGTAGGTGGGTGGGGGCCTTGTGCCTACACGATTCAGCCCAATCAAGCAGCTGCCAGCCTTGAAGTCACCTTGCCTGCCCTCTTGCCAGTGCGCCTCCCACTTGCTGTGCCCAGCACCCATTTTCAGCTGTGTGGGACCATGCAGCTTTCTGGGAAGCCTGCACATAAGGCCCAAAGTCAGGTATTCCTCCCAGAGTGGAGACCAGACTCGTTGCTACAGATCAGAATGCTTTTGAACATGACGGCCAATTGACACACATCCAAAATCAACACTCAAGCCTTGCAACTATACTCCACACAATGCATGTGGTGTGCATGGAAGTCTGCTTCCAGCAATGCCACATGCACTATGAAACGGCATGATTGCACCACCACCACCCTCACAGGAGATCAGGCTCTCAGGAGAAGACAGGAGTCTCTGCAAAGTCTGAGTCTTTTTTTCAGCAAGCTGGGTTGAGGCATTCACATCAGAGAGGCAAGCCAAGGTCAATTTCCAAAGAGACAGTCCAGATGAACAACGCACAGGGTGGAGTGAGAAGCAGGCAGGGAGTCAGAAACCAGAGAAAGACTTGAGGACTAGAAGTGAAAGCACAAAACAATTTAAGATGGAATGCTGAAGATCAACAAGCCAATAGGACACCTATTGGTTTATTTCTCTTCTTCCACATTCCATCTTAAAGGCTCAGAGGACTCACTCATCCCCTTCAGATGTTCTCTGGTTCTCACGGCTTTGGCAGCCATTCCCAGAACTCATTCCTTGTGAAGCAAAGTGCTGATATTGCAGTACTGGCAGCCTTTCCCCTGATATTGCAGTACGGGCATTTTCTTTTCCAGATTGATTTAGCTAAACCGTTGGCACAAAAGGTCCACCTTCACCCAAAGCAAGTATCTTACCTTACTATCACACTGTTAACAGTAGTAGGCCAAATGGCTATGCTAATAATTCAGGGCACGCACAATCCTAACCTGCCCAGGAGCAGGCAGGCCAGCACTGCTTCCTAATGCAAGTTAGGAGGCAGCTACAGCTCACCACAGGGCAAAGGGAGTATTTCCCATGGGATGTGAGCCCCCCACAAAAAAAAGGCTGACCATTCTAGTGCCTTGCCAGTGTACCATGAGAGGAAAAAGGCTGAAAATCACTGACAGAGAAAGACTAAAGAAATATGTAACTCCACAAGACAAATCAAACCATTTTGTATCTTTGGAATGCTGACCTGTTTTCTTTTTAACTGATAGGTATATAACTGAGAGTGTCATCCTAAACTGGCGCAAGCTGACTGTGCTGCCCCAAGGATGTTGCAAATGTGCCATAAGGACAGGTGGAAGTAAGTCGCCCCTGTACTGACGTGCAGCCAGCATGGGGGCTTTCGGGGGATGGGGAAGGCGGGGAAGAAGCGAAATGGGGCAGAGAGAGGCCCCCCCCCATGGATGGGGCAGCCAGGGAGGGGGAGGAAACTGGATCCGGCCATTATGCTGGATCCAAATGCCCTGCCCTAGGCTGCATGGTCCCAATTCCAGCCACTGCAAGCTGATCAGACTTGCACTTACTAAATAGCAGGTGCAGAGCCGAGTAGCCCCATAGTGGTGGCTGGCGTTTACCCCAAGGTAAGGGGACAAACATTCCTTTGCCCCTTGGCACGCTCCGCCTCTCAACCTGCTCTGGAAACAGCGTAGGCCTGCGTGCCTGCCTGCTCCATTGCAGGTTAGGATTGACCCGCACAATATATATCTATTTCTATATAGATATACAACTGAGATTTCTCCAAATGATCCACAGATGGCCACATTGTATCTCTCTAGTTCAGTGATTCCCAAAGTCCACCTCGGATGCAGGGGGTGGGGTGGCGGAGGCTGGATCTGGGAAGGGTGCCCAATGGCACCGCAGCACGCACCCAGTGGCGTTAACATACCGGGTGGGTTGGGAGGGCCTTCGGGAGGCCCGCATGCCCCTCAATGGGTCTCCTTTTACATTCAAAATTTTTAAATTTCAAGTGGCAAACATCAGCATTCAGTGACATT
Organism: Lerista edwardsae; assembly: GCA_029204185.1. Taxonomy (NCBI): domain Eukaryota; kingdom Metazoa; phylum Chordata; class Lepidosauria; order Squamata; family Scincidae; genus Lerista; species Lerista edwardsae. The sequence continues at coordinate 5,698,511 of JAJKFI010011864.1, forward strand.
TATCTTGCATATGGATCTAAAAATCTCCAAGGTTTTCCCCTGAAACCTCGTCTAATATTTCCAGCTTTAAACAGGAACATGTTTAAACTCATTTTTTTTCTTATTGCCCTCATCCTTGTATGACAATAATAACGATTATCCAAGGCATGTTAGGAATGGGGAAAAATATGCTTGTTTACAGGCAGGTCTACAACTGCCAATTTAAAATGCTCTCTACTTTCCCAATAACTAACCACATTCTGTATTTCGCTTCACATATTTCACAACCACATACTTGAGTAAGGTTTGCATTCTATTAACTTTTGATAACCGCCTACTAATTGGGTAAAGAGACACCTTTTAAAGTGGTGTCCTCATGTTGTGGGGGAAGAACAACTGTCCGAACTCTGGCATGGTGCCATTTTCAGTGGCCAGTGCCTCTTCTGCATCTTTTGTTTTAAACTTTAGGAACAGGAAACCATATATTGGTTTAGCTGCGTGAATCACTTTGTGAACTACTTTTGTTGAAAAGTGGAATGCAGCCCCCCCCCCCCACATTATCTGCAGGTTCAGCATCTGCAGATTTCATTATCTGCAGGTGCCAAATGAGCTCCCTCCAAGCCTAACCGGAGCTGTGCTCTGCACACGGCCTCTGGGGGGCTCAGAAAGCCCTCCAAAAAGGCGAGTCCCTGAAAATCACAGATTTGAACATTTGCTGTTTTCCTTACCTGCGGGGGTTCTGGGAATGGTTTTTCTAGCCATTTTTAACAACAGCCTGTTACTTGGGTAAAGAGGCACTTCTCAAGTGGTTGTTGCTCTTATATTTTATCGGGGGAGTAACCATCCCTCTTCACTCTTATCTCTTCCAGTGACTGCTGCTAATGGTCTTGTGCATTTTCAACTCTCAAGAAGGAAGACACCCCGCCCCCCAACTAACAAGGAAAATGTATTGCGCCTTAATGGAAAGCAAAAGTGAGCCACGTGTGTGCATTTACTCATGAGTAGGCAAGTGCGCCTTGGGTCACTGAAGGCCAGGCAAAGGGGAATGCAAGGCTGCCAGAATGGTCCTGATTCAATGAACATGAACTCAACCAATAATCAAGAAGGAGGTTCCCCCCCCCCCCACATTGTCAAAAAGACAAGAACAGAGACTTGAGCAGCTGGTAAAGTCTCATATAGCTAGGTGGATCCCAGTAGAGTATCTTTTCAAAACTGGCTCTTGGTGCTGAGAAGTTTGTGAACCACTGCTCTACGTATCACATCTTGTGTTAAGCGGTGCACTTGAATACTCTGAACACTTCTCTCTTGGAGTTTTGCATTAGAATGCTGAACAACTGAATACCTCACTGATTGGGATTTAAATACTGATGATAGATCCTCACAGTGCCTAGAGCTCCACGGTTTAAGCTGCAATCTAGCTTCTTGATAAGAGCATTCCCTTGAGAAAGATTATCTGAAATGCTTCAGGAATACTATGAAAGGCCTATCTGAGTTCAGGCAGCTGGTTTTGGCTTGTTTTTGTTTCCTTTTTCTTCATGTCCTAATTTGCAGCAGCTAAGATTCTCCTCCTCCTGTAGCTACAGAGGAATTGAGATTAGTCAGAATCCTATGCCCAAAAGGTCACTCCCACCATGTATATTATAACTCCCAAGGGAGTTAATAAATTAACACATTTTTATCTGAAGTCAATGGGAAGCTCCAGACAGTTGCCCTCCTAACACTCCTGCTGCCTCCATTGCCATAACAAAGGATAAGATTCTAACTAAGGCTGCACTCCTAAACACACTTACCTACTACTCCCAGGATCTACTCCCAGGATCAACAGCTGTTGTGATGGAACAAGCAAACTTTTGTCCAGGGTGAAAACAAGCCCATATTCTCCAAAACATTACATCCTTTAAACCCTTGGCATGGATGATGGGGATATAAGAATGCCATCCTGGTAAAGGTACAAGGTAAATACATCTCAGGTGTGCCATACTGGGGAGGGGGTGGCGGGTCAGAATCTTCTTGGTAAATATCCCAGGGATGGAGGTGAGGCCAGAAGATAATACCTCTCTCTTGGTACAGGTGAAACAAAGGTACTTCCTGTTTTTCATAAGCATACATCAGATTTTGCCTATGGACACCTGGTAGTCTCATTTGTTTATAGCTGCTGCAATTGACTTTAACATGCATAGAAATTTGTTCAGCCAGGTAAGTTTAGATTGTCCCTTACATCCCTGCTCTTTCTGAACAAGAAATTTTTTTACATCAATCCCTGACAACCCTTGGGCATTTGGAACAGGTTAGCCTGTCTCAAGTTTGAGCAAGCACTGAATGGTTTGAACAGATATTTTGTTGAGGTTTTGGATTAAAGAGATAACAGAAACTTGTTGGTGGGCAAATCTAAGGACACGGCCCTTGGAAGCTGCCTCCTGGACCCACCTTTCCGACATTGCTTGCATGCCATGTTGAGCCAAGGATCAAACGACGGGTTCTGGTATATGAGGATGCCTGGCACCTGCATGAGTCTGGTTTTCTTGTGCCCTTAGATAGCTGAAATATTCTTGCCCTTTTCTGTGAAAATTTCCTGTTGTTATCACTGAAACAGGATTGCTTGGCTTTATGGTCAGTAACAGATCTGGAGGCAACTTGGTTGATGAAAGGAAGGCTGAGACTTGTTCATCCTTTTTTGCTACTGAACAGCTTTGCCTTATCCTTGGCATCAAAATGCACTGCATCCAAGCAACGTGCCCTAAAAGCTTGACCCCGTGGAAAAGGTATGCTGACTAATTATGCCTGAAAACCTGGATCTGTGTCCCAATTCTACAGCCAGAAATTTTGCCTAGCCACAACACTGGCTGCCACCACTCTAGACTGGGTCTGAACAGTATTGAAGAAAGAATGTGCTAGAAAGGATTCAGATGAGTAAATCTCCTTCAATCCCTCTTTAGTAAGTTGCTTTGACAATGACTCACTAGCTGCCAGTTCATCATCCCATAAATACATTGGTCTGGCAAACACTGGGTTAGTACCATACCTAGAAAGCCATGAAGAAAGCATCTATACCCTTTTGGAGAGCCACTTACATCTACTTATCCCATGGATCCTTGGGGCATTCACTCCCTGAGCAAAAGGAGCCCCAACAACTACCTTAGATGTCAAGGCAGTGACTGGCGCAGCAGCCTACGGGATCTCAAGTTGGTCCCTAATGTTCTGAGGAATGCTGTAACACTTATTTGCTAGTTCATTGGATAGGCTGTTCTTAGAATTGGGGCATTCTGCCTTCCAGATGTTACTGAAGGGCCTGGATAATATACTGTCAACATTTTGCATGTGATGTGTGGATAAACCACCCTGGCTCCCTTGAAGGTAGGGTGGGATGGAGGCTTTGCCTTCTGGCTTGCTCTTCATGAGATGTAAGGTGCAACACACCCTAGCAAGCATGCCTGGGAAAAGTACCTGTCCAGACAATTTATCTGTGCATGGAATAGTCTGGCCTCTCTCTTCCTCATGATATGATGAAAGGAAAGCCTCTAACCCAAATTTATCTGGGTCATGACAACCCTGCAGCCTCTTCTTCCTGGCTCAGCCAGGCACTGCTATTTTGGATCTCACAAGATTTCATGAGATCCAGTATGGCAGCACCCAGGGAAACAGGCAGGAGGGCATGAGTGGAGATATCCCATGGTGCTCCTGTGAGCGTGCCATGATGCTCTAAGGCAGAGGTTTTCAAACTGGGGAATTGCGAAGCCCCCCTCCCAACCTGAAAGCCTCTGCCTTTGAGCTTTTAAGGGGTGGGGGCAAGTGGAAGGCAGCGATGTGATCCTCAGGATCACATCACTGCCTGGGGAGACAGGGGCTGTGATTGCCTAACCTATTGCCTTGCTGGACTGTGGGAGCTGCAGGGAGCTTCCCCAATGTTGTAATACTAAAAAAAAAGTGATAGTGGCCCACTTCCAGTTTCGTGATCGCAACCCGGAAGTGGATCACATTAGGTTATTATAAACAGGTGCTGCTTCTTCCTCAACATTTTTAAAAACGCTTTCCTGTATTAGTTTCTCCACTGCAATAAATGATACCTTAATCCCACTCGCATAAAAATGTTATCAGGCACATCAAGTTCCTCCATGAGACCAAACATAAACAGAGCATATTTAAAATTAGAGTACAGACTCTGAAAACTAAGGTTGTTACGAAGTACAAAATATCAAAGATTTGTATACTACTTTTCTGGTACTCAAAAGTGGTGTTCAACACAGAAATAAAACATACAAAAGATAAGACATCTGAATAAAGCCATTACAAACTTTTTAAAAAGATATAAAACCAGATTAAAATGTAAAACAGTTGTAAAATAGCAGCGACAGAAGTCAAAAATGAGTTCCTAGGAGATCCTTGGAGGCACTGTTTTACCATGTTTCTGACAGGCTGGAGCTAGATGGTGAGACTGGGGGACACTTGTTCAGCTCCCTGGCCACTGACCTGTGGGGTGCCTCAGGAATCTATCCTGTCCCCTACCTTGTTCAACATCTACATGAAGCCACCGAGGGAGGTCATCTGGGGATATGCAACGGACACTCATCTCTCCCTCTCTTCTCCACATGGTTCCAAGAGGGCTGTTGAAGTTCTGGGGCACTGTCTGCAAGCAGTCGGGGCCTGGATGATGGCTAATAGGCTGACATTAAATTTGGACAAGACAGAGGTCCTCCTGATCGGAAAAGCAGCGATTAGACTCACAACTTGTTCTGAATGGGGTAGCGCTCCTTCGGAAAGAACAAGTCCACAGCCTAGGAGTCCTGAACCCACAGTTGTCCCTGGATGCTTAGGTGGAACCTGTGGCCCAGGAGGGTTTTGCTCAGCTTTGTCTGGTGCGCCATCTTTGGCCATACTTGTATCAGTTAGATCTGGGGACAGTGGTCCATACCATACTGACATCTCATACTGTAATGCACTCTACATGGGGCTACCCCTGAAAACCGGAAGCTGCAGTTAGTGCAGAACATGGCAGCTCAATTGGTCACTGGGGCTCGGCATGTGGAATCTGCTATGCCATTGCTCCGGCGGTTACACTGGCTGCCCATTCCTTTCCAAGCCCAATTCAAGGTGTTGGTAATGACCTATAAAGCCCCACACAACATAGGACTGGGATACCTCAAGGACTGACTTCCCCCACACATTCCTGCATGTCCCCCAAGGTCATCAAAGAGGGCCCTTTCTTAGGATACCGCCACCAGCCAAAGTCAGGGAAATGGCGGTAAAGTGTAGGGCCTTCTCAGTTGTGGCACCACACCTCTGCAACCAGCTGCCAGAAGATCTGAGGGCAGCTTCCTCTATGTGTGGTTTCCGACGGGGTTTGAAGACCCATCTGTTTCACCTGGCTTTTGGGGAGGGAGGTGCTCCCTAGAAATCCCTCTTGATTTTTATGTTGTTTTTAGTATGCCAGTCTGCTCTTTTACTATTGCTGTTTTATTTGTAACAGTTGTAATGATTTTTAATGGTTTCATTTCATGTTATTTTAACGTTTTTATGTTGTACGCTACTTGGAGTTTTTTTTTAAAGCAGTAACGAAATCCAATAACAAAATAAAGGAAATAAGTCATTAAAGCAAAGTTTGACTGCCTAAGACAAGCCAGCTCCATTCACCACAATTATCTGAGATGTGTTCATTGGGGCCAAATTTTTCAATTACATTTTGACCCAAAGACCGACATGTAAGCTCCTTGTGTGCAAGAAAGTGTCCTGCACCTGAAATTTGTTCCAAAAAGGTGTGATACTCACACCTTCAATTTGAAAAGTAGTAACTACTTGTTCACTACATGCAAGCATTTTTTTTAAAAAAATCAAGACTAATGGGGACCTAAACAAATAAAGACAAGCACTATTAAAGCATACATTCTATAAATATTTTATTGAAAACATATTTTCCACAAATATAAAAACTTTTCTTGGAAAATGCCTCTATCGCAACATCTTGAAAAAATAACTTCCTTAAACTTTTTATTTCACTCCTGTGTTCCATGAATTTTTTCCCCATTGGCGAGAAAATTGACAACATGAAACAGTAACATTTCCAGCTTTAAAAACACAGTTTTAATATCTTTCATGAACTATGCAGTTATGTGGTAAGCCTTTAGAATTACCTTGACGATTAACTTCATTTTGAAGCAATTCTTCCATTGCCTCTTCCTCAGCAATATCTAATGGAGTGTCTCCTTCACTGTTTACTGCTCCCACATGTGCTCCTTGACTAATTAAATATCTGTAAGGTAAGAAAAAACATTAATATGGCAGCATATTTTAACAAAAGAACTGAATACATTGCAGTGAAGTACTAGAACTATAAACTAAAGAGATTGCCATAAAGTTCCTATTGTGAAAGGCTCTCTTTGAAGAATAATTGCGTTTCCTAATGTGTTATCAACTATGCAAGTTCTCAATGGTTAAAACACACACACACACACCTCTTTAAGCAGTTTTGTACTGAAACTAGAAGCCCAACATCAATTTTTTAAATTACTCCTACTGAATACAATACCACTAGGATAAGTATTGCTACAACAAAACCCAGACATCATAGACTTAATAAAGCCCTTTGAATACACTGAAAACTTTATCAACATGCACTTAACACTTTTCATAATACAAAGCTTCATCATGCAAATCTGAACAGAGCAAAAAGCTAAACTTTTCACAGAAGATATATTCACAGCTTAGAGGTTTTCTAGCATGCCTCTTAGGATTGCCCTGTACTATATTCCCCTATACTTATACTTTGCTAACAAATCCCATTTAAGCCTGCAATGCAGAAGGTATTTGTAATATGTCAAGCAAATCATCTTTTTCACGGGTTACAGGTTTCCAGGCTCATCTTGGGGTGGAATGGGAAGTTTCGGACCTTTTCACAGTCCATTTTCCTGATCTTTCCTGATCTTTTTGTAAGGAAGCTGTATATCAATATTGAGGAGCTCATCCTCTTATGAGCAAATACAAGACATTTATGACCATAAATGACATGGCAATTGGTTCCTTCCCTTTTTCAGAATATAGTAATCTCCTATGTATAGAAACATTGCTTTCTATAATGCTGTGCCATTATAGCTTGCTTCACCCTGGATGCAAATTTTTCTAGTAGTCAGCTTACATTGCTAGGTTGGCACAAAGCCAAAATCGTGTGTAGTCAAAACTCCTTTAAAGCCATAAAAATGTACTTTTTATGTACAATAAAAAGAAGTCACAATAAGAAGTCACAATAAAAGAGATATGGGAACTGAGAACAGCACCTGTCATTCTCTGAACTCAAGCACACACCAAGGCATAAACAAAATAGGCAGAATGGTAGGCAGAATTGCCTGCACTATTATTGCCTTAAACTATTGCAGGGGGAGGGGCTGAATGAATGTCCTTGAGTTTGTGCAAGTCAATCTTGTGTAAAATGCACACCAGCTACAGAAAATGTTTAAAATTCATAAAGCAATTCAAAAGTTAGGTGCAGAAAATACAGCTGTCTGTGCTGTGAGCCAATAGAAACTACGTATTCTGGTTAGTGCCACACCAATGAGAGTGTTGTATTCTGGGTATATGGGACCAATTGCTTGCTACTAGGAAAGGCCATTTACCCTAGATGCCCTCTTCAACAAGACAACTGTAGTTCCCAAGGATGAGTCATAACCCGCCTCCATCTCCTGGGAGCAGCTCTTCCCATCATCTCGCACTGCTGCCATGTAGGAGGTCTGATGTCAGCCATGGTCAATTACCTAACAGGCTCCAACATAATCCACTGGTGAGGACTGCACTCTGAACACCTCTACTGTACATTACAGCAGTTTGCTAAGTTATGTCCTATAGAGCTGTTTCACTCTTTTCTGGAAACAAATCCACACCATTACATGATCACTGCAGATACAGTGGGCCCTCCTTACCCATGGGTTCAGCATCCACAGATTTGAATACCCACGGATGTCAAGTCCACAGCTGGAAGGCCTCAGACGACGACCTGGATGTGAATGGAAGTGCCTTACATGCAGCCTCCCCATACCTCAGAAGGCCTCCCAGATGCAACTGAAAGGCACTTCTGGTTTGCTGGTATGAACCAGAAGTGCCTTCCAGAAGCACACAATCTCAGGAGGGACAAACTTGGTCCCCAGGTAAGTGTGATTGCAGTACTGCCCCCCATGGATTCGGTAACCGGGATGTGTGTGTGTGTGTGTGTCCGTCCCCTGGAAGGGATCCCTCACAGACACCAAGGGCCCACTGTATGTCCATAGCCATTCATCCTTGCCTGTTTCAACCAGTCACTACAAGTAGTGGAAAAGCCCGTTTGCAGTTCATGAAGCTGCTTGCAGAGGCTTCCCAACAGGCTCTCATATCTTGGCCATCCACATGCAACTGCATCAAACCATTCAAGTACAATAGGCCCTTCTTATCTGTGGGGGTTGGGTCCCAGCTATCCCCTCCATGGATAAGAAATTTAGTGAATATTGGGGTCCAGTCCCAAAGCTTGGACAATTACCTGGAGAATTTGTTGTCCTTCCCTGGGTTGTGCTGACCATTCTATTGCCCTCTACAGGCCCCAGAATAGGCTCCAGCAGCCTCCGGAAGCTACTTCCAGTCAAACCAGAAGTTGTCTCCGAAGACTGGAAGTAGCTTTTAGTGGCTTCCATGGACCATTCTGAGGGCCACAGAGGCCACTTGTGTGGGTTGCCGGCAAGGCAATTCAGGAGGGGTCTGCCAATGAAGGGAAGGGCTCTTTGCACCTTGCCTTCCGAGACTGGGTAGGGCGGCAATGGGCACCTAGCTGCAGAGTGAGATGCTGGGGCAGTCACACTTGGCTGCCCCCACCACCCAACCTGCAGCCCAAGGCAAGTGCTTCCAAGTGCCCCATGAGCAGAGCACCCCTGCTCAGACTCACACTTTCAATTGTTTGTCACTTGTTCTGCAAGAGAAACCAGCATATAAGTGCTATCCAAGAAGAGCAGGCAAAATTGAAGAGGCAATTACAACAGCTCTATGGCAGCAGAACATACAGTGAAAAACCAAGCTGGGTGGGGGAAAGCCTGGCTGTGTTTCATTAGACAGAGGCTGCTAGCATTATCTCTAAAAATAGTACAAATGTAGAATCTGGGAAACTTCTCAGAAGAACAGGATTAACACTTTACTGTGCAAATATTAAACAAAGAATACTACTCAGAAATCACAATCCAAAACTTCTACAGTTTGGGTAGACTATTTGAGGCAGCCACCCAAGAAACTTTATAGCCACGACATTTCTAAGAACCTTAGCTTGTGAGGTTGTGAGTGGGGGGTGGGTGGGTGGAAGGGCAGCCTGAAAACATTTAAGTCTGAGTAGAGCTGCATTGTTCAAAGGGAAAGGCTTCCTTTCCATTCCGCCTTTGATTTCTGGCTATTTGACATCTTGGTCAAGACAGCCTCACAGGAACATAAAATGTTTTAAACTAGTGTTTCTCAAACGGGGGGTTGGGACCCACTTGGTAGGTCATGACCTGATATCGGGTGGGTCGCGGAAAGCTGGGAGCAGCCATCTTGGAAGATGCAGACTTTACTGCAGACTTTACTCTTGCTATTTTCCTTTAGTGAGCGTTAAGTTTGAATTTTCAAGTGACTGTTCTAAAAAAAAAATTGTTTCTAGTTAAGTGCTTTTACATAAACCTTTATCCTATTCTTGCTTTCTGTCAGGATTTGCTGCTGCCCAAGAATGCCAGTTTGCATTCCAGAAGTGTCATTTTATTGTGTCACAATGAAGGCACTTCCTGCTGTTGCTGCTGCTGCTGCCATTTCCATCTATGACATCACTTTTGGTGGATCCCGACACAAGTGCCATTCTAAAAAGTGGGCCCCAGTCTAAAATGTTTGAGAACCACTGATTTAAACTGTGTGGTGGCTCACTGCATTATCGGTATACATTATTACGCAGGAGCAGACATGGCAGCACTAAGAAAGAATAATGTATGAGAGGTAAGACACTACTATAAAAATGTTAGTTGCGGATCATTGGGAAAAACATTTTAAAATGAAAAGGGCTAAGAGATAGTTATGAATGAAAGAGGTCAGCTAAAGGGAAGCACTGAACTAGCTGCCCAGAACCTAAATAACAAATCAAGAAATAAACCGAAGATGGAATACGAAAAGTAGGGTTGTAACACATACAAATGGTAGTGAACACCCAAAGAATTATCTTGCTATAAAAAGGTAGGAAAGTGGCAAGAACAGTAATAGGTACCTTGCACCATTCTCATATGTTATAGTAGCATCTTGGTCCAGAATAATAATGTGGGAGGCCTTCCTAAATGATATTTTGAGGAGCCAAATTATTTAATCATTAATGGACACACAAATACACAAAGTCATCCCATAGCACATGTTACCTGTAAATGAGGATGAACGGTTCAAGAAAAGGAGGTCACCAATACACAATGAGTGAAGGAGATCAAGTGGTTGTCCCTTAAGCCCTTGTATTGTGGCTTCCCAGTTCTTTGCTTTTAATTTCCCACCCATCAATTTTACTGACTTGATCCTCCTAGAGCCTGCTCAGCACCAAAGAGGCCTAAAACTGAGGCCCAGAATCACTGTCTAACACATATATAACTTATATCCAGTATAAGTTGTTCTTCAGCACTACAGGAAGATTCATAAGTAACTAGAGATATCCAAGTAGTTAACCAAGTCAGAAAAATAAAGTACAAACACTGAATACAGACATATATGCTGCGCCCATTTGCTTCAAAGATCTGCATAGTAGACCTGTAATTAGACTTACACTTGAGGGACATGAAAGGGACTTGAGGTATAAAGGAATAAAAAAAAATAGTTCTAATAAGCATTTTCTTCAAGGGGAAGAAAAAATGAAATAAATGGATGTAATTAAACTGTGGTGTATAAAATGACCCACAATATTACTCCCTACTAGAAAACAAATTCAATGAAAAAAAATAAATGAATCAGTTGTTGCTAAAGAAACCATATTCTGAAAATAAATGGCTTGAATCACAAAAGAAGTATCTACATACACTATTTTTTTTTTCAAGATCACGACCAATCAGGGCTTCCTTCAAACAGCACTTTTTGTACCTTAATGAAAACAAACTTAATACACTATTTGAATTATGTTAAGTGTAACGCAAGTGAAAATTTCTCTTAATGGCAACATTCAAAATGTACAAATCATAGGACAAAGAGCTTTTAGATTCTTCAGTAGGATAAACAAAGGAAATTAAAATATCCTGGCTCCGTTGGATTTATTCAAGAATTTCAAAGAACACATCTCTAGACTACTTAGAATATTTATATATCAAACAAAAAATTCTAAAAATTAATTTAAGGTTTGGAAACAGAAGAATGTCACAAAAATATGCAAGATCAAAATTGATTGTTATACCAAAAAAAAACCCACCACCCTTTCTGAAGTCAAATAATTTGTCCCATTCACTACTAAATACAGACAACCCATTTTATTTTAATTCCTAGCATCTATTCCAGCCAGAACAGTCAATTGGGCTGTTCTGTCCTCGTCAAGTTCTCTTTGGGCATTCCAGAAGGTGGGCTGTGCTCCACATCAAGATAGAAACCAGACATGTAGAAAAAGAGGTAAAAAAAAGACCACCCTCTAGGACTGTCTCATGCCTTCCTCCCAGCAGCAAGCATTCACACACTGAAAAAGTAATTTGAAAAACAAAGATAAATAGGATCGCTATTAATGAGAGAAGACTGAGAGGACACAAATGGCTTCCCTAAGATGCTGCTTCACTTAGTATTCTAGAACACAAGATTGGAAAAAGACCAGGTTTTCATCGCTCTCTCATTCTCTCTCCACTACTATTTTTTAAAATTCTCTGGTAATTTGGGGAACTACCAGCTATGTTTCTCCCCCTGCAAACTGTCCTTCTCAAGTTACCCCCAGTGCCACTCCAGAACCACCTCAGAATTTATGGAGGTCTATTGTATAGCACAGAACAAATGGACTTCCCCAAAAGGAGACTACCATGTTTTTCCTTGGACAGAGAGCCAGCTTTGCACCTGCACCCAACTGCAGCTTCCCCAAATGACAGCGCTGGTAGCACACTTTTGACAATGAACAGAATTTTTAAGAAGGCAGCTGGCCTGGGTATCCACCCTAGACACTTCCTTCCAGAGTTGCCAAGTTGTAAGACCGAACAGTCATCACTCTGGTAAAGTAGGTACAAAACAAAAACTGAGTCTCCATCCGAGACACAAGATTTAATTCACAAAGAGACAGAAGAGAAAGATGTGTTGAAATCATCTCCAGTTAATCACAGAGGACTCTTGCCAGGGCCTCTTCCACCTGCATCTTGCAAAGCAACTTATACAAGATTGACAAAAGCAAGAATACATACAAGAGACGCCTCTCGGCCACATCCAAGCCACAGTATTCAGGCCACTGGATTCCCATTTGAGTCCAGAATTTGACATCAGACAATCTGCTTCGAAGCAGAGGAAAACTGACATGAATGGCTAGTACCTGTACGGAACGCAACGCCGCTCAGGAAAGCAAGAAATGTGTCTCCTGGTCTACAGCTCAAGAGACCACATGCACCCTGTATGACCTGGTTCTCTTCCCCCTCCCCCCTTATTGATATAGCCATGTCACCTGAATAAATGCAGACAGTGCCCTCTCCAGCCAGACACACCTCACAAAGTTTCACCAATGTGAAAAGAGGGCTCTGCATACAGCTACCTGCCACAAAGTTAAATTCATCTGTACATTCATGTCAGTTGCACATGCCTGTTTCTCTTTTAAGGAGCAGAAATGTAAACTACAACATGTGAGCATCAAATATTAAGACACAGAAGCAATATTCTCTCAGACATTGTACAGAATAGACATTTCTAGGGACCAATCTGATACTAGTCCTTTGATTCAAAGCTTTATGACATCTAGTTAGTCTACAAAAGGGTGTTTAAGGGGAATGCTGTTGCCTTGCCATTTCTGTACTGAGCACATTGGTCTAGTTCAGGCACTGATGAGAAATCATGGTACATGTAACAGATTTACACTACTCAAAACTCTTTGATCTACGACTACCAACTGATAGCATTTCCAACATCGCAAAAGTATTTAGGGCAGAAAAATCTATATCATTAATCCCAGCAGTTGGACAAAGATGCACCTTTTTAAAGTGGTGGCTCTTTCGTTTAGCAGGGGAATTAAAAGTATTCCTATTCAATCCAACATAGCATCCCACTAGGGGTTGCTGCAATGTCTCTTTTGTGCTTCTTTCTTGACTGCAGGACCCTTTCAGGCAAGGAAATATACTGCCATTGGTTATGTTGAACTTTTCTCTCCTGTTAGCATTCATATTAGCATGCACATTTATTGGCAAAGGAAAAGGGGGATATAAATACATGTACTTATTTAAAATACATTAGAACCACGGAAGGAAATGATACATTCACTGTAGTAGGAAAACTATAAGGCCCCGGGGTAAAACCTGGCAATTCCACACCCTCCTCGGGAAGAGTTTCTGCTCCAAAAAAATATACTATCACACTGCCAGACATGTTTCTTTAAATTACTAACTTAAGCATGGAACTACACACCAGTTATGTCAATGTTCAGTTAAAGCAAATCGGTAGGAAGTACTAGGTTAACTGAGTTTTAGGGAACCACCAGAATAGATTTTGTAGCTACCTTGCCTTAAACCTACTCACAATTCACAGTACAGTAGGACCTTGGTGCCCCAGGGGATCTGTTCCCAGACCACTCCACCGATACCAAAACCTGCTGATGGGGTTCAATAGACCTCCAAACACTACCAGAAGATGCTTCCGATCACATCCAGAAGGTTAAGTCAAATCTGCAGGTTCCTAGCGCAGTGGTTTCCAAACTGGTGGGCTGCGTGCAACCCACCAGGGGAACAGGAAGCAGGGCATTATTCTTTAAAGGGAGTGGCCCTGCTCTGATAGTAGCAACAGTGCTGCAGAGATTGCAGCACTGCTAATTGCCAAGGGCTTTTGTACTTACTTGGGGGGGGGGTGTAGCACTGGCCTCCTGCAGAGTCCTGGAGGCTTGCAGCCCCCTCTGCAACATAAACTCTGGCAAAAGACATGCAAGAGGGTGATGAGGGAGGCCAAGAAAGACTCTGAGGATTGCATGGCCAGAAACATAAAGGGGAATAATAAAAGCTTCTTCAAATATCTTAGAGGCAGGAAACCTGCCAGAGAGGCAGTCGGCCCACTGGATGGTGAGGGAGGGAGAGAGGAGATAAAAAGCGACCTGGAAATTGCAGAGAAATTAAATGAATTCTTTGCATCCGTCTTCACAGCAGAAGACCTTGGGCAGATACCACTGCCCAAACGGCCTCTCCTAACTAAGGATTTAAGTCAGATAATGGTTACTAAAGAAGATGTTTTAGATTAAATTGATAAATTACATATAAATAATTCACCAGGCCCAGATGGCATCCACCCAAGAGTTATCAAGGAATTAAAGAAGGAAGTTGCTGACCTCTTAACTAGAGTATGCAACTTGTCCCTTCAAACAGCCACGGTGCCAGGGAATCGGAGGATAGCCAATGTCACAACAATCTTTTTAAAAGGGAGAAGGGGGGATTCCTGGAAACTACAGGCCAGTTAGCCTAACGTCTGTTCCGGGTAACATGGTGGAAAGCCTCATCATAAGCAGCAAAGTGGCCAAGGTGTTTGCGGATGACACAAAACTTTTCCAGGTGGTGAAAACCTGAAGGGATTGTGAAGAGCTCCAAAAGGACGTCTCCAAGTTGGGGGAATGGGCAGCAAAATGGCAGATGCGTTTCAACACAGACAAGTGTAAAGTGATGCACATTGGGGCAAAAAATCAAAACTTCACCTATAGGCTAATGGGTCCGAGATCTTGGGGTGCTGGTGGACAACTCAATGAAGGTGATGACCCAGTGTGCAGCAGCAATTAAGAAGGCCAATTCCATGCTTGGGGTAATTAAAAAAAGGGGTTGAGAATAAAACAGCCAAATCAATAGTAAGGCCACATCTAGAGTACTGCGTACAGTTCTGGTTACCACATCTCAAAAAAGGACATAGTGGAGCTGGAAAAGGTGCAGAAGAGAGCGACAAAAATGTTTACGGGGCAAGGGCACCTCCTTTATGAAGAAAGATTGCAGCGTTTGGGGCTCTTCAGTCTGGAAAAAAGGCACCTGAGCAGGGAACATGATTGAGACACAAAATTATGCACGAAAGGGATAGAGTCAATAGAGGGATGTTCTTTTCCCTCTCTCACAATACCAGAACCAGCGGGCATCCACTAAAATTGAGTGTCGGGAGAGTTAAAACAGATAAAAAGGAAATACTTTTTTACTCAGCGGTAATTAAGCTATGGATGGATTTCTGGAGGAAAGTCCATTGTGGGCTATAGGTCATGATGGGTTGGGCAACCTCCTTACATTAATAGTAGGCTACTTCAGAATGCCAGGTGCAAGGGCGTGGCACCAGGATGCAAGCATCTTGTTGTCTACTGAACTCCCTTAAGCACCTGGTGGGCCACTGTGAGATACAGGAAGCTGGAGTAGATGGGCCTTTGGCCTGATCCAGAGAGGCTCTTCTTATGCTTAGGAAGCCCTTATCTCCTATCTAAAGCTACTTCAGGAAGTAGCTTTCGATAGGAGATAAGGGCTTTTCACAGAAGCTGCTGAGGAAAACTGCGGGGTATGTGCAATGTGCGAGTCTCCAGGACCCTGCAGGCCTAGTTCTCAAAACAATTGACTATGAACCAGACCATACCTTTATATATACCCACATAGGAGACCTGTTTTGTAGTCAAGCTGGTGTGTGGTGAAATGGACAAGAGTGATAGGGGGGGGGAACTGCTCAGGGAGTGGCTTTACTGGCATCTGATACAGCAACTTGGTGAAGCTAAGGAATATTATTTATTTATTTATTAATCGATTTTTACCCCGCCTTTTGTGCCCGAAGGCACCCAAGGCGGCATTACAAAATATATATTAAAAATACAACATAACAATTAACATTAAAAACAGTTAAAACAGTATTAAACAACAATAGCAAAAAATAAAAACCACAAACAATTTAAAAACAGTTTAAAAAAACAAAAAAACAAAAAACAAACCCCGTGAATCATAATAACCAGCTGGCCAACCTGTCAGCAGTTAAAAGCTTTTTGGAATAAAAAGGTCTTCAGCCCCTTGGAAGAAATGGAAGATCATCAGTACCTCAAGGGGGAGACTGCCTCAAGCTCCTCATAGAAAAAGCAGAATTGAAACATAAGTGAATCAAGTGTTGCAATAGTCTACTGCCAGTTGCACACTTGATTTAGGTTTGAATACTGATGTTCCATTTCAAACTTAAACACTTGTAACCTCATGCCCCACTGGTTACACAACAGCAAAAAGGCTGACTTACATATCCTTTGGGTCTTTCAACACTGGAACCTTTCAACACCACAATTATAATAAGTACGTAAGAAAAGTCCTGCTGGCTCAGAAAGAAGGAAAGCTATCTAGTTGAGCACTGTCTCCCACAGTAGCCCACCAGCTTCCTCCAGGGTACCAATTTCAAAAGCAGGAAAAAAGGCAGCCTCCTCTCCCACCACTGCTCCCTGGCAACTGATATAAAATAATCACGACTAGTAGTAGCCATCGATAATCCACCACAGACAATATTAACTCTACTGTCCTAAGGCAGCCTTTTGTTGAACATGCTCTGACACCACATGTGGAACTCTCTGTTAATCTGTGGAACTCTTTGCCACAGGAGGTGGTGATGGCATCTGGTCTTGATGCCTTTAAGAGGGGATTGGACGGATTTCTGGAGGAAAGGTCCATCGTGGGCTATAGGCAATGATGGATTGTGCAACCTCCTTACAAAGGTGGAGGGCTACTGTTACCAGGTGCAAGGGAGTGGCAACAGGATGCAAGCATCTTGTTGTCTCATGCCTCCCTGGGGCACCTGGTGGGCCGCTGTGAGATACAGGATGCTGGACTAGATGGGCCTTTAGCCTGATCCAGCATGGCTCTTCTTATGTTCTTATGTTCACAGGACACTCAGCACCCTGGGATATACCCTTTATGCTTCTTGCTTGTCAAGATATCTTCTCACCCAAGTCTCACCATCCTCTTGACCAGATATTGCAAACTCAGGTAATGACCACCTCCTCCAGGCTTTACTATAGAGTGTCTTCACTACCAGCAAGGTCTCCATGTTTACTTCAGCTCCAAGTTAAGGATCTCATTGAAGCAGATTGCTGAGGATGCCTAGTCTATCACTTCCCACTCTCAGGGCGTGGTGACTTCTCACCCTCACCCAGTATCAGGTACCTCTCAAACCAGTAATGCCAACCAAGCATCAAGGCAAATGCATGTATTACTGAGAGTGTACTAACAGTTTAGCTTAATGAAACCTGTTGAAAGTTGGCTCTAAAGTTCAGAAAGCGAAAAAGTGAGCACACTTACAGTCCATATGAAGCATGCAAATTTATCCATGGGGATAGCCATGCTAGTCTCTTGCAGCAAAAAGAAAATCCTCCAGAATTCTCCATACAACTAATACATTTATTATAGCATAAGCTTTCATGGACTACAGTCTACTTTATCAGATGCATGAAGTGTTATCCTCAGGTAAGGGCGAGTGTGCTCAATATGATTGCATTATACACACAGGTTCAGAGAAGGTGTTTACAGTAAAATCAAATGGCTGTAACACACATGAAGTTGAGTCTCTAAGGCTTAAATTTTTTAGATTAGCACATTTACAGTTCATAACAGCAATAATTACAAATGATACCTTAGCAAGGAGATTTTACCACTGTAACGCAAGTCACAGTCTCAATTCAAGCCTGGGAAAGAACAGAACCAAAGCTCATGATTAGGGGTGCGTGTTTTTGTTGTTGTTAAAAACCGCTTTGGCAGTTGAACACCACCTTTTGGCAGTTAAAATAGCCAAATAAAAACACAAAACACCACATTTTGGTGTTTAAGGTATTTTCCAGAAATTAAAATAGACTGCATCTGCTGACACTATGTCATCTACCTAGTACACTTTAAAGCATTTAAAATTAATAAAAATGTGAACTTGGAATGAGAAAGAACACATAACACCCCTATTTGCTATTTTCATCAAGAAGTTTTGGAAAAAAATATCACCAAAACACACATACTCCACCCCGACTCATGATAAATTCTAATTCAACAGTTTCATGATAGAATCTTTTTTGACACTCCTTAGTTAAACTATCATGAATATCATAACATCATATTGTTAAAATATCAGAGCTGTAACAGAGTGCCTTGGGAGAAATACTCGCCCACTGTTTTCTGAATGCTATCATTTTTTATGCCAGAGTTGTGTCTATTCCTGCGTATCAAGACTGACCTGTTTGTCCTATTCAGACAGCATATATCTTGTTGAAGGATGAGCACATGCACAATATCCAATGGTAAGACCAACATTACAGGTTCTATAATAGTGTTGTCTGAGTGAACATGGTGATAGACTTGGAATTTGAGTTTTGGAGGAAGAAAGTTGCTTTGACACACTTGGCCAATCAGGATTGGGTCTCAGGTTTAGCAGCACTTCCAGATTTGGAACCAGATAATGGGTAAGTTTATTTTGAAGGGGCCCTTCCAAGCATTAGTATTAAAAGTACAGTATTTTATCCCCACTTTTGCAGATGCTCATGGCAACTCAATACAAAAATGACCAATGCAAATAAAACAAAATCATAACAGCTACCAGAAATAAACCACACAGAGATGCAGCAGAAAATATAGTAATTAAAAGCTTGATGGAATAAAAGTATTTAAGATCATCCTGGAAAGTCAGCAGAAATATAGCAGTTCTAAACTCCAGAGTGAGGGAGTTTCAAAGGCATGGCACCAACCAAACAGAAAGCCCAATCATGGGTTGCCACCAACCTAATATCAAGACGTGACTTCACAGCAGGTGATCTCAAAAGACACATACAAGGTGAGACTACCCTTCAAGGATTTTTTTTTAATTTAAAAACATTTTTACTCCACCTTAAAAATACAAAGTGGCTTACAAGCATAAAAACACAACAATTATAACAAAACAAGAAAACAACACTAACCATAGTCTGGGAAAGCACATTTTAAAAATGTATCTTAAGAGCATTCTGGTACAGCAGGAGACAGGGGCCAGACACTTTCTGTGGAAGCGACTTCCACATGGAGGGGCCATTACAGAGAAAACTTTCTTGTGTATCTCCAAAAGGCACAGCTCAGAGAGCAAAGGAAAGCCTCCCCAGAACATGAGCAGTTATACTGGAGGAGGCGTTCCATCAGATAACGTGATCCCAAGCCACTTCGGACTTTAGAAGTAATAACCAGGACCTGTAATCAGAACAAACTGGCAACCCATGCAACCAAAACAACAGAGGTGAAACCTTATCTTAGAATTTCACCTCTGTTAAACTATCAGTTTTGTAACAGTTTTGCAGCCTCATATAAAGCGTGTTAACATAGTTCAGGTAAGAAGTGACCAACGTGAGGTCTGAGACAGGTATAAGCTGGCCCACAGGTCAATGCTGGGCAAAAGCAAGCCAGGTTACAGCAGTCACCTGGAATAGTCGCAAGCTATAAGCATGTTCCTTCCAAGGGAGCTCTTTACCTTCAGATCAGGTGACTACACCATTACCACAACAGCAGGCATCCCAACCAGGATACTCCTTCCTTGTCCAAATTTAATTTCAGTTTGCTTTCCCACATCCAGCCATTCACTGACTCAAGACACCAATTCAAGACATCCATGGCTTCTCCAGTCAGGGATGGTAACATATACATATAAGTTGGGGATCAGCAGCATAGGGATGGCACCCAACACCAAATGACTCCCTCAGAGTTTTTATAGCATTAGGGACAGGACAGAACCATGCAGAATGCCATGTACCACAGTAACAATGTAGAGCAGAAGTCCCCTAGCACCAGTTCCTAGGATCTTCTCTACAGGAAGAAACAGTCATCGCAAAACAGTTCCCCCAATACCCATCTTTGCCAGGCAAACGAGGAGCATACCATGAGCAGCAGCAAACATGGACACTGAGGTGTCATTTTCTCTCTCTAATTCCCAGTCTAGATCATCCACTAAAATTGCTAAAGCTGTTTCTGTTCCAAAATCAAGTTGAAAGCCAGACTGAAAATTCAAGATAAACCACCATGAAGGGATAATAGGCCATGATGGGTTGTGCAACCTCCTTATGTTAGTAGTAGGCTACTTCAGAATGCCAGGTGCAGGGGAGTGGCAATAGGATGCAGGTATCTAGTTGTCTCGTGTGCTCCCTGAGGCACCTGGTGGGCCACTGTGAGATACAGAAAGCTGGACTAGATGGGTCTTTGGCTTGATCCAGCAGGGCTCCTCTTATGTTTTTTGCCTCATCCTGGATATCTGGGTTCCAAATCAATTTAGGGATTTATATGTCATAGCCAGGACTTTGAACTGTGCTTGGAAATGTATAGGCATACGCTGCAAAGAAATCAGTAAAAGGGTAACAGAGTCATGACCCCTTGCAACTCTAAGAAGCATAACAAGCGTATTCTGTAGTAACTGAAGTTTCCGGAATATTATTTGCCAAAGATGACTGGGCAGGAACCAAAAAAGGTATCAGATTAGAAAGGGATGGGTCTTAACAATCACTTCCTACCTAGATGTTTATCAGTCAATTGCCTAATTTGGTTGGTAAGAAAAGTTCTGGTAGTTTCACTCTGGGGCAGAGAACTGTTTCTAGAGAAGTGACTAATAACTGAAGTGACTAAAGAAGTGGCTCGGGTCCAGGGTATTTGAGGGACCGCCTCCTTCCATATAATCCTACCTGTACTCTTAGCTCATCTGGGGGGGCCCTTTTGACTGTGCCGCCACCAGGAGAAGTGAGAGGGGCAGCAGCCAGGAAGAGAGCCTTCTCGGTGGTGGTCCCCCAACTTTGGAATACCCTCCCCTTAGAATTGAGAACTGCTCCCTCTTTGTTAATATTTCGGCGGGGGTTGAAGACCTTTTTATTTCAAAAAGCTTTTAACTGTTGACAGGCTGGCTGGCTGGTTTGTTACACTTTTATATTTTATATCTTATGATCCACAGGGCTTGTTGTTCTTAAATTCTATTGCTTTGTTTTAATTTTGTTTTATTGTATTGTTTTAATATTGTTTTTAAATTGTTTTTTAATATTAAATTTTATATTTTACTGTATTTTTATGTTGTAATGCCGCCTTGGGTGCCTTTGGGCAAAAAGGCGGGATAGAAATTCAATCAATCAATCAATCAATCAATCAATAACAGATCTTACCCTCCTAACAATCTTAGCTTACGTTTATGGAAAAGTGGATATCAAAATTGGTCCCATAAGAGTGCCACCAGTAGCGAGAACAGATTTCACCATTACAAGTGGGCGCATCACACATTTTATGAGATAGTATACGAGTATTGCACCTGAGACGCAGAACTGGCTAGGACATCATCATCAGGGCTCCGTACATCAGCATTTCTCAAATTTTATAACACTGGAACCCACTTTTACAATGACAATTTGTTCAGGACCCACCAGAAGTGATGTCATGGCCGGAAGTGCCATCGCTGTGATGCCAGAGCCTGTTGCTTTCCTGAGAAAGCAGCCTCTTTCTCGGGTTAATTCTCAGCCATTTTCCAAGAGCAAAGTGAATCAGAAAGGGGGGGAAAGCCTCTTTACAACCTTGACACAAGCAAAACAACCACACAGTCCAGTTTGTTATTCTTCGGGGGGGGGGACAAGTTTGAGCACATCTTCCTCATATATAGAACATACATTTAGTCTGCTATAACAGACAGCATGCCTTTAAATCTTAGTAATTATGCTTATTATATAATTATTGCAAACTCAGTTCCTCACCAATATAATGAAAATACATACAAGCAATTCACACCAAAACAAACAAATATATACACGTATAAAAATGAACGTGTGTCTGTGTGTATATATGTATGTTCCAACATAACTCTGGAATGCCTGGAGCGATTTACACCAAACTTGGTACACATATGCCTTACACTCTGGAAAGAAATACTGCGGGGGTAAGACACTCCTAGTGCCCCTAGGGGTGGGGGTGGGAAGGGGGTGACATGTAAAAATAATCGGAAACGGCCGACAGTGTCAAATCCATAGTTTTCGGGGTCGCTGAGATGAATGGTGACACTCCTGATGCCGTTTAAGCCCCCATCAGCATGGGGGGTGAGAAGGGGTGCAAGATACAGTGCTTGGAAATAGAATATCCGCAGCACGCTGATGGTGGCGTAGAGGACCCCATTTGATTTCAGATTTCAAAACTCATCCCACTTCTAGAAATACTGTGGGGGTAAGACACCCCTATCGCCCCTAGGGGTGGGAGTGGGAGGGGGTTACATGTAAAAATAATCGAAAATGGCCGATATTAGTGTTGAATCCATAGTTTTCGGGTCGCTGAGATGAACGGTGACACTCCCAATGCTGTTTAAGTCCAGGTTCAGCCGCCATCAGCATGGGGGGTGAGAAGAGGGGAACAATAAAATGTCCAAAATGACCGACATTAGTGTCAAATCCATAGTTTTCGGGGTCGCTAAGCTGATTGTGTGGATCACAACAAACTGTGGCAAGTTCTTGAAGAGATGGGAGTACCAGACCACCTGATCTGTCTTCTGAGAAACCTGTATGCGGGTCAGGAAGCAACAGTTAGAACTGGACATGGAACAACCGACTGGTTTCAAATTGGGAAAGGAGTACGACAAGGCTGTATACTGTCACCCTGCTTATTTAACTTATATGCAGAGTACATCATGAGGAAGGCAGGGCTGGATGATTCACAAGCTGGAATCAAGATTGCTGGGAGAAACATCAACAACCTCAGATATGCAGACGATACCACTCTAATGGCAGAAAGTGAGGAAGACCTAAAGAACCTTCTGATGACGGTGAAAGAGGAAAGTGAAAAAATTGGCTTGAAGCTCAACATCAAAAACACTAAGATCATGGCAACCACTCCCATCACTTCCTGGCAAATAGAAGGGGAAGAAATGGAAGCAGTGACAAACCTTATTTTCCTGGGCTCCAAGATCACCGCAGATGGTGACTGTAGCCATGAAATTAAAAGACATTTGCTTCTTGGGAGGAAAGCTATGGCGAACCTAGACAACTTAATAAAAAGCTGAGACATCACCCTGCCAACCAAGGTTTGCATAGTCAAAGCTATGGTTTTCCCAGTAGCAATGTATGGCTATGAGAGCTGGACCATAAGGAAGGCAGAGCGCCAAAGAATAGATGCTTTAAAATTATGGTGTTGGAGAAGACTCTTGAGTCCCCTGGACTGCAAGGAGATCCAATCGGGCAATCCTCCAGGAAGTCAAGCCTGATTGCTCCCTGGAAGGACAAATCCTGAAGCTGAAACTCATCCTGAAGCTGGCCACCTCATGAGAAGAGAGGACTCTTTAGAAAAGACTGTTGGGAAAGATTGAAGGCAAAAGGAGAAGGGGGGCAGAGAATGAGATGGTTAGACAGTGTCACCGAAGCAATGAACATGAAATTGGGCGAACTCCGGAAGCTAGTGGAGGACAGGGAGGCCTGGCATGCTGTGGTCCATGGGGTTGTGAAGAGTCGGACTCGACTTAGTGACTGAACAACAAGCTGATTGGTGCAGTGCCGATGACATTTAAGCCCAAGTGTACTAGAATAGAACACACCCCTAGGGGTGGGGGTGGGAAGGGGGTGACATGTAAAAATAATCGAAAACGGCCGATATTAGTGTCTAATCCATAGTTTTCGGGGTCGCTGAGATGAATAGTGACACTCCTGATGCCGTTTAAGTCCACGTTCAGCCCCCATCAGCATGGAGGTTGAGAAGGGGTGAAAAATAAAATGTCCACAATGACAGACAGTGTCAAATCCATAGTTTTCGGGGTCGCTAAGCTGATTGGTGACAGTCCCGATGACATTTAAGCCCAAGTATCGTCGAATAGAACGAATAGGACTCTGTAGAACCTTCTGGAAATTTTTAGAAATCATTATGCCCCGGTCTTGGACTCCAATCAAATACTTGCCATGTTACCAGGCGTAGTCACTGAATACAAGGCTATCAATACCGTAGTAGATGCCTGTAAGGTCGTCAGTTTCCCATCAGGCTTCCGAAACTCACTTGATCCGGCTGGATGGCCACCACATTGTCTTTTACTTACAGTGGGATCCAATTATTTTACAACAGACCCTCGACCCGCCAAAACTTTGCAACGGCACAAGGCTGTGTGTCAAGAAGATGCTGGGTACTGTCATTGAAGTGACTATCTTAGCATGAAAGGGAGACGGTGAAACAGTTTTGATCCCACGGATAACACTCATTCCGACGGATCTCCCTTTTAACTTAAAGAGATTGCAATTTCCAGTGAGACTTGCATTCTCGATCACGATCAACCAGTCACGGGGCAGTTTATTAAGTACTGCGGAGTGGATTTGAGATTGCCATGTTTCTCCCACGGACAACTTTATGTTGTTTGCTCAAGGGTGGGTTCAAGAAGAATTTATTCATTCTTGCTCCTGGAGGTGAAACTAAAAATGTTGTTTATAATCAAGTTTTGAGTTACATTAATATTATAGTGAATTTGTAAAAGATTTTACTTTATAATTTTTATACTGTACTTATACTTTTAATTACCTGTACATAAAATTACTTCGATTTTACACTATAGATAGAATTCATTCCTTTTCCTGTCTAACAGAAACTTGGGATAAATAAATACCCGGGCAACGCCGGGTAAGGACAAGCTAGTGAGATAATAAAAATACCTAGAATTAATGTATACACTTCCTTCAAAAAAAAAAAAAATCATTTCAGTTGTCTGATATCCAAAAAAATGATTGAAGTTGCCAGCTAACCTCCTAAATGGTATGCTGGTTCAAAAAGTATCGACACATACGTCGAACATAGACACCTTGTACTACTGCTTTTTTAAAGGAAAAACAGGAGCACAGGTATGCAATTTAAGAAGCATCAATAGATAAGTGTAACGAAATGTAGATTTCTCAAACAAATAGCTCCTCCTAGCATTGCCACTCAACAGTGATCAAATAAGAATGAAACATTGCGGAGAGCCATCTTCAAAAACCAAGCCACCCTATTTATGAACTTTGGGGGACTAGAGGGGAACCTGCCTCTCAAGATGAATGTCAGGTAGTAAGCTGCAGTTCGCTTCTATCAAGCAATGGCTTAGTGTAGCATTATTCACTATTTGGCAGAGGAACAATGGCAAAGACCTCAAATCAAGAGCTCAAAGACCTCAAATCAGTGGTCACCACATGCAGAACTTTATTAATGACTCAATTAATCTTGGCAAAAATGGAATGCTCCAAACTTCAAAAATACCTTCAGGGAGGTTTCAGGGCCAGGTGGAGGTGCACCTATGCTCTCATCAAGTAGTCAGTTTTCATATCTCATAAAAAGGAAGAGATTATTCCAACTATTTCTGAGGTTAACACACCTCCTATTAGCACTTGCTCATCAAAAGTGTTTTAAGTCGGGATGTTAAATATAGTTTAAAAAATCCTTACTCTGCTATATCAAGATATCCACAGGAAGCAGCCGCATGTAGAGGTATCCAGCCTTCATTATCAGGTTGATTAATACTGGCTCCATTTTCCACCAGAAATTTCACCATATCTACGTTATCATCTATGCAAGCCTATAAACAGAAGAAAGAAGGGTTACAAGTCAAACTAATTCGCCAAATACTGTTTATATGTTAACATGGAGGAAGAAAGGTAATGTAAGGGTGGGGGAAGAGAAACTTATTTACAAGGATCATTTACCATTAAAACAGACTCTCACTTCCCTCATAATTGGACAGAACAATGCTGTACTTAAACTGAGGAATGATATAGAATGAGTAAACATGTTAAACAATAGCTAATGCTCTGACAAAAAGACAAGTTCCTGTGGGCCAGATAAAATCCAGTAGTGGGTAGGATGTGCCATAGTTTGGAGGCCCTGCTCTAGTTCAATGTTTCTCAAACGGTTTAGTACCAAGATCCACTTTTTTAAATGACACTGTATCGGGAATCACCTAGCTTTTCAAGACTTAAAAAAGGTGATATAGAAGTTTTTATTTATGTATTTGCAAAAAACCTCAATCCATTTCTCATAATGAGGCAGCTCTGATGAAAAGCCTCTAGGCTTGAAGGGCTTAGGGCGCTCAAACATTTATCCCCTTAGATCAGTGTTTCACAAACTGTGGGTCGGGGTCTACTAGGTGGATTGTGTAGCACCTAGGGCAGCCATCATTCAAAACATGGGAAGATAGGTCACTGGAAAGGGGGAGGGCTGTGTGGTTATTCTGCTTGCATCAAGGTTGTAAATAGGCTTTTTTCCCTTTCTGATTCACTTTGCTATTGGAAAGTGGCTGATAAATAACTTATTACTGCATTCTCAGGAAAGAAGCAGGCTCTAGCATCACAATAATGGCACTTCCGGTGGGTTCTGAACAGATTGTGATTCTAAAAAGTGGGTATCAGTGTTAAAACATTGGAGAATCACTGCACTAGATTTACACAAGCTTTCAAACTGCAGGACCTCAGCTCTTTCCAGTTATCAGCTATCTGATTTTTAGTAGCCTCAGGGTTTGAGGCAATTAGTTATCAGATCTTTCCATCACTCTTGTTTCCATTGGAGGGTCTGTGGGAGCCACAAGAAATCAGATCACACTCCAGCAAGTGGGTCCTGACTCACAGTTGGGCGAAACCCTGCTCTTGCTGACCCTGCTCCCTATGGAATATATGATGAGTGCATCCCCTTTTCCAGGACACTATTAGCTCTTGTGGGCTCAAGCAGACAAATCCTCCTCCTGAAACTATCCGTATCCTGCATCTCCTGGAGGGCCACCAAGCACACTGGATCCTCAGGCGACTATTTTGTTGGTTAAGAATTATTACAAATATATTTCTGCACACTTTTAGACCCTCAATTTTAATTACATAAAAATCACTATCCTGACTGTGGTGGCCCCATTTTATTGCAAAATTTATACATATACAAGACCACCAAGTTCTCTATTAGACGGAATATTCCAGATCCACATACAAAGTAATTCATAGGCTGTATACATAGGCTGTATTTCATATCGCTGTATACTTCCTACTAAAGTAGCATTATGTCCTTGTATACAACCAGTTAACTGATATGAAAGAAATACATTTCACTGCTATGGAGACAACTTTCGTTTTAAATTTTTGTAGATTCGCTACTGTGCAGCTGCAGGAGGCCAAGGAAAGGGTAACAGACGGTTAAAGAGAATTGGAATTTCTTTCTTTTGGATGGGTGCCTTCAGTTCACTGCAGCACAAAGTAAGTTGACCAAATAAGGCTCTGGGATTCCCATGTAAAATGCTTAAACCCATTAACTGTATGTATGCTAAAACCAAATAAGCTTTTAAAAATGAGCCTGCAGTGTCCATGTGTTAGCAAACAGGAATTTGTTACTTGCAAGGGTATGAACAATTTAAGTTTGTCCACGTTAAATAGTAATTAGCCATGGAAAAGTCTGCTTCTGACAAAAAAACCATCGGCAGTTCTGTCCTTCACTTTTAATTAAAAAGCCACTTTTAGACATCATTTGAATATAGATGCAGTGTAAACTGTCTGCCTGTCTCTCCCCCTCCCCTCCCCCCCTCTGCTCTAAGTCAGAGGTTCCCCAACTTTTCAGCGACGCGGCCAATCTTGTCCTCCTGGGTGGGTTGTGATGCAATGCTCCTTTTGGTGCAGCCATACCAGAGGGCCTTGACGCCTCTTCCAGATTGTGCCAGGCTGGTGGCCCACCCTACTGGCCTCCGTGGGTCTCAGAACGACCTGCAAAAGCATTCAGGAGCAACTTCAAGTCAAACCAGAAGCTGTATTCAAAAATTGGATGTTGCTTCCAGATGCTTCGGCAAGCCATTCTGAGGCCCAGAAAGGCCAGTAGAGTTGGTTGCCAGCCTGGCAGAAGAAGACCTCCGGGTCCTCCCAATTCCTTGAGAATGGCTCTGATTTGGAGTCAACCAGTGGCAAAGAGTGGATGGGAGGCTAGCTCTTGACTCACTGCACATGGGCTCAGATCCACACTTTGGGAAACCCTCCCCTAAGCCCGTCAACACAGTTCTGGAACACAAGATATTTTAGGTTAAGGTTTCCCCACGACCAAATGGTCTAGTCATGATCGACTGTAGGGGGCGGTGCTCATCTCAGTTTCAAAGCCTGTAGAGCCAGCGTTTTGTCCGAGGACAAGCTTCCGTGGTCATGTGGCCGGCATGACTCTACGCCGTAGCGCACGGAACGCCGTTACCTTCCCACCAAAGTGGTCCCTATTTAACTACTTGCATTTAAGTGCTTTCGAACTGCTAGGTTGGCAGGAGCTGGGACAAGCAATGGGAGCTCACTCCGTCGTGCAGTCTTGAACTCCCAACCTTCCGGTTGGAAAGCCCAGCAAGCAGCAGTTTAACCCGCTACGCCACCACGTCATAGAACACAAGTTATAGTTATTACCTAATTACTTAGCAGTTATATGTCTCAACACCAATACATGTGAGTACAGAGAGCAGGAAGGACTTCTGACTTTCCTGGAAACATCTGGCTGGCCAATGCTGGAACTAGAATGCTACATTAATTCAATCTTTGATCTGATTCATCACGGTGATTCTTATGCTGTAGTAATAAATTCTACATCCCTTTTAGGAAAACACTTCCATGGTTTGAGATTCAAAGACCACCTAATTGTTTGCAAGTTTCACAGGAGTATTCCCATCCCCAATATGCCATTTATGCAACTCCTTCCACAAACAAAAGGAAACAATGTAGAAGCATGCCCTGGTAGCCGCTGGGGTTCCGTTCTGGACCCCTCTGTGAACACTTGAAACCGTGGATACCGGGGACGCCTTTTTAAATATAGGGGAACATCAGCGGGTTTGCTACAACAAGAAAAAAGATTTGTTAAATGTTCCCCTATCTTTTTAACAGACATTCCAATATCCAAAGTATAACTGAAACCGTGGTTACCAAATCAGTGGATATTAGGGCATGCCTGTAAAAGATTGCTTTGGAAAATACTAGAAGTCTAGATTTAACCCTTCACTTTGGCCACACACAACCAATAGATCCGGCAATGAAAAGCCAATCTAGATGTTTGCCCCCACCATCACTGATCATTCCTTTTATTGACCTGCTTTCAATACAATCATTAATAGAACAATGAGTGTATTGCAGAATCAACAGTTTCACAAGGTAACAGGTAGCTTTTCAGTCAGATGCACTCCAAATATTCACACTGTAGCTTTTGTAAAGAATTCCTAAAATCAATACGGAGCTTTCTGCATCAACAACATGGTAGAGTATGAACCAACATGCACCGATCTGTTAGAGTCACAATGCAGGAGTTATAGCAGAGCCGCCAAAAGAAAGATGAGACTGACTCTGGACACGAGGCACAGGCCCCAACCTTGCAATGCACCACCGTGCCACGCCACAATAGCTTGTTCTACAGCAGAGGAGAAGCATTCAGCTTGAGAAGCATTCAGTAGAAAAGAGCAACCGATGTTCAGGGAGGGGAGGCTTGATCATCCTGAGAAGTGGGAGGAAGAAGGGGCCAGCACAGGCAGAGTGCAGCTAGGAGGCAAACCCTCCTCCAGAAAGCAGGAACCAGTACCTCGCTCAGGAAGGAGCCACACCAGAGGACTCCTAGATAATTCAAACCAGCCTGTGATGACAATGCTGGAGAAAGTGGCTCCCAAAGACAACAAGAAGGACTGCCAAGAAAGAATGGCTAGAGCTTCACCCAATGCAACACCCAGACCAGTGGAGGAAGACTTGAGTGAGTCAACTCCCTCCCCATGACACCATCTGCACCCCAATTAGAAACCCCAGCCATTCCGCCTACCAGGACCGCCATCTGGGAGATTGCCTCGTGGAAGGTGGGAGGTCCCTGCTGTGAATAAAAGGGATTGACCAAAAGGGATAAGCCTAGCCCATGAAGTCAACAGGCCCACCTTACAAAGACAATTGTTGCTAAGGACAAAGGTCCCCACATAAATTGCGAAGGTCCAAAATATACTGTGCAGTTCCCATACTGCGAGTGCAGACCTGATGTTTGCTAGGTCATGAAACTGACAAGGAAAATGTATTGAACCCTATGCAAAGTGAGACTGAGCACACTTGTGCATTTACTCATGAGTAGGCCTACTCCAAAAGGGCAGGTTGAGAGGAATGCAGCATCAGCAGAATAGTCCCAAACCAATTAATGCAGGCCTCCCAAAACATTAGAAAATAATTGAGCCATATGGAAAGCAAAACAGAGCCACATGTGACAGGCAGCCTTTTAACTTGATGATGATTATTTGCCTGTAAATCCCTTAGCGAACTTGTGTGGAAAAGTGGTATATAAATACTGTTGATTGATTGATGTGTGCATTTACTCATAAGTTGGGAAATATGCATTGGCTCTTTTGGAAGGTCAAGTAAAAGGGAACACAAGGCCACCAGAATGGCCCCGATCTGATGAATATGGAACTAAAACTCACCAGAAGCCCCCCCCCCAATAAAAAGGGTATAAACAGAGGCTTGAGGTAACGTTACACACTTCTTTAGTCTCATAAAGCTAGGTTGGTCCTGATAGAGTGGGTCCCTGTGCTAAAATGTTTGAAGACCCCTTCTTTAGAGAAGGGGTCTCTAACCCTTTTTGGCACAAGGGCCACATGTCAAGGGCTGACACGGTGTTGAGGGTTGGAAAATAAAGCAGAAATAGATACATGGAGAACCGATGTGCGGAAGAGTTTGATTGAATACAGTACGTGGGTGGGGTACGTATATACCGCATATAGCCACTAGAGGTACTGAATGTAATGCAGTGTAATCGAATGATTCCATTCAGCGCCTCTAGTGGCTCTGACCCCAATACCTGTGAATGGCAACTGGCAGGATCAGCAACCAGAAATCACTGCGCTACCCATGAAATCTCACTGACAACATTCTTAAAAGGTAAAAGACTTCAAAATTCACTCGTCTGGACTTAGGTTCCAGGTTGCCAATGGCAACCAGGAAAGTGGTTGAAGACAGGGCTGCTGTATATACTGTAATTATTATATACAGCATGGCACATGGTGACTCAGAGCAAAGTGAGAATGGGGTAAGCCCATTACTGAAGCCGAACCCCAAAGCATATTTCAACTGTTGCTGGGTTTTCGCACATTTAGGTATTAACGTTCTAAAGGGATAGGTGGTATACACCACACTGACTTCCCCAAAAGAAGAAAGGTACAGAAAGTTTTTTATAGAACCACCACCACCACTCCCAGAAGCTCACACACCTGCATTTTACTGTAAGGTCTCATAAGGTACTAATTATGCTATTTTAAAAAAATATTCTTGAGTAATACAAAAATGGTCATATGAATGTTTATTAGGTTGCCAAGTAACGAGGACAGACATGTTTATTCTACAACTCAGAGAAAACGTATCTATAAAATTACGTTAGAATACATTCTAGATTAAGACTCCCACCTTAAGAGTTCAGATTGATTGTACAGAATTGTAACAATGCCTGCACGATCACACAGGCTACAACCAAATAATCAGCACCTTTTCCTAAATCTAACTGCAGTTGTAGTCCTTCACAGATCATCTTTTGCCAGCAACTTAAGCCACCATGGGCGACTGTGAATGGAAAAGCTGACTGCCCTTCTCCTCCCCCACAGGTACATCAAGGCCCTGGCATGCTAGAGGCACAAGCCAAAGGGCTCGTTGCCCAGAGCAGCGGTTCCTAAAGTTTTTAGCATCGGAACTCACCCTAAAAAGAGATCCACTTTACCAGTCACTCAAACCCTTGTGGCTATAATGGTGATTGGGCAGCAGTGCTCCCCACTCCCCACCCCCCGTAGAAGGTTGTATAATCCTTGAGGCACAAAGCCTAATCTACCCTTGTCAGTTTTGGAACCACCAAAAAGTGGGTTGGGACCAACTGGAGGGCCATAGACCATGCAATACCAAGGTATCTTGCCCAGCAGTGAGTTTGCCTTTATGGCAGGCTGGAGTGGCGAGGACAGAATAGGAACTCTGTGGGCATCTTTTCACCTCCGCAGCGATAAGGGACTGCATTGTATGGCTCTCCCCTAGAGACTGATGGATGCAAATGGATTCTTGAGGGCTTATCAGGGGGATTTGCCTGATGCCAGAGCTGGGGATTCACCTAGTGCCCTGGTTGAGCTCTGCAGCAAGTTGGTGCAGCAGGAAAAGTCTCACTGAGAGTACAATACGTTTAACAAGAAATTGTTTTGTTTTTATTATTAATCATGTTTTAAATTCTATTGGTAGGTGTCAATAGGTAGAACCCACATAAACAAGAGCTCTTTGGGGCTTCACAATAATTAGTATAAAGAGTTCCACAGTATAAAGGTTTGAGAAGTATAAAGGTTTGAGAATCGCTAACCTAATCAATTCCATGTGTGTATTTATTGAGGCTCAGAGTAAGCATGTAAGCTTATTATTATTTATTTTTTATCCCGCCTTTCTGCCTCATGGGCACCCAAGGCGGCTTACAACATTAAAGCCATCACTTTAAAAACCACAAGTATAACAATTAAAACAATGTTAAAAGCAATATTAAAACAGTTAAAAATTTAAAACAAGCAAGCCCCGTGGATCCTTATAGCACGTTCAGGCAGCCTGAATGCTTGAAGAGACTAGATTGAACATTAAAAGAAGTTAACTTCCTGCTACCTGTTCACATTCAATCTAGTCTTTTCAAGCATTCAGGCTGCTTGCATAAGCTTGCATACTTAGAGCCTCCTGTAAAAGGACGAAGCACTTTGCCTCTGAAAGTTAATGGGCATGGGAGGGGGCTGGATCCATGGATTCAGGGGCACCTGTATTTGAATTAGGAGACCAGGAATTCCTTCATCCAAACTATGGTTTCTTCTCCATAGCAGATGCTCCAAAACAGGTAAATCCCAGTTATGGGGTTGTCATGCATTTTGTATGAATGACTACATAATTTCCAACAACATAAATTTTATCATGTTTGAAGGTTAGCAAGTTGAAAACTTTCTAAAGAGACATAATTATATGGTAGACAATAATCAGCAACACCAAGACAGAAGTACATAAATGGTAATGTGGGGAAAATAAGGAGTCTTGAAAAGCAGAACTTGCCAGCCACTTCCAAAGGTCTGCAGTACACACACACACACACACACACACACACACGCCAGTATGCTGTTGGAACTAAAGCAACAGACTTGGATGCAAAGACTTGGTTCCAAATTCCCCCTTAGTCACAGAGCTCACCAAGTAGAACGAGCAAGTCACCTTTATGTACAATACACATCATTCAAGGAGATTGTTCGGAGACTAAAATGCCACTGAGAGAAAAAGGGGGATGGGATACAAAATATAGAACAAATGCGAATTGTGTGCTCAAACAACCATTTGTTTTCCCAGGTGTCTGGTTTAAAATATTTGCTTTTTAGGCATGATTGCTTAAAGCAGGGATGTCAAACTTGTTCCATATAGTGGGCCAAATAGCATTCATGATGCCTGCTGAGGGCCAGAAGTGACAACATTAAACAGGAAGTGACATCGTTAAGCAGATAATGGCCAGAAATAAGCACTTTGTTCTCCCATAGAAACTAATTAGCTGCAGATGACAACAGAAAACGTCGAAAACCTGCTCACAATTTCAAGGTATGAGAGAGCCCAATTATCATGCTGGGAGAGCCCAATTTTAATGGGGGCTGGAGATATTGCTGCATCCAGCCTTCAGGCGTTATGTTTGACACCTCTTGCTTAAAACTTTTATGTATCTTTTTTACTGTATGAACAGAGAAATATTTCTGAACAGTTCATTTCAGAGATGCGTATGGAATCATAAATTGCCATTAGTGATACTTATCTTGTCCAGTCAAAGACAGCACAAACAAATACAGGCATGCCCCAGTATCGGCAGGGAATAGGTTCCTGGGGCCCCCATGGATACCTGAAACTGTGGACTAAGAGGGAGCCTACGTTAAGTATCAGGTTCTCCCCGACTCCACTCCCAAGCAAGATTTTTTTAGTGACCCTTAAGAATAAAGATAGATAAGGGGGCACCCCTGATACATGGATAATTGAAACAGCAGACACGGAATCTGTGGATAGAGGAGCCTACCTGTATAAACGGCAAGCACAGAAAATATGGATAGAATATAAGCTTGGCTAGATGTGAAGGACACCTATTAACTTGCTAGAAAGCAGTCGCTGAGCTGGCTAAAACCAGTGTCTGACCTGGCTGAACACGAAAAACATGCTTATTCACAAGTTTGGGTGTCAATGTTTGCCAGCATTGAGGTAGCCTCCCAGTCTACAATTCAGCTGGGAATGTGTCTTATTTGCTCTCAATCTCTAAACAAAACACAGTGGAATTGCACCCAAATACATTTCTAATAAAAATGACAACTCTACAAGCTGCTAAGTGTATGCATCTAATTCAGTTGGATCCTACTAATAAGATTAAGGCAGCTGAACTGCTCCAATCAAAACACAAACCTTGGATATACAAGAGTAATAAAATGGCTGTGAAATACGTTTACATTGGTTCTCACACCAATTCCCATGACATAACACAGCACTTGAAATTCCTCCTATGCCATCATTAGGTGCAAACCACTACGTCTAAACATAGACATGCAATGCTTGCATTGATACACCACAGATTTTACTGGTCTCTTTATATGTGCATACATACACATAAAAGGAAAAAAGTGCCTCTATGCAAGATGTGGTGTGCAAGACATGATGTCAACAACCTCAAGAGTTGGGCTAAATCAGAGTTCTTAAATTTTGCAGCTGTGTCCCAAGACATTACATTCAGAGGTTAAATTCAGACAATTAGGTCTGCTACACGTATGATCCAACATGTGTTATTGTACAAGAGTGAAGAACTTTAAGTCCATAATTAGCTCAATGCAAATTATTGCTTCTTCTAGGTAACAATAAAGATCTAAAGACATAATGGGTTACATCCAAACCTTGCATTAGAAAGAAGTTCACACAAGGAAACTTTTTGCTGCCTCCTCACTATAGCAGCTCCCTGTGGCCCCCAAAGCTTCTCCAGAGGGGATGGGGCATAGGGGCTGCAGAAAGACATGCTAGTTTGCCAAAATTAGGTAGAAGCATATTCCATAAGAGAAGCACTCCTCGATTGCAACAAACCCTCCTTTCCCAAACCCTATCCCAGCTTCTTCCAGAGGGTGCCCCTTTCCTCAGGAGAGACCTGTAAGGGGTCCAGAGACTGCTGTGGTAAGAAGGGCTCCCTTCTGTGATCTCTTTTCAACTCACACAATTGGAATGAAATCCAATGTATATTTCTATACATTAATGAGCACTCCCACTCATTAATAAACCAAATGATCAAGAGACAAGAGAGCATCCAATGCTCTTGGGCCAATGCAACACAATTTAGTTCACATTTTGCTAGCTGAAAACCAACTGAAATTTATATCAATACAGCAGGTCGTGGAGAGCGGGGCCAAGTTTGGAATGGGGTGCCACAATTCTCTCTTGCCAGAGCAATCTGACATGAAGCTTTCTTTTTTGGGGGACCTACTCTTGAGTAGTACCCCCCCCCCAGGACCGGGACTAGGGCTTAAGCACCACTTGAACCTGAAAGGCAACATAAATTGCTGTTTTGGAAGGCTCAAGGTTGCTGTTTTGGAAAGGTCTGCTTGCTCCGGGCACCACTGACGACTCGGAATAGTTTCATTCTCCTGCCTTCCCACACAGAGAACAGCCACAGAAGATTTGGACAAGAAATTGCAACTTAAATTCAAGAACTACAATCTAAGAACTACAACTCAACAAAATTAAATTGAGGCAATTATGTGATTCTACTATCCGAAACTGAAGAAGATTAAAGACACTAGACTGAACAGTTTGAAAGTGACGAGACGAGAGGTGGGTTCCTCCTCCACGTCAAGAGCAGTAATTGGGACTATATCTTAACATTAATTAACCCTTTGTAAAATAGTGCAGGACTTTATTAAATAGCTGAAGATTAAGGACCAAAGATTTAAGACTGGAGCTGCAATGGAGAAATAAAAGACAAATTGGGAGTGAAGACAGCGGATTTCCCCCCTTCTTTCTTCCTGTGATTAAGTAGAGAGACTTACATGAACTAAAGACCACTTGATGCCGACTTTTCTTATATGACTAGTGAAGGATTCTTGAAGGACTTGTAAGACATTAGAGAAAATTGATTAGCTTGGACAGAGCCTGGATTGATACTTATTTTTGAAATCAATCTGGATGTATTAGGGTGAGTGTGCCTGTTTTGCTTACTTGGAATTGTGGATTATGACCAGGACTCAAGACAAACATGGGAGATTTATAGCTGAGGCTGTTTGAGGAATCCCTTGTTCTAACAGAGGAATGTATGAGGGGGAGAGATTCCTGGCAGTAATCGAATTTGGTAGCTATATTTAAATTGTAAATTAAGTGGAATTGATTGAACTTATAAACAGGATTGAATTAAAATTGGGCTGTTTGGGCTGTTTGAAAAAGAAGATGGTGCATTCAAGATCAGAGTGGTCAGAAAGAACAAAGAACAAGGATTGAAATTACTTTCACTTTTACTGGCAGAACTGGTTATAGATAATAAGCCATGTTGGGTCTAGACATTTAAAGAAATATATGTTTGCAAAATGCGAGATACTGGAGTATATGAACACAGATGCTCAACTGAATTGATTGTGGTTTATAAGTATTGATGACCACTGAATAATTCTTTTATCAAGTATACATTTTGATGCTAGCTACACCTTGAGGTCAAAAGATGTCAAGACAAGAAAGAATACAAGAACTTTTAAGACAAGACAGTATCAGGCAGTCTAATCAGATTTTATTGATCCAATTACTCTCAGAAATTCGGGAGGTGCAGCAAGAAGTTACAATTATTAAGAATATTGGAGAGAAAGTTCTACAAGATTTGGAGAGCCTATCAGTAGAAGTTAGGTGTCTAGTCCTGATAAATTTATGAATGAAATTAAAAAGGAAGGTAGCACAATAGACTAAACAGTGATATGCTATTTGAAGTTGGAATTGGACCAGTCAGGATCTATGACTAGAATGCAGGGCCTCTTGGAGATAAAAATAGAGGTTACTGGAAGGCAAACTGTAGGCATTTTAGCTCCAGGAAGGGAAGTAGTACCAATGGAGGAACAAACAAAGCCTACACAGGAGACATAGAGAGCTGAAGACAAACCCTATCGAACAAGAAATGGACCTACAAGAATTTTACAGAGAGTTGGAGATAAATTCCAGGAAACAACAACTGGACCTATTAATGTTCAAGACTGAGATGCAGAAATCTTTCTCAGGAATATTCAAGGAGGAAGAGACACTGTGATAATGTAAAAGACACAAATAGGGGAAATGGGCAGAATAAACTGAGAATGATGAAGGAGGAGGAGGAGGAAGAGGAGGGGAAGAACCTGTGAGTGAAAGACTCTCAGAATTTGATGACTGAGTGAATATAGCCAATGAGAAAAAGATAATACATAAATAAGGGAGATTATGATGAAAGTATAAATTAAGATATTTTTATTAAATGTGATCTTCCCCTCAAAGCTAAAAATAATTCAAAAGATTTTTCTTTTTCTTTTTGTTATTCTTATGTATTAATTAGAGATATTGAAAGTAGAAATTGTATGCCGGTTCGGGAGATACTTAAGAAGATGATTGAACAAGATTTTTTTTAAAAAAGTGGTAAATTTATGGAGGGATAGCAGAATTGATAAACATCAGAAATTAATGTATTATGATATAGAAGTTTTAGGTTACAGTTAATTAGATAATTATAAACAGAAAATAAGGGTTAGTAAGTTTTGTATACAGGACAATTAAGCAATGTTAAAGTCATGGTATAGACTGTATGCAAACATTAATATAGGTAAGATGACTAAGCTGTAATCAGCGTGGACCTTTTGTGTGAACCTTTGTACTCTTTTCCTATGTACTACCCTTTCCATTCCCCATACCTATATATAAAAATAAAAATTTTCAAAAAAAAAATACAGGCGTTCGTGAAGTATTTCTTCATTCCACCTACCTACTCACCTTTGCCATTTCTATACCTCACAGTCTCTGCTTCTATGGTATTCTGAAATTGTGCCCCAATAGAGTTAAACGCACAGCAAGAGGCTCATAAAACTGAAAAGAGTTCAACTGCCCCGCTTGCCTTTTAAAGGGGAAAAAAACCACATGAATGCGCCTTTCATCTCACTTACAACATTGACGTACAGTTGGCTTGCATTTACCGCAGATTCAAAACCAGTGGATTCCAGCATCTGTGGGTCCCCCTGGGTCTCAGGTCCCCTGTGGGCCTCAGAATGAGCGTTAGGATGACAAAATATCACTTCCAGGTGTTTGGCAAAAGCAGAAGTTATGTTTATATGCTGACACCCGGGAAAGCCCCAGAGACTTTTAAAGGCCACTCCTGTTAAGTAGGTTAGTATCTCTATGTAGATGGGGCGCCAATACCAAAAGACAGGCAAGCTGGCACGAATGACACATTCATGAAAAAAATAACTTGGATATAAGAGAACACAGGATTTATTGGACTACTTCCTATCTGCCCCTCTCTCAAACAGAAGACATTTCCACTCAAGCAAGTGTACGCATAATCTTTGCCCATTTTCTCTTCGGCAACCCTCTGCATCCTCCCCATTGATGTTCTAGAGCTGGGATGTCAAACATAAGGCCTGCAGGCCA
Source organism: Lerista edwardsae (assembly GCA_029204185.1). Classification (NCBI taxonomy): domain Eukaryota; kingdom Metazoa; phylum Chordata; class Lepidosauria; order Squamata; family Scincidae; genus Lerista; species Lerista edwardsae. Next base: position 5,737,212 of record JAJKFI010011864.1, read on the forward strand.
GGTGCAGCACCTGGACGCTCTTTATCCAGCCCCTGTTAGAACTGGGCTCTCCCAGAGCCACGCTTTCTGCCATGCCACTTGGCGAAGGCATCACTTGAAGGGTTCAAAGGGAACATGTCTGCACCCCTTGAATGGCAAAGCTGGCCAGCAACCACAGCATTGAGGATTAAAAAAGTGAAAGCAGCAAGGGAGAATTTCAGAGTCCACAACAGTATTTATGTATTTGCAGGATTTTTATCCCGCCTTTCTCCCACACTGAAGGGGATTCAAGGTGGCTAACAAAAAAAAAACCATTGCAATTCCAACCGTACAGTATGAGACAAAGGCGGCATCACAGCAGAAGGGGGAAAGAGACCAAAGCTGAAAAAAGGAGACGCATCCACACCTGTTTATCAACAACCCTTGTAGTATATAATTTCTACTCTTACAAAAACATTTTCCATATAATAGTGAAAAGCACAGCAACCTTGGCACTACAGCTAGAGGCAAAAAACGGTAATCTGTCTATGCACCTTACACAAGATGCTTCATATCTGAAAAATATTGACTTCATTTCAGGAGGTATGGCAGAAGATGCCCCCTGGTGGTGGAGCTGCTGCCTTGCCTGAAAAAGCTCAGCAGGATCAGCTGCTTGGAAGAGAGACGGAGACTGTGAGAAGCCACTGCAGTATCTCTAAGGAGGAAGAGTGAGCTGGCAAAAAAAGGGTACGATCTTCAGAACCGGTCTGAAGCTTGGTTTCCAACTGCCTGCAAGAGCTCGGAGGGTGCAGGAGTCGGCAGCCAAAGACTGCACTAGGAAGGAAAACTGGAGGGTTCTACGAGATTTTATGTAATATGTAAAACATGCTGCATGTAAAAACCTCATTGAAAAATGGGGTTTATGTTCAACCTCCCTAGGTAAACCAACTTGAATCTATGACAAAGGTGGCATATACACACTGTACTACAGCGGTTCCCAAGTGTGGGTCGCGACCCACTATTGGAAACTGAAACTGGGCCACTTCCCCTTAAGGAGAGTTGCCTAGTTTTGAGTGTTCTGACAGCACCACAACACTTGTGGGCACCCGGAGGCTTCAGTGCTTTCCTGGGAATTGCACTGGTATCCAGTCTGGTTTTGAGGACTGGAAGTGCTTTCAGTACACCTTCTGAGGCTTTCAGCAGCATCAGGGAGACACCAGCGCAACCCCAGATAAGCGTCAAAGCCTCCAGTGTCGCAATGACTGTAACGCAATTGGGACACCCCCACAGCCTTGGCCCCACAAGCACTGAGCATGATCCCAACATTTGAGTACAATGTTGGGAACCGCTGCTGTCATAAAATAAATTTCATTATGCTTAATTTGATTACAAAGCACATTTTATTAATATTTAACAAGGTTTCTATCACTCTGATCTTTAATGACAGAAGATGTAATCTAATCTTAACATATTTAGAAATGTTCACACACTTATGTAAAGGGAGAACAGGAATAGAGGTTGATGGAGCAATCATTTCCGGTGACATTTCAACTGCTAACTGAACAACCACATTGCCCCAATTGCTCAACTAATGATAAAAACAACTCCTTCTAATCCACGGAGTACTCGTTTAGCTGGTTAACATTAACAATTCAAATATTAAAAACCGAAGCTGTTATGCCAGCTGGAAATTAAACTGACAAACAACTAGTAGATAAGTCTAATTATTCCTCAAGACTGCAAATACCCATTTCTAAAAGTATAAAGACAGGATCCTGCTTTGAATACATACTTTGACTACTGCATTTAAAGACTAGTTTTCAATTTCTGACTAGGCAGTCTAAAAGGGGAGCAGCCTACAAAGTTTGCTGGTGCTGCATCAGATTACTCAAAATTTCTGACCTAACGTTTCAGTGGGTAGTCAGAAACATAAAATCTTCCCATTTAACATATAGAACTTCAATTGACGAGATGTTTGAAACAATATGACTGCAACTCTGATTTAAACAAAATCCAAAGTTCATTCAACAGATGATACAAAATACGCAACTTTTCAATCTAGACCCCAAGGAAATATCAGCATTTAATATGGTGAACCTAGACAACTTAATAAAAAGCAGAGATATCACCCTGCCAACAAAGGTTCACATAGTCAAAGCTATGATTTTCCCAGTAGTAATATATGGCTGTGAGAGCTGGACCATAAGGAAGGCAGAGCGCCAAAGAACAGATGCTTTCAAATTATGGTGTTGGAGAAGACTCTTGAGAGTCCCCTGGACTGCAAGGAGATCCAATCGGGCAATCCTACAGGAAGTCAAGCCTGATTGCTCCCTGGAAGGACAAATCTTGAAGCTGAAACTCAAACACTTTGGCCACCTCATGAGAAGAGAGGACTCTTTAGAAAAGACCCTCATGCTGGGAAAGGTTGAAGACAAAAGGAGAAGGGGGCAGCAGAGGATGAGATGGTTAGATAGTGTCACCAAAGCAATGAACATGAAATTGGGCAAACTTGGGAAGCTAGTGGAAGACAGAGAGGTCTGGCGTGCTGTGGTCCAGGGGGTCGCAAAGAGTCAAACACGACTTAGCGACTGAACAACAAAATATGTCCCCCAAAAATAATACATTGTCATGTCATCTAGAGCCACTAACACACAAATGGATATTGGGAACACATGAGAAGAAAATAAAATGAGACTTCTAGGGTGAACAACCCCAACATTTTCAATTAAGATCTAAAAAACATAGAAGCATTACATCCAGGAGAAGAGGTTGGGCTGTATTCCAGTGACTAAGTCAATGAAACTACTTAGTCATGACTAACCTAAATCCCATCCATTTTAATGGTGCTTAGTCAACTTTCTTATACAACCCATTGTTTGCTGAAATTTACATTTCTATATGATACTGTTTTTAATGTTAAAAGGATTCTGACTTGGCTCTCTCAATATTTTCTTATTCAGGAATAAGAATCCAGGAACCTATTTATATTTAAGCAAACAGATAATCAAACAATTGTATATTATAATTTGAACTAAACATCAATAGACACAGTTGTGTACCAACTGCCACTGCAGCCCAACATACAAATTTCAAGATACAACGGCATTTGCATTCCTGTAACCTGCACAAAAGACAGTGGTAAGTGCTAGACCAAGCCACTAACCTATCTGGCACAAAGATAGAAATCTGCTTTAATGATTATGAGCCCTACTTACAACAGCCAAGTCATTATAGCAACAGGAATAATCAAAATCCTTTGACACTTATGTAGATAAGTTGTAAAAAGTGCAGTTTTGTAATATGAAGGACCAGGTTCCAACAAACCCAGAACTCTCCCCACCAGTGGAAGGGTGCCGGAGAAGGACTCTCCGGCAACTGAAACATTCCTGTCACTTCTGCCCAGTGGTAGTTGCAAAAACCAGATGTTTTTTGCAGAAAGGAAGTCTATGTTCCCTAGGTATGTGATGTGCTAGAGAGGGATAGAAACCACCAGTCCTCTTCCCCCTACAGACGACTTGGGAAGGAAGGGAGGAAATGCTTCTCTCTCTTAGGCTGGGGCAAACGTGAAAACAGCAGCAGAACAGAGGGTCCAGCCAACAGGACGTGTGCTGCATCCTGCGGGGGGGGGGGGAGGAACAGAAGGAGTCACGGTGGCCTCCTCAATGTAACAGGGTCTTTGTACCATTACCTCTGGGCTGCATTGTGGTTTCAGTGGAGCTGCCAAGTTGGATAGGTTTTACTCCATTTTTGTTTGAGCTCACAGGCTGTCTTTGCATTAAGCCTCTGTGTGTTCTGAGCACCAACACTCCCCTGGACGTGCCAACACAATTCTCCCTCTCCAGTTGCCTCAGCCAGTATGGGGAAAGCAAATCAGCAGGAAGGCTACTTCTAGCACTGCAAGTAGATTTACTGTTCAATGTTCCTTGTTCACCTTTCACCCTGATGTTTCTGGGTCATCCCACTCTATCCCAAAGGGTCACACACAGAGAGAGAGAAAACACACAAAAGCCAACCAAGCTGGTGAAATGCCTTCTTAGAAACTCAACTACCAGCCACCTTTCTCTACCTACTACAATGTCCACAGGAGTGTTGGGCGCTATCACTCACAAGATGCAATGTGCTGCCTTCAGCCTTGCTCTATGGAAGATTTAACAGGATCCCTTGTGATGAAAGGCAGTGTTCTTGTGTGATAGGATCCACTGAAACACTCGAGCATATGTTGTGGTACTGCCCTCTTCACACAGATCTCCAGAATAAACATCTAGACTCCATCTTAGGTAAGATGAGAGGGTGGCCTGATGTGGATAAAGTTCAGTCTTTGTTATCTGGTGAAGTGCCTGAACCGATGGAGAGAACAGCAGCCTTCCTAAAAGAGGTTGTAAGATCCCAGGAAGCAAGCTGTAAGTGTCTCCATCCTGTAGGTAGCCAGTGAGTTGACTGTATGTAAAGTACGTTGTTTGGAGGATGTATGTGCGATGCCAATAAAGGTTCTACTGACTGACTGAAATTCAAACTTAACTGAGCAGGAAAGTTTTTTTGAAGATGAGTTTGCGTGAATTTCTTTGTCACCAAATGCTTGTGTAGCAAACCACTCATATCAAGATTTTGCACCAACTAACACTGTTTTCCCAAGGGAGGAAAGAACCTGCAAAGAACCAAGCTGCTGCCACAAAAACATGGAGTGGACTTATTGGTGCTCACTAGCCTTTTAAAAGTCTGACTTTTAAGAAACAGATTTTTGCTGGACCGTGCTGGAGCACAAAGGCAGCCCCATGGTGTGTGCAACCAATGAAGAGCCTGCCAATGGGAAGCGATGGAAAGATGGGGGAAAGGAAAAGCAGTACTTTAATTGCAAAGAACCACTGGGTGAGTGTGGGGGGAAAAAAATCAGTAAAAAAATGTTTTACTGCAACTTGCAGAGGATCATGGCCTTCTGCTCTATAAGCCATTCTTAACTCTGTCTACAGAGGAGCAAACTGCACTTTTTCAGTGGAAAGGGAATGGAATTCGACATGTGTTCAAGGGCATTTTTAACACAGCCTAACAGCATCATGAATCACAAGTTAAACTGTTAAGTAAACTGCTTTGGAGACAGTTTGGTGCCTATACGTGTGCCTAGTTTGGAGTGTGCGGACCGTGTTGGGACTCTGAAGAGTGTTTTGCATGAGAGGTGTTGGGGGACAAATCGTTTGGCTAATAGGCTAAGAGGATTTCTGGACCCTCAAGAAGGGGGACAATTACAAAGAATGAGTGAACCTACACCGATTTACAGTTTTCTAATGATATGCAGCAGTTTCACTGGTAAGCATCTTCCGTTCTCTCCTTCTGCACAGGCAGACACGAAAGCTTTTTGAAGTGTACCAACTCCTATTTGTTCAGAATACACAAAACTTTTTTGTATGATGTGAATAGGAACTAGATAACTCCTATTTTAAAGTTTCACATTCTTATTGAACACCTAAATATAATGTTACATGCCCCAGGCAAACAGTAACTGCAAGGCTGTAATAAGAATGACCTAAAAGCATTCATATACACAGCCACTTGGGGAAAAAGAACAGGAAACCTCACAAGGCCTTGTTCCCACACATTAGCTGGTCATTTACCTGTTGATATCATTAGATCCTGGTGTGCTATTTTGAATGCTCATTCTTCAGGACAGCGCATTCAACAACTGACATAAAAACATCACACTAGAGGCAGGCTATTTTTCTTTCCAACATAGCAACACAGACTCGTGCACATTTTTTTAACAAAACATGGCAACTTAGCTAGTCAGAGTTTTGCTTTCATTCTCAGACCAGCCAACAGTAAACTTCTTGAATCTTCTTTCTTTTGAACTTTCAAACTTTAGGAAGCTATTTTTGCTGGCAAGCTGCACAGTAACTATGTTAGTTTTCTAAAGTTTTAAAAAACATAGGGCCTTGCTATTGACCATCAAACATTTTGTTACAAATATAAGCCAATCTCCCCTTTCTTATTTTCTAACAATACATTCTAACCAAAAGGTGACAGCTGAGGAATGCCTTCGTTCTATGCCACAGTTTCCACTGACTGTCATTTCAGGAATGCACCCAGCAATACATGACAACTTGGAATGTCTCCACCCACCAGATAGCATCAGAACATACACTGCTGAGCAGGAGTCTTTTGCTTTGCAGATCCACTTGAGTTTGCCTTTTTATGGTTAAGCCAGATCAACAAAACAAAGATAAACAGAGCTAGGCTAATTAGGATTCAGGCATTTACATTGTAGTAATGTGGCATGTCTTGTAAACAATGCAAAGGAAGCTGTAAATCTTCCTTTGTAGATTGTACTAAAGCTGTACTATACTCATCAGCCTGTAACTTTACATTCTATAAGATATATCCTTCCACAGTTCTGTATGATTAATCAAATCATGTACTCTGTTAGCAAATTAAAATGGTTTTAGCAACAAATATGAATGAATCTATAACACTGTACTAACTATGCAGTACAGTAGGCCTTCATTATCTACAGGGGTTCTGTTTCAGAAACCCCAGCAGATAAGGATAACCAGGGATATTCAAATCAGCTGCTTCTGCCCCCCCCCCCACCTGACCAGAGCTCAGTGCCAGTTGGGTCCAGAAGCATTCTGAAGCCTGCAGAGTCTGAGTGCGTCTGTCAGTGGACTCTGCAGGCTTCAGAATGAAGCCTACAGCCAAGTAAGTCCTCAGCCCCCCAGACCCATTTAAAGGTGACTTCAGTCGCCTTCTCCGACTCCAGGCTGTGGGCAGAAATGCCCAGCCGTTGCGAGCTTCAGAATGCCCCTGGACCCAACCCAAGCTCAGCTCCCACCAGGCTCAGGCCGGGGCCAGCTCGGTATCCACAGATGCTAAAATCCATGGATGTCGGGCCAGCAGATAGTGTGGGCCCTCTGTATAAGTATGTACCATCTAAAATCATATCATACAAAGTTCCTGAATATTTAGCATAGCCCAGTTTTCCACAAACTGTGGGTCTCAAGGTGGTTGTTGGTGGGTTGTGGAACTGACAAGTTGATAGCTGATTAGCAAAATGTTTTGAGTCTTATAGAAAGTGAAACACCCTCACAGGCATGTTTATTCATGAGTAGGCTAGTGCATCTCAGTCCACTTCAACAGGCAAGCCCAAAGGAAGACAACACCGGAATGATCCCACTCTGATTAACGCAGGCCCCAGAAAACACACCAGAAGGAAGCTGCTGGGCAGGCAGAGCTCCAGCTTTTGCTTTCTGTGCACTTGAGAAGTCCTCCTGTTCACACGGCACCTCTTACCAGTCTTTATCACATTGCATTCAGCCTCCCAATCTGGAAGTCATTGGCAATGGCATCATTACCAAGTACTTCCAACAGGTGGGCCATGCAAAGTGGTCTGGCAAGGGACCAACATAGAGAAACGCTGGGATAGCACATTCTAGCTTACCATTGTTTAACAGAATTTGGCCTACAATAGTATAATGCAGAATGTAACAATCTTGCCTTTACCTTGACTCTAAGGGAGATGATGAGCGCAAGCGGTGTTTTTGACAAACTGCATCTTTTGAAAAAAATATAGGGCCACTTAATGCGTATTGCGGGCATGTACAGGAAAAGTGAGTACAAACATGGACACTACCCCAGACAACCACAGCGCATCTGTTTTATTGCAGACAGACTCACTAGAAAACTGCAGGTGGTAGCAAATTTCCTGCCTGTAATGCAGAGACCATCTACACACGGTTATTTATATACAGGTGTATGCTTTCCCCAAACTCATGCAAGAAAAATGTACGAGATAGCCCTTACATACAACAGCAAAACACCACTAAAACACAATTTTCAAATCCCCCTAGTATTAACCTTTTCCTCCCAAATGCTCACTGACTGTCTTAAATATTTACAGTCTAAAGAAGTAGTAAAGCAAACAGCTATGACATCTTAGGATTTCTTCCCCTATATTTTGTACCTTGCCAAAATTTGCCCTGAACCAGAGTTTTGGCAGATTTCCTCGCAGGATGGTATTAATTCCTATTCCTCTAGAACTTCAATATCAAATTAGATTGTAAACCCTTTGGGACAGGAGACCTTCTCTTGTACTCCTGCGAAGGGTTACGTTCATGCATCATACTACAACAGATAATTCTCCTCTTCATACAAACCACACCCTTAACACAACAATAAGGGTAAGTTACACTTAAAGCAGCACCTGAAACCAATACTTGTTTTAGTAGCTTAACAAGCATCAACTATCAATGATATCAAGGAACTGGAGCACTTTGGATGTCTAATGCAAGGTCTCTTCCTTCATCCACCCCTGTTCCTCCGGGGGGGGGGGGGAATTATAAATTCCACAGAACTAAGACATTAATAGCATAATGTTAAGGTAGAAAAAATATTCAAGAGTTCAAGACAATGTCAACAGTTTAAGAGGATTAACTTCACAAAGTGATTCTATGCTGCTAGATTCATAACTGTAAAATTGTGTGAAATAAAAATACGTGATCTGTGTCAGTAACAGAAGTGGCTATTTTTTTAATATAAGTGAACAGTATAGTACTAGCAATATAGTCTGTACCTCCATCGGCAAGGGAAATGGTCTTCACACAGGTATCCAATCTATCTTCTGGGATTTACATATTGCTTAAACCTAGAGTGAAATTTTATTAAAATTATCTGTTTTGTCATGGAACAGTCTTAGGCTTCTAACAGTCACTCCATCTCAAGGTGGGCTTTAGCTACCTTCGCTCTACACACTTGAATTTTGCCTAGCACACAAGGTTCGCTTTAACGCCAGAGGACTGCGCTGCAATTTCTAATTAAATTCAAGTAATACTTCACTTTAGCTCATGAAATTATGTTGACAACATTGACAAAGGATTTGTTTGTTTTAACAGGGATAATTTGACAGACATGGAAATCAATGAAATTTAAGTATTGACCTATCCACCTTTAAAAGGTACTCAGTACCACAGAGTTCAATCTAGAAAAAATTAAGCATTTTTACAACCCAGTGTGCAAAGGAATTATGTCAGCAAAATTTAAAGGATTTTATGTTTTGCTGAATCATGCCCAGACTTTCAGTTAAATGTCTCAAGCCACTACTCCAACGATTCTCTAGGATCTTCCAAAGGTTTTATTAACTGAATATTAAATCAAGCCTTTTAATTTAGAATCAAGCTAATTAAAGTCTCTATATGATTATTTTAAATTTACTTTTATATTGGAAAGTTCTAAGCAAGAATCAGTACAAATAAAATCATTTGTGATCCCATCAAAAAACACGTTCTAACCATATACTTCCTGCAAGACAACGTTATGGGTTCCTTGCATGTGTGTAGAACAGTGGTTCCCAATCTGTGAGCTGTGTCTCCCCAGGAAGCCAGACACCAGCCAGGTGTATCTTTGTTAAGAACCTGCTGCCCTACACAATGTGTAAGATTGTAGCCCTATTGAGGGGCTGCAGCCAATGGCTCAGCAGGTTGGCAGTCAAAAAACTTTGGGGACCACTGTGTGTTGGATGATAGTGGAATGGTTTAATGATTCAAAGAGAAAATTCCTTTGCACCCTGATCTGTGTAGAGTACAACTTCCTTCAACTATGTTCAGTAGGATTGCTCTCATGTTCTAGCACAATGGGTAGCTATTATCCTATCTGACGCAAGAAGGAAGCTTGGGCTGCTTCTGAACCAGGCCTGCTTTTTTTGGGAAGCGACGGACATTTGTTGGTAGAGATGCATTTACCAGCTACACTGTTACAGTGACATTTCTTCAATAAAAGAACATAAAAAGCTGCCTTACACAGAATCAGACCATTAGGTCATCTAGCTTGGTATGGACAACACTGACTAGCAGCAGCTCTCCCATGTTTCACACAAGATTTTTTTCTCTGCCCTACACCTCAGCATGCCAGGGAATGAACCCTGCATGGGACCTTCTGCATGCAAAGTATGCTCTACCCCAGAACTTCAGCCCTTCTCCTAAAGTCAACCCTGCTTTTGTAACTTCCACCCAACTACTGTAATGTGCATTACATGGGAGCCCTTAAAGATGAATTGAAAGGTCCAGCTGAAGCAAAATGTGGTTGCTTGCCTTCCGACAGGTAGTACAAGACACAACTCTGTACAACCTATGCTACACCAGACACACTGGTTGTCTGTGTTTCTGGTCCCAATTAGAGGTTCTTGTATTAACCTTTAAAGCTGTCAGACCCTGGGACCCACAGTTCTGAAGTATCAACTCTCTGTATAGTATCAAGCTGTATAGTATCAAGTATTGCTTTATCAAGCAATGCTCTTGTGGTCAGGAATTCAGACTTGCTTGCATGCCTTTATCTATACCAGATTAGAATGGTGACAGCCAGGTGCAGGGCTTTTCATTACAGAGCCCCTAGGCTCTAAAATGCTCTGTATACTGAAGTGAAAAGTTCACTTCACAGGAAACCATCAATCAATCAATCAAAAAGTATTTATATACCGCTTCTCAACATGAAGTTCCTGAAGTGGTTTACAGGCAAATAGTAATAATAAAGTTAAATGGCTCCCTGTCCCCAAAGGGCTCACAATCTAAAAAGGTGCTCATTTTACTTCTGAAAAGTAGTTATCCCCTTTCATTCAACTTGTAGTTAGCTGATTTCTCTAGCATATATTTTACTGGTCATGTACTATTTGTAGTATTGCTATATTACTTGGATGCTTCTATTGTTAATTCAGTTTATGGGACCTAGGAAAACTGTTTTAAATAAAGAGTACAACAAAGTAGCTTTAAGTCAACATGTTGCTATAGGTAAGAACACAATTTAATGAACATCTTCTAAAAGTAGAAAAGGTAATTTTCCTATAAAGCAAAACAATAAATGTTACTCTCTTACTGGGATAAGATATATGAGAGAGAGAGAGAGAGAGAGAGAGAGAGAGACTGACTTGAGATCATCAGCATTTGTTTTCTACACCAAGAAGACTGCCTTGCTTGGGCAGGAAGAAGGACCAGCTCACACACAGGTTTGTCCCAGAACAAGTGCTACAAACCCAGTTGTGTTCAATTTAATTGAAGCAGGCAAGAGAATGGTTTTAGCAGGAGAAAAAGATTACCACTTATCAATTTCACAAAACAATATTTGAAATTCTTAAGAATGACTGTCAATCATCAAGTACCTTAGATAATCTTCAACCAATGTTTTGAAGTGTAGTGGGCCATGTGTCTTAATTGACCAAGATCCTTATGGTCGTAGCAACAAAGGTTGCATCAACTGGAGAGAACAAAACTGGAGGGTCTCTTATTCTTTGGACTTTCTACGAACATAAGGAAACATTCTAAGTTCACACTCATGTGAACTGTGAAAGCCACACTCCCTAACCCAAAAAGCCATAGCCAAGGGTCAGGGGAACCCTTGATTGTGATGAAGTAGAAGTAGGAGAAGTACCCAAAAGCCATGAGGGAAAATACTAATTGAGTGCAAACTCAGGATGTTACCAATAAATGATAAGGATCTTTCTCAAAGATGACTTCAATACAGAAAACCTATCAAGGAATAAGGAGAACTAAGCTGCGAGGGATAAATCCTTCCAGACTGAACTAATGTTACTATCCCTTACTGAAAGCATTAAGACATATACAGGTACTTAAATCTAAAGTTATGTTCGGAATGCTGACACTTTACCATCCTACAGAAAGAAAAATAGCAGAGAAAATAAACTAACAGCTTTAACTCCTCAATTTCAATGAAGTTGTGAGGGAAAACTCAGTTCTTGACCAAAATTGGCCCAGTCACCTTACATACCTTGCAAAGCAACTAAGTTCCAATTTCCATTAACACTGTTGAAGATCCTAGCAGTACCTGAGTGACATTTCCTTAGCATGAGTTAACTTTAAAGCATGATTCTTTACCTTCAGGTGCCCTAACACAATCCATAAAACTCAACATTTTTAAAAAAAAAAATAACTACAGATCCTATTAACATGTGCATTTTTTAAAAAATCTTCAAAAGTTAACAAATTATCAGTCATATTATAAGTACCCAGAGTCGAAGGACTGCTGGACCCTGATTTTCTGAAAGTAAATCCCTAGCTATGACAAGGTAGACTTACACAGTATGGTCTTGTGTGTGAAGTTCACATGGGCCACTACACTTCAGAAAATGCATCCAATTGCGAAGACTGCAAATTCCATCCACCAAGTTCCTTACTCCTCACAACAGAACTACACAGATGAAAATTGTCCATTTGCAGTCTGAGGGCACAATCCTATCCAACTTTCTGGTGCTGATGCAGCTGCAATGCAGCCCTGAGGTAAGCGAACAAATGTTCCCTTACCTGGAGAAGGCCCTTACGACTTCCCACCACCACAGCACATAGCCCATTGCGATAGCTACATCAGGACAGGAAAATTGGATAGGATTCGGCCCCAAGGCTGCAATCTTAACATACTTGGAAAGTTCCATTATCAACAAAATGTGTTCCCCAATAAATCTGTTTCAGCATGACGTATGCCTTAAATGTTGACATTAGACTCTCCTACATGTTAAGTGATGTTATAACCAGGCACATTTTAAGAAATTATACTGACAGACCTCATACAACTTCACTTCCCACAGTCTGAAATCTATCAGGGTAAGGTTGTTGAGATTCAACATCAACAAAGCCAACAATGTTGAATTATGATACTATAAAGATGTTCTCCTCTAGAAGAAGTTGCTGGCAAGAAAAGTATCTCCCCTTGCTATCTCGTAGCCATCATTCGCATTACAGCATCACCTTTTTACTGCCATTACAAGTTCTATAAATTTTGAATCTTCTAGAGTCCAAGAACAGATTAACATCTAGCCCAATAAAGTGGCCTCGCAACAATAATACTATTTATCCAACGTCATGAAGCACAGTTGAGGTTGGAAAATAATTGGAGGACTGACAGAAATTAGTCTTCCAGAATTTTTACAGTGAAATGCAAAATGTCAGTAGTTTAGTTTCTTCTTAGTACAACTTATTTTGTAAACAGGACATGTATGAGTTCTCTTAACCAATCACACCCTTTAAAGAGAAGAATGGCAGGTTTCATTCACAGGACTGGTTATACACCTTACACAACAATAAAAGCAAAATATGCTTAACATGTAAGCCACCTTCAGGTAACAAGCTATCTTCAAGCAAGACAAAAACAGGAAAACTTTCCTCATGCTGATTTCATCACCAGGAACTTTTAATACATACTAAATGGATATCTACACTTCACAGATAGTGAAAATCTACACTAGTCAGTATCTCCCAAGGAGGTAATTTCTACCCAATTCAACAAGAGATCCTAATTATGTCTTTATGAAACTACCAAGACAACCAATATTCAACATAAAAGTCAAGTTGTCAAAGTGATTATTCTTGCTTTTCTGATATCCAGTGAGCTTAATGTGTTTGCTTTCTGCTTTTGGCCTGTTAATAAAGCCAAAGACTATTCAAGCAAACTGGCATTATCTCTGGATTGCTACAGTCTTGCCTTATTTGGCTAACATTGAGATTCCAATCAGACTCCTATAAAACTTTAAGTGCACAAAGCATCCATCTTGAGGAAACTTCCCAACCTGCGGTCCTTCCATCTTTCCTAAAACAGGAATCAACTTCTGCGTACAAACAATTCCAGATAAGAGCCCGAGGACTTCACAGCTTTTGACACTGGAGATGGGGGGGGGGGGCAGAGCGAGTACCGCGGAAGTGCAACACACACTTTTCAAGCGCGGGGCGGGGGGGGGGGTTCCGGGAAGGAGTTCGAGGCGTCTTCACACTTGCGCGGCTGGGGGCGTCGCGGGAGGCAGGAAGCGGCGGCCATTCACCCGGCGAGCCCCGCACCCCCAAGCGGAGGAGCCCCGACTCCCTCCCCCAGGACAGGCGGGCGGGCGAGAGAGAGAGCGAGAGCGCGCCCGCGGGAGGCCCTCGCAGCCTGCTCCCTCAGGAGGGGTCCCCGCCAGCCTCCGGGCCGGCCCTAGCAGGTGCCGGGGGCGAGGCACAGGCAGGCCCGGTCCCGGCCTCAGCGCCCAGCCTCAGGGCTCCCGGCGGAGGGGAAGGGAAGGGAAGGGAGCGGAGCGGAGGGCGGCGGGCGCGGCTCGGGCGGCGGAGACGGACCTGGTGCAGCGCGGTGAGCCCGTCCACATTGGCGTAGTTGATGTCGGCGCCGCGCTCCAGCAGCCGGAGCACCTCGTCGGCGTCGCCGCTCGAGCAGGCGGCCAGGAAGACGGCGCCGTCGTCGAACTTCACCTTGGTCTTCTTGCGCTTGACCACGGGCGGCTCCTGGTCCGTCTCGGAGCCGATCCAGCGCTTCAGCTGCTCGTTCCGCTTCTGCTTGGCGTCCGCCATCTTCATGCCCCGCTCGGCTCTGCCTCGGCGGCGGCACTCCGCACCCAGCAGCAGCAGCAGGAGGCGGCGGCGAGGAGAAGCACCGCCTGTATCCCACAGGGCACCGCGGCCGAGCGCACAACCGCGCGCGCGCACGAAGCGCCGCCCGCCAACCCCCGCGGACCTATCCCGGCCTCTGGCTGCCCAGCGCGAGCCGAGGCGACGGAGGGAGGCGCCCGGCGTCCTCTCGCGAGATCTCCGCAGAGGAGTGGCGGTGGACGAAGCCTGCTCCGAGGCGCTCGGGACGGGGAGAGGCTGGCGGGAAAGGCGAGTGCAGCCGCCCCAGCCCAGAGCAGCGAGCCGCGGATGGGTGCCAGGCCCTCAGGGAAGCGGAGCCGCCTTTTGGGCAAGGCGTCCGGACCCCGTTCCGCCGTGGCCCGTACTCCGGGGCTTCAGCTGCAGGGAAACCCGAAGGGCTCCTGCTGGGGCACCTGCAAGCACAGCCATGCAGGCCTGCCGCTCTTGTCGCCACAGACTCCGTTGCAAGGGCTCCGAGCCTCTCGCTGATCGATCCTGCTGGGAAAGAGGGCCAGGTTGCAATTGGAAGTGTCAGACTCAGGGCCGGTCCACTGGCGGAAGTGACATTCCGCAGCAAGCACCGTGCGGCCGGCGTCCATGCGTCCGAGCCAGAGGTTGGCAGTGGGGGAAGGCGGTGGGAGGAACGGGGGTTGGAACCAGAGGGCAACCAGGAGGTGGAGCTGGCAGCAATGGCGTATGCCATGTGTATCCTCTCCTTTCTAAGCCTCCCAGCCTCTGTTATCTCCTTGGACAAACGCTGCCAGAATAGTTGATGTACATCTCAGGCAAGTCGCGGGACATGGACAGAGCTTACACAGAGGCTTTCCTCCTGGTTGCCCCCCCCCCAATAGGGTGCAGCATGTACCTTTTTGGAACGGCTGCATCAGCCCTGGTGGAGGGAGATAGGATTGGGCTGTTAGGCTGCAATCCTGTGCACTCTTACCCGAAAGTAAGCCTCGGTGAACTAAGGGCCTTCTTCTGAGTAAATGGGTGTAGATTTCCTTTTCAGTCGCTTACAATTCGTATATGTGAAAACATCCGATATTAGCTTGGCAAATCATGGACATCCCTAGTAAAAGAGCTCAACTTACCCCTTTGACTATTCACTGGAATTGGATACATTTTACTAGTCTTCTAAAAAAATGTTAAAAAAACAAGCTTGCTACTCTTCCTGGGAGTTCCATTGTGAGGGCTCTCCTGCTAAATAAGACCCTTAACAATTATGCTTTCATAACAAAAGTATGATCCCATAGATATTATTATTACCGGTATTTATATACTGCTTTTCTGGGCATTGGATTTCTCCCCTGACTTTAATCAAGGCAGTTTACGTGGGCAGGCTTTTCCTCAGCCCCATATAGGGGTTGTTACAATCACAAGTTCCATCTCTCAAGAACACTGCAGTCCAGGTGGTCTCCTTCACAGTCTGGCATCTCTCTGGCTGCTAAGACTCCTACTCATGGCTTGACAAGCACTCCTCCACTCTCACTGGAACGGTAGTCATCTCTGCTCCTTTCACCAGCTGGAGAGACTCATCGCTGTCAGCAGTGTTTATCAGCAGTTCATGGTTACTTCCAGCTGACTCTAACTGCCATCCAAGGTGACCTTCAGGCTTCAGAGGTGGCAGCTCTTCCACTCCGCCAGACCCTCAAATAATAAATATTATTATTGCTTTGATTACATTATGAAATGTATTTAAGTATCAAGTTGTTTGGCATACCAAGCCTTCAAATAAAACTGCTCTTGATTGAAACTGACTAAACACAAAAAAATTGTAAGATGCTTTTAAGAGCCAGTGCGCTATAGTAATAGAGAGTTGAAGTTGGATTATGAAGAGCAGGGTTTGAATCTTGCATGAGCCATGAAACTCATGGGCAGCTCAATCCAAGGGCCCTGCTGGGCCAATGCAGAGAGCAGCTTCAGCCCAGCACTGCTGCCAGGACTGCCTGGTAGATTGGCCCTGCGCTCACCTAGTTCAGGCAGTGCTGGGCCATTTTGGGGTGGGGGGAAGGAAGGAGGAGCCTGGAATGGGGCAGAGGGAGGGCGGCCCTGCAGGTGGGCGGAAAGAGGAGAGGGTGGAGCCAGAATCTGGCCATTAGGCCAGATCCTAACCCCTGTCCCCAGGCAGAGTGGCCCCAATCCAGGCTCCAGCAGGGCACTTGGACTTGTGCCTGCTAAACAGCAGGCACACATCCAAGGAGCCCCTCAGTCTGGCTGGGGCTTACCCCAGGTCAAGGGGAAATACTCCCCCTGCCCCATGGTGAACTTTGTGCTACACTTGGATGTAGCACGGGTTGCCAAGATGCCTGCTCCTGCACAGGTTTTTCACCCTGAGGTCTTTGCCAGCAGGTTGGGATATAAATAATAATAATACTAAATTCAATAGGTATACTTGCATATATCAAGGCAACTTCCACTGTTATATATACAGCTTGCTTTGAAAAGTCTACAAAAACATCACCTGATACAGAATATGGCAACCAGATTGTTATCAGGCCAGCTAGTATGACGGTATTACACAAGGAGCTTCACTGTCTTCTCCTTTCCAGGTACAATTCAAAGTACAGTACAGCATGCCCGAGTATTTAAGAACATAAGAACATAAGAAGAGCCCTGCTGGATCAGGCCAAAGGCCCATCTAGTCCAGCTTCCTGTATCTCACAGCGGCCCACCAGGTGCCCCAGGAAGGCATGAGACTACAAGATGCTTGCATCCTGTTGCCACTCCCTTGCACCCGGTACCAGTAGCCCATCACCTTTGTAAGGAGGTTGCACAATCCATCATTGCCTATAGCCCACGATGGACCTTTCCTCCAGATATCTGTCCAATCCCCTCTTGAAGGCATCAAGACCAGATGCCATCACAACCTCCTGTGGCAAGGAGTTCCACAGATTAACTACCCGCTGGGTAAAAAAGTACTTCCTTTTATCTGTTTTAACTCTCCCAACCCTCAGTTTTAGCGGATGCCCCCTGGTTCCGGTGTTTTGAGAGAGGGAAAAGAACATCCCTCTATCGACTCTGTCCCTTCCGTGAATTATTTTGTATGTCTCAATCTTGTCCCCCCTCAGGTGCCTTTTTTCTAGACTGAAGAGCCCCAAACGCTGCAGTCTTTCTTCCTAAGGGAGGTGCCCCAGCCCCGTAATCATTTTCGTCGCTCTCTTCTGCACCTTTTCCAGCTCCACTCTGTCCTTTTTGAGATGCGGCGACCAGAACTGGACACAATATTCCAGGTGCGGCCTTACCATCGATTTGTACAATGGCATGATAATATTGGCTGTTTTATTCTCAACCCCTTTTTTAATGACCCCAAGCATGGAATTGGCCTTCTCAATTGCTGCCGCACACTTCACTGCAGGGCAAGCAGAACATTTCAGCTGGGGCGATGGGGCTTCTCAGATCTGCGCCTGGCCTAGCGCCCTGCTGCAGCTCAAGTCCGGCATAACTGCTGGATCTTGGTTCCTCCTGGGCTACCCCACCAGCAGGACCACCTTCTGTCCACCCACCTTCCCCACCCACAGAAAAGCCCCCACACGGGTCAAACTTGGCCTGCAGCAGCTCTGGAGTATCGCAAACACGCAATAAGGCTCACCTGAGCTGGAGCGTAGGCCCATGCCAGCTTGCCCAGGTTGAATCTCAATCCTGCAGCGGCCAGAGCAGGTAGGTTTGTGCAGGGGGCAGGAGAGGGTGGCAGGAGGGTGTTCTGGGGTCGGGGAGGCAGTGTTTCTGGGCAAGGGGAGAGCAGAGTGCAAAATGGAGCAGGCCTGGGAGGGATTGGCGGCGGCAGCACGTGCCATACCCCCACCCTCACTCCCAGGCTGGGCAGCCTTACTTGGGTGCTTGGATTTGCTCCAGCTAAAAAGCTGAGTAGCCCTATAGGACTGGCTGGGGCTAGACACAGGGTAAGGGGGGGGAAATCCCCTTAACCCGAGGTGACCTCCAGCCTGCTCCTAACCTGTGTAGGGTATGGTACAGGCCACTGCACCCTACGGGATCTGCAAATATCCACCTCTGTCTGTGCTGGATAGTTCCACACATTCTTCACTTGCTCTGCTTAGAAATTCAAGTGTTGCAGGTTTTCTAGAATTTAGTATATATGAATTAGTGTTCAACAAAAAGTGTGCACATTGTATTTTATTTTTTTAGATAACCTATAGATACATCACTTACTGCAGCCACCATCATTTCAGGTCGTTTCAGTTATAATTCTCAGGAAAAAGGACTGTGTGTTCCACATGCCGCCTTATAGCATTATTGAGGTGGAGGTTCCTGTTGCTTTCAGTTTCAGCTTCAACTTTGGACTAACAGCCCAATCCTATTCCTGTTCATCACACATAACACAGCCATGTCAAAATAAGCTGCCCTGCATGCTGAGGAGTATGGCTGGGCTGATCAGGGGGCTTGGGAGAGGTAAGGGAAAACAGTGTCCCTTGCTCCTCTGTAACCTCTTCAGACCTGCACCAGTTCTTTAGCTGGCACAAGCCCAGAGAGAATGGGGGTGTGTGACATCCCCTCCCGACTCTGATGCCTCCCCTGAGCCGCTCCATTCTGCCCACCCTGCCAAATTACTGATGCAGGTGGGGGCCTTTCCTTGCCCCTGCAATGCACGAGTCCTCCCTGATGTCTGTGGCAGCGGCCTGGAAGCACGTGGCTATAAACACTTAAGGAACAACATTTGTGACACAATAAAGCATGTTCCGTTGCCAGAATGCTAGTTCTGGCAGTGGATCTATTGCATAAAACTGGGCCATAAGAGATATAAGGAATTAGCAAGCAATCGTTAGGGAATCTATTCCTCAACCAATCACTTCCAGACATCAATTGATACAGTTGGAGGGGAATCAGAGCTAGGTTCAGAGCTCCCTCTTGAATCTAGTGTTTCTAACACTAATAGATACTATACTAAGCAGAACACAGATGTTGAAATTAATCTTCCATTTCACACACAGGTACGAACACTTACCTGGGAGTAAACCTTGTTAGCTATAATGGGACTTACTTCTGGGTAGATATGTCTAGGATTGGGCTGATGTTTTCTATTAATCAATCAATCAAAGTATTTATATACCGCTTTTCAACACGAAGTTCCCAAAGCGGTTTACAGGCATTTAATATTAAAGTTAATGGCTCCCTGTCCCAAAAGGGCTCTCAACCTTAAAAAAATGCAGACCACCACCAGCAACCACCACTAGAAAAGATACTGTGCAGGGATGAAGAGGGACAATTACTCTCCCCTTGCTAAATATAAGAGGAACACCACTTGAAAAGAGCCGCTTGCTCAGTTAGGGGGTTAATAAAGCTCAATTCTTTTTTCCAATAAATCTGACACACATTTCTAACATCACTATGTGTCATTAGTCACAAAATTACAAATCAAGTGAACTTGTTTATGCTTATGTATTTCACTGGAGAAGAAACTGTTGATAGTGAAAAATACTTTAATCAAGTGGTGCCATTAATTATTTAAAATTCAGCAAATCCAAATGAAAAATTAAGCAGAGATTGTTAATGAGGGCATTTGATGCAATAGAATACCATGGATCTGTCAGATGGTTTATTGTTTGTTTGGTTTATATATTAATCCAGAAAATGAGAGGAGGTTTCATTGGGAGTGCAATCCTACCTTGGTCTTCAGCCTGTTCAACTCCCTTGTGCCAACCTAGGAGTGTCGTGAGCGTGCTGTAAAGCTCCTCCTTTCAAATAGACTGAGCCAACGCAAGGATGTGTGCTGGCTCTTGGAGGCCAAATATAGACCAGGAGAGGGTACATTTGTGCCATCTGAAGCAGGCTGGCACAGGGGGTTGGAGAGGGTGGCGGGGAGGGGTGTTTTTGTGCAGGGGGAGGGCAGAATGCAGGCCGTATCCTAACCCTCCTCCCGGCCAGTTGAGCATTACACTGGGCTGCTCAGGTTTGCATTAGCAATTTCGCTGGCACAGGTTCAAGTAGCCCCATAGGGGTGGATGGGGCAAGACAGGGCTAAGTGGAAAAATACCCTCTTTTCCCATCTGGCACCTACCTTGCACTGGATACAGCACAGGTGTTGCAGTTTCACATCTCACAGTCCAGAACTGGCTGAAACTGGC
>JAJKFI010011864.1:5757634-5786266 GCA_029204185.1 Lerista edwardsae
GGTCTCCAAGCCCCCAACTCTGCTACTATTTTCACAAATACACAACAACAGGCCACTCAGCCAGCCTGTTCCAGCGCAAGTTAGGCTTGGGCTGTGGGATATTCATGCTACAAATGTTTGATGGTCACAGTGATTTATACTTCAAAATGTTACAGTCATGCTGCTGTAACTTATACTTTAGTGCTACTTAGGATTTTTCTATTGAAACCTCATTTTGCCTGATGTGGGAGTTTTCTTTTAGATGCCGCAGAAAAATTAGTCATCAACTGTAACGTGTATCATAGCAACAAAGTTCCATGCATTATCCATTTCTGAATCATACCAGCAAGGCAGTTTACTCAGATTTTTCATCCTGCTTACTCTTGAGTAATACAATTGAAGTTAAAACTGGTGCCGTTGTTTCTTCACAAATTTCTTATAAGATTTCATTCTGATCATAATTTTTTCCCAGTGTTCATTATGTTTTGACTGCAATCTCGGAAGGGTGGTTTTTTTTTCAGTGATCAACACAGAATGTTAAATAATTAAATGGGAATTTCTACTCAAAACGCTACCTAAAACAAAATTTAGATCAAAATGCAAAATAGCACCACTTTTGCTTATTTTTGACAGATTCTGGCAAAATTTTAGATCACTTTCACAAAAATAACACCACTTTTGTTTCTTTTTGACACCACTTTGAGGAATCCACAAATAGTTTCCAGTAAGGGATCAGGAGGAGGAGTGGCAGAAACAGGAGGAAACTTGTTTAAACTTGCATGAACACGCATGTTGACAGGCTGGCTGGCATTTTACAGTCTTCATCTTATATTTTAAAGGATCCATGGGGCTTGCTTGTTTTAAATTTTTAACTGTTTTAATATTATTTTTAACATTGTTTTAATTGTTATACTAGGTGTTTTTAAAGTGATGGTTTTAATGTTGTAAGCTGCCTTGGGTGCCCATGGGGCAGAAAGGTGGGATAAAAATTAAATGAATGAATGAATGAATGAATGAATGAATGAAAGAAAGAAAGAAAGAAAGAAAGAAAGAAAGAAAGAAAGAAAGAAAGAAAGAAAGAAAGAAAGAAAGAAAGAAAGAAAGAAAGAAAGAAAGAAAGAAAGTTCATGGTACATGCTGGGGTGACTTTAATGGAATGTGGAAATAGTAAGTAGCAGTTTCTTACTGCTCCAAGCAGCACTCAGAGTGCAGCTTGGAAATTTTTGAGCAGGTTATTTCAGGCTGTAGGGCCATTTACCCTTATTTATTGCTGTTCGTACGATTTGTAATAAAAATCTGGATAAAAACACATAACACTGCAATTTGCTATTTTAATCAAGAAATTTTGGAAAAAATATCACCAAAACCCCCAACTTCCAACTAAAAATCAATGTCATTTTTTCTAATTTGAATGAAAGTATGTGGGGGGAAGCAGGGGGCCAGTGTGTAGCTATGTGACACTGTCCCATTAGTACTGTGCTTTAATGTACTGCAGCCTGTAGAGGAAGAGGCCTGGGACTGATAGATTAAAGGAAAGTGTGGGAGCTAAGTTGTGTGCAACACAATATATAAGAATGTATAACATGTCCCATGCGATGCAAGCAATAAACAAGTAACTTAATTTACAATATCCATGAATTTTGGCCCAGGATTTAATTTGTAAGGATCTTAATTCACCTTTTAAACTGAAGGTATTTTATTCCCAGAATATTCATCTGTTGCAAACAGGTTTGAGTGTTTCCTATTAATTTGCATATATTAATTCAAATGTATGTCCATGGTTAATTACCTGTTTCCTACTATTGAAGTTGTGCTAGTAATTGGGGAGGATACTAACTGGGAGGTGAAACATGATCTGGCTGGGGCATACGTATGTGTTGTGTAGCATTTAAAAAGTGGGACCACTTTTTATATACTTGGCTAGGACTTTGATTCAATATTAAACCAAATGACAACATATAATAAAGGCGTATTTAATCTCTTTGGTACCATTGTGCTGTTCACCTTTGGGTCCCAGATACTTTAAACCCCAAGAGCCAAGAGCTGCTTTGAGGGCAAAACTAGCTTACTCTGAAGCAATGTTTAACAGATTTAACAGTCAAGTCCTGGCCTGAATCAGTGCAGGAATGCAGCCCAACGCAAGGGGGGTTAATGTTTTTCCTCTCATCTAACTTTGTACCAAAATTTACCTTCCAAGTGATAATTTGACTTCTTGCTTTAAACCTTCTTGTTAAAGATGGGTTGAAAGTAATACCTAGATGAGCAATTTTCAACCCTTTTCATCTTGCAGCACATTGGCAAGGTGCTAAAATGGTCAAGGCAACCATCAGTGTTTTTGACAAGTGACCAGGCACCCCATGTTGCTGGTGGGGGCCCCACTAATCCCTCAATGGCCCTACTAAGAAATGACTCCCAAGCGCCCACAGCACACCTGCGGACCATTCCCAGTCCTCCTCCTGTCCAGTCTATTTGCTGGAGCTGCCTCCCAAGCCTGCCTCAACCTAATAATTACAAAATGATTACACATTGTTCTTCTCCTGGACCCAATGCCGTGCATAGGCCGAGGTGAGAACACAGGAACAATGGGACTCCAGAAACAACAGTGTGTATATTTAGAGTCTGGTTTCTTAGGGAACCTTGCAAGGCTAGCAACTGAGTCAAAAGTTGGACATGATTGATTTAAAACTGGTTTTTTAAAGTGCTGTTATGTAATGTGAACGTAAAATAGTCTTTTAACCCTTATGTAGACTTGCTGGCTGTTTTGCCCCCCATCTCTAAGAAAGATCAAAGGTGAAGTTATGCATTAGTATGATTGGTTTTGAGAGAGAGAAAAATGGCACTTAAATATTTAAATGTACCAGGTTCTTTGTGTTTAATTTCATTGTTTAACTGTTGCATAGTTTCCCAGCTATGTAGCTGCTGGCAGAGAGCAGTGAACTGCTTGGTATTTATGCTCTGCTGCTTTCAAGAGCTTTCATGGTTAGCTTAAAAAGTCCGGTTATAAATTAGGGCCCAATTCAGAGCCCGTTATTGCCAGCGGTGCGTGTGTACTGCCAGCTAGATGTGTTGCAAATAATAATAATAATAATAAATGTGCCGTAAAGTACTATACATCTGCGACACCTCACCCCTTGTGCTGGGGCAGCGCTAAATTAATGCCAGCTGCCAGTAAGCCCGATCAGGACAGGGGGGAGGCAGGGAGGGGAGGAACTATGGGGGGAAGGGCGGAGCAGGCTCATTAAGGGGGTGGGGGCAGCTTCTGTCGCCAAATCCCAAGCCCACTCTGGAGCTGGGCGGCCCAACACAGGTCTCCTTGGCTCTGCGCCCACTCAAACGCAGGCGCAGAGGTGAAGAGATCCCTTGCCACTGGCTACAGTCTCCCCAGGGGAAGGAAGCAAATGCTCCCTTTTCCCCAGAAGAGATCTCCAGTGGTAACCTGGCAGGGCCAGGATCCAGCGGTCGCCATTTTGGTGCACTTCAGTGCTGCCAGGCTCAGGACTGGGCTGCCTCTCCTTTTTATGCTGCTGACGTTGTATGCTAAAATGCATAGGATACCCACAAACCCTCCTTTAAATGGTGCACAGAGTCACACGGGGGGGGGGAAGGAATTCGTTTTATAATAATCTCAACTCTTAGAGAATATTTCTGGCATTGCATTTTCATTCTGGTGTATGTAGTTCCAGCTTCTGTGTGAAGTCTCCCAGGATGCAATCCTCACTAACGTTCCAGCCCTGGGGTAAGGGCAGGGCAATGCAGGCCTGAGGTGAGGGAATAAACATTCCCTTATCCTGAGGAGGCCTCCGTGACTACGGCTCCACTGCACGATGCAGCACTTGCCCCATTGTCGTAGCTATGGCAGCGTGGGAAAGTTGGTTAGGATTTGGGCCCCAGTGTGATTGTCAGTGCTGTTATGGAATAGCTTCTCCATGTCCAGTTGCTGCACAAGAAGAGCCCCAACTTCCCTTGTTATTGCAAAGAAATTGTGAAAGTGGGATGGCCTGGTATTTCCCAAAGATAAACTACTCAGTAAGCCTACACGATGCACAAGACGGGCTATTGCAAAGAGACAAGCTATGGGATATGCACACCTACGCCTATGTACAGAACAGCCAAGAAAAGAACTGCATGGATGGCTACTAGTCAGAATGCAGGTGCACCGCACATGACATTGTCTCTGAGGATCATATAATATAGGAGGGAGGAAGCTGTCCTTGTAATTCAACACCAAGGCTTTGGAACTGAGAGAGCATTTGCAAAGTATTCTATTAAAGGGTATGTTCCGAAATGGGACGTAAATAGAGGCTGGAATGTCATCTTGGAGGTTCTCATGCCTTATGTCAGCAACAGAGCCCCTACATGGAACGATTGCCTTCTTCTGAACAGTTCACATGAGGACAAACAGCGGTCTCCATTCCCAGGGGAAGGCCCAATTACCAGTCCGGTGCAGAGTTTATAAAGAGCTCTGTGCAAACAAGCACAAAGTTTGAATCTGGGCTTAGGCAGTTACAACTGCAGATTTGCAATTCGATTTGAACAAAAGTAGTTTCGTTGAACTCTTTATGAAGTCTTATGGTGTGATTATTTTACAGCCAAATTTTGCCAGTCTAAGTAAATCAGCAATCATTTAAAGGCAGATTTAAGTAAAGACTATGGGAGGGACTTAATTCAATCTGTCCTGCATAATATGACTATGCGCATGAAAACCAAGCTTTGTGGTCCAATGTACACAAACCATATAGGGAAAACTCCACACAGTGCATTGAGGGAATGCCAGGTGAGTGTGTTTGTGGAAAGCGGATGCACACTTTAAATCTGCAATGCACACATTCAGGAAGCAACATCTTCACAAGTGGCAAAGAATCCCTGAACCTACTTATGTAAAATTAACCAAAAGAAATATCGAAGCATAGTGGCCAGTTGTAGATAGGCGTGCTTCTATAGTTTTAACATGAGCCTTCGGGGAGTGAATGGATTAAGAATATCAAGGCTTTAATACAAGAAGGGCCTTTACTACCATACATACAGAGTTTATGCATACACCTCAAATTGTAGCTAAAAATATGGCATGTTTGCAAGCATATACCTCTAGAAATAGGCTTTGTACCATCATGACAATGTCCTACCTCCTGGTAAGCTTTCTGGTAAATCTGATTTCTTCTTGTCACAAGAGATTCCTGTACCCAAAGGAGGCTAAGAATAGAATTGGGTGGAATAGTGGTAAGTGTCAATTGCAGGATGTGATAAATTTAAGAGACCCATTATGTTAAGGGGAAAATAAGGCAGCAGTCAAAGATCATGGAACAGGATTGGCTCTAGTAGGGGAAAGGTTGAAAAACTTGGAAAGATCAAAGGAGGAACCAGGGAATGGAATGCAAAGGATGGCAGGGGGGCCAAGGAACCTTCTTCAAAATTGTGCCTAGAGAAATAACTATGCTGATGGGCAGTAACACCCCAGCATCTTCTGACAGGAAAAGATGGAAGATGAGTTACAAAGCGAACCCTGATCGCCTCCTGCTTCCATGCCCTCTCACCAACTCACACGGTTGGGCAACTTGGTGTTTTGCTTCTCCTCCGACCACCTCCTTGCACTATTTTAAGGCTTCAAAGCCATTGGAAGATAAGCCTCTGCTCTGCCTCATGGAATGCGTGAGAAAAAGGAAGAGGGGCCTGTTCGACTGCTCTGTGAAGTTCCCGTTTACCAATTGCAGTAAAAGCTTGGCAATAATGGGGGAGGGGGGCCTGCAATTATAACCTGCTGTCATTCAATGGGGCCTTTTCATTTTAATTTAAACATTTCTCCTTTTCTCTGGATAATAAATAAAAAATACATAGAGTAGAGGACAGGCCGGGCAGCTGGCGGCACAGCAATACCAGAACTCTAAAGAGCTTTTCTTGGAAACATCCTTCCCCACGCAATGCATTGTCCTATTAAAAAAAATCACAAAAGATCTGTTTATAAGTAACTTCATTATTCCAACCAAATAGCCTTCAGAAGCCTTATTATTATATGTTAATAAAAGAGTTACTAGTCTGTTTTCTTTAATATTATGTACTCTGTTGGTGCTTTAAAATTTTTGGAAACCAAATTAAAGCTAAGAGGTTGTCTAGCAACACAGAGAAATAAACATTTTACTGTTTTCTTACAGTGCATGTCAGTTTCTTAAGCCGTGCCACTGAAAGAAGCCTACTGCAGGAGTAAGTTAATTGTTCCTCTGAGAACCTGCTTTAGGTTTGGGCTTTGGATGAGAGCCAGATCATTCCTTTCCCAACCCCCTAAACCCCTAACAGTGCAGTTTATCATGTCCAGAGTCCACCCACCCCACCCCCCACAACTGAGAATAATGAACTTGCTAGGGAAGTTTCTATTGTTTCTTCTTTTGACTTGTTACCACTGTTGAAACTACCGGGGTCATGGTCAGGGCAATAGACAACAAAGCATGAAATAAAATATACTACTACTACTTAATATTAATAATAATACTTAATATTTAATAGAACTATCTGAGTGTGCAAAGAACTTTGCATATATTATCCTGATGAAATCCTTAACAACAATCCCTTAAATTTAAGGTATTATCCCCATATTGCAGATGGGGAAGATTGAGGCAGATAGGATTACAGCCTAAGTCATACTGAACAGATTGGGCTTACTTCTGAGGATGCAATCCATTATCGGCGCTCTGCAGATTGGGTCATAAATCACATAATCGTTCATGACGTATATACAGAAATCAAAATATTGATTGTAGGCATGACCAGTGCTACAAATTTTTCCATTTTCCTTCAAAAGATTCTGTCAAATCTATTCCATTTTCATGACATGGAAATAATGTTCCTGTTGGGAAACCCAAATGTATCATTTCATATGAAGGGCAGTGTACCTGTTTTATTTTCACGTAGGCATGAATCCAGCAGCTGCCTTGTGTATCGCCTAGTCCAGCATTTCTCAAAGGGTGCACCCTAGGAGTCTTGGGGCTCCCTAAGACCCCCATCATGGACCACCTTCAGAGGCTCCACGAACACACCGTAAGTGGCCACCATCTGCCCCCTGCCTGGTTTGCTTGTCCACCCCTCCCGACTCCCTTGTTCGAGGTCATCATTCGCCTCTTTTTCTGGCTCTGTGCCAGTATGACATTGGGCTTGGGACTGTGCCACTCTCTGCATGCACAGGCACTCTGGGGTTCCTTGAGAGACTGCACGTGTGCCAGCAGGACTCCCTGAGACTTCTTTCAGGAGCTAAAGGGCTCCAGAGACTGAGAACTTCTGACCTAGTCGATCTCTCTAGCTGCGGTAGCACATTGTATTGTCCTGGGATGTATTGGGACACACCTGTATTTTCCTATATAAAGATTATCTGAGGGCTGGGGAAAAAGCTACATACAACATTGGACCAAGTAAAATCCAAGTCGTATTCCACTTTACCTGCTTTGTAGACCACAGAGCAAAATTCCCTGAGTGGGAGGAAATGAATTAACAGCTATATTGAAGAAACACACACAGACACACACAGACACACACACACACACACTTCCTTCATGGCATTTCCTTTAAAACAGCTTGTTGTTTATATAACACCCAGTATACTTGAATATCTTTGTGTATAACTACATTACCTTTGTAATTAACAACTTCCCTATAAGGTGGGTCAGTATTATTATCCCCACATTGCAGACGGGGACCTGAGGCTTAAAGATAGTAGTGATTTTGCCAATATTATCTAAAACAATCAAAGGTGCTTGGGGGAAGGGAGACAAAATCTGAAAGGAACACAAAGACTTCTCTAGCCAATTACATGAATAGCTGTAATATCACAGAAGCACAGAAAAATGAGCCCCTCTCCCCAAGTTCATGGCCGAGTAATTCTGATATCGTAGAATGCTCATGAACATTCCAACCAATCCAGAATTAAACTATCAGCGCAAAGGCAGAAGGATAGGAATGTGGATGCGCAGTTGGCAGGGCAGGGTGCAGAGAAGTGAGACAACATTGCTGTCGTAGCAATGAGTATCAGAGGGGGTGCTTGTTGTATGTGAGTGAAGTGTGTGGAAAGGGGCGGAATGAATGAGTAGTGCATGTTTGGCCGACGAATAAATACAATGGTGACGGTCAATAGGATATGTGAGTGATGTGTATGTACAGTCAGAGTTGTGCGAGTATCTGCTTGTGTGGCTGGCCGGCCAGTGCCAAATCCAACGCTGGGTTGTGGAGGCTGGAGCCGCCCCGTGGCAAGGCACACTCATGCCCTTACCATTGGGGAGGCTCCAGCCTCCCTGATGCGCTCCTTGGATCTGCACCTGCTCAACGGCGGGCGCAGATCTGAGGAGACTGCACAGCCCAGATCAGGGCCGTGCAGCCTCCTAGACGGGCTTCTGATTCGGCCTTATGGCTGAATCCGGAGCCCGCCCTCCCCCCCGCCCACAATCTCCCCCCCCCCCCGCCCACAATCTCCCTCCCGCCACCAATCCCCGTCCTGGAATGAAACGGAGCTTCCCTCGCACCGACCAGCCTCGGACAGAATCCTGAACCAAGGGATGGCATCATGGCTGGGCTGTGTCAAGCCTGGGTCAGTGGCCCACCCTCATGCCTGACCATGCCCCATCTGTCCCCAGTGGCAGGCTTGCGCCATAAGCTCCTGATTGCGCCATAAGCTGTTTTCCAATTGGGGGGTGGCAGCCAAGCAGCAGGAGACCAGGCGTCTGACCTGGCGCCATTTTCACATTCCTGGATGCCCTGCCTCTGAGGCAGCCAAAGCGTTTGCTGGCAACGGGAGTTAGGGAAGCGGCTGCCCAGTGGGTGGAGTTCTTCTTGGTGCCATCACTGCAGCAGTGCCACAAAAGAGGACACCCAATTTCTGGGCAAATGGGAGGAGGGTGTCGCTGGCTCACTTACTCAGGCATATGTGTGCATACAGGCTTGTGCTGAAGGACCTGTGCCAAAGGACCCCCCCCCCAAAAAAAATAAAAATAAATCCGGCACTAACTCTGCAGAAGGGGTTAGACATTTGGCATGTTCAGCGAGGCAATTTTTATGTTCTTATTCTGTCTGGATGTGTCCTTTGAAATGATAATAGTTCTAGAATCCAATGTAGTAGTAATTGCCTGCACTGAGCAGGTGATTGGACTAAATGATGTCTATGGTCCTTTTCAAGTCTCAAATTCAAAGATTTTACAACTCAAAATAACCCCTTGTAATAATTTACTGTTAAAATATGTATAGATTGCTCTACAACAGAAAATTACTAAGAAAGCAGTTTACAACTATCTATATAAAAACAATCCTTGGGAAACTGAAAAACAGTACAACTAAAACTAATAAAAACAGACATTTAATTATATGTAAAAACAGTGAGAATCACCACTAACCCCCTCCCCTTGGCCATTCCTGATGGAACAAAAGTTTTTTTCATTTGTGTATCAAAGGAGACGGGTGTGTGTGTGTGTGTGTGTGTGTGTGTGTGTGTGTGTGTGAACACATACAGACTTCCTGGAAGAGAGGACAGCACTCCACAACTCTGGAGCCACCACAGAAAAGGCCTTGTGCATGGAAAATGAGAAATGACACCTTCCTAAAGGAAAGAACGCTGAGCAGGACCTTCTGTCCCTGAAGAGCTTGTATAGCACCACGGAGATATCGAAACGATTATCGTTTTTAATTGCTTCACTGAATGCTGTTCTTCTTACAGAGGAAGACAGTAAAAGGAAGAAAGATATAATTTTAAAGACCCTTTAGAGACTTGGAAACAAGACAAATCTTATCCTTCTCCCTTGCACATATCTTTCTTGTTTGGGAACTAAGATGGCACCTGCTGGTACTGATCACATTTCAGTGTTGCTTCAAACCTCGAATTGGACAAAGATTCAATAGTGCAAAGATCATGGCCAGTTGTAGCCCTTTGTTTTCCATTTTTCCCCTGGGGGCAATTTGTTCCAATTAGTGCTCCAGCAAGCAATTATTGCTCTACACTACAGAATGCTGATTGTTATTCCTGTCTGGGCCAGCTGACTGAGAACTGTACAGTCTCATGGGCAGTGGGTATATGGCAACCAATGCTCTGTCTATAAAGATCTCTTGTTGTTACGGTTCATTTTTGACCCTGTTGTTTGAATGAAATCTTTTTTTTTTTACATACAGAAACATCCATTTTCCCCAAACAATGGCAGACGATGTTTTAAAAGCACTATGTTCCATGATGAAATAGTAGCTGTACCTCAAGCTAATCCAACTCCTTTCCACTGAAATAAACACAAAGAGTGCAATATGACACATTCTGCTAACAATAAAAATGATTCCCTGGTGTGTTTTGTTGTAATTGTGAATTTATACAGAACTTGTTATAACGCAAAGTGATTTGCCATCTTAATATTCACTGCATTTAGTATTATGAAATTTTAAAAAGCACAGACAAAGGACAATGCCCACAGTATAATCGGCCCGCTGTCATTTATATATATTTTTAAGAGCTGTAACACTGAGCAGAAGCTAGTTCCGGGGCGGGGGGGGCGCTTCTGAATATAAAACCTTAATGGTGATGATGTTTAGAAAAAAAATAATCTCTTTGGAACCTTATTTTAAGCATTTCATTTTGCTGACAGCATACAACCATTTAAGTCAGAGGCAGCGTGATTTACTGCAGTGCTTTCTGCTGCTACGACTTTCATACATCTGTTTTTTCCATGAAAACAGTCAGGCAAATAGAAATGTTGCTTCTTTGCTTGTACCATCTGAAATACAATCATGGGATTTTAGTTTTAGGCAGGATCATCTGTAGTGTCTTTGTCCAAAGACATATATGCAATATCCCTACATATGATCTAGGAACAAGAGCAATCTCATGCAGTGAATAATGAAGTATTCATGTTGACTAGCTTTCCAAAAGCACTTTATAGAACAGGAGGTTGGCTGATACCCGCGTCCCAGTATGACCTCGGAAAATACACATCTACAGTAATCCCCACTACATCAATGCCAGGGGATTTAGCACTCCGTAGTCTCCCATCCATTCTTTCTGCAGACTGTGTATGTGTATGGTCACCACAGGCTTGGTACTTTGCTTAGAGAGATTCACAGTTATCAACGAGAGAGACAAGGTACTTCCATTTATTAGTCAGGTTTTTTTCATTTCCAATTAGCACTGGAATGCCAAAGTGAAAGTTCAGGGACAGACTGTGCACAGTCATCCTTCCATTGGCTGCCCATGGTGGAGCTGCAACTATCATTACCCAAACTTAAACCAGTAGATATTATGCCCTGTGCCAGTGGAGTTTTTCCACTATGCAAACAGTCCAGGAACCATTCGTGTTCCGTAGAGACATTCAGGTGGCCCCCAAGACCACAGTGAAAATAACAAAGACAAACGCTGGAAGGCCAGAGGTTTCTTTGAGGTTTCCATGGCTCACTGAAGCACCCCAAGTTTCTGTCTGAACATTTAAATGGAAAGTGCCTTTTCAGCAGTGCAACCTGAAGCAGTGTAAACCTAGGCTGAAACTATACCTCACAGGCATGAAATGCATAATTTGACCCAAGGTTTTTGGATTTGACCCAAGGTTTTTGTGCAGGGTGCACAACATGGGGAACTACAGTGGAGGAGTAGGGACACTTTAGTAGGGAAGAGTAGATAGGCAACCACGTTTAGTAGGGAAGAGTAGATAGGCAACCACCCCAAATACACTTCCCATGTGCTGTTCAGAGAAGAAAACAAGCGTCCAGTGGCAACAGGACATGATCCAGGTCAGATCCACGGCAGGGCAAAGTTCCAAAACAGTAATTTTCAACCTTTGTCATCTCATGGCACACTGGCAAGCCACTAAAATGGTCAACCAGTTTTTTGATAATTGATAAGCTCACATCCCCCAATGGCCCTATTGGTACATGCAGCGGCGTCATGCTGCCGGAACGCTGGGAGGGACGAACGCGGGGGCAGGGAAGACGGCGAAAAGGAGCGTGACGCAACGGGCGGGCTGCCGCTCCCCCATTCGTCCCTCCCAGCGTTCCGGCTGCGTGACGCCACTGCCTATTGGTACATGTCCCTCTCTCAAATTCACACCTGAGGCACACCTGAGGACCATTCGCAGCACACCAATTTACCACGGCACAGTGGTTGAAAGTGGCTGTTGCAAAACCTCCTCTTCCCCTTCCTGTGGTTTGCCTCCACTTCATGCCCCCCCCCGCATGCCACTTCCAAAAATAAAAGCAAAAAACCTCAAACCATTAGCCGTACAACTTTGCACCTGCTAGCTTTCTCTGCAAATAGAAATTTCCCATGCAAATTGGTACACTGGATCACAGCTATAGAGGACAAATACAGCAACTGCTAGAGCGGCTTACGGAGAACATAAAAGTACAATGTAACAAACAATAAGTTAAACACATTTTAAAAGTATTAAAAACATTAAACATTTAACATGAACGCACAAAACATTCAAAAAGAGGACAAACTCTTCTCGACAGGCCCTGGGAAGGGGAAAAACAATTGTCCAGGGGAGCAGTCAAGCTGTTGCACTATTTTGGAGGGACAGAGGGCAGCCTGCCAACCCTCATCCAAAGGCCAGACAAAATAGGTATGACTTGAGCCCTCTCCGAAAGGCCATGAGGGAGTGCGTAGTTCTTAATTCTTCTGGAAGGGAATTCCATATTTGTGGTGCTGCGACAGAGTAGGCTCGCCTCCAAGCTGTCATCATAATAAGTGCTGGTAGTTTAAGGATTGGGTTGCCAACTCTGATTGAAGCTATTCCTGGAGATTTTTTTGAAACATGATGTAATGTTCAACATTCCTGGAGACGCTGTTAAAATACCTATGATTGCTGTCTGTAGTTTCCTGAAGATGGATGTTGATTCCGAGCGACTCCAGGCCAATCCAGAAGGGCAACAACCCTACTTCAGGGGGAAATTCTCACGGGAGAATCAACATATGGGAAAGAGTTAGCTCCCCTCTCCCAAAGTTGCTTCCCAGAAAACAAGACATAAGGAGCAGTCGCGTAGCAACCAGGGGAGAGTGTGGTAAGGACTGAAGACACTGTGAAGCGCCATGTACGCGGCCTCTCCCACTCGCCATTGGAGCCATTCTGGGCAAGTGGGAGGGGCTGCTTAAACTGTGAATTGTGGCACCTGCAATACTTACCACCCTAACCCCCTGTAGCTACGCTACTGATGAGACCCATTTACAGATTTCCTATTTACATCTAGTTTGGTCCTAAGACGGGACGTGGTGGCGCAGCAGGTTAAACCGCTGCTGCTGGGCTTTCCGACCGGAAGGTTGGCAGTTCAAGACTGCGCGACGGCGTGAGCTCCCGTTGGTTGTCCCAGCTCCTGCCAAGCTAGCAGTTCAAAAGCACCTAAATGCAAGCAGATAAATAGGGACCACTTTGGTGGGAAGGTAACGGCGTTCCATGCACTACGGCGTAGAGTCATGCCGGCCACATGACCACGGAAGCTTGTCCTCGGACAAAACGCCGGCTCTACAGGCTTTGAAACGGAGATAAGCACCACCCCCTACAGTCGGTCACAACTAGACCATTCGGTTGTGGGGAAACCTTTACTTTTACCTTTGGTCCTAAGGCACACATCAGGAGAGGCCCAAACATGTTTCAAGAAATCTTCAAGACATCTTCTGAGATTTTCTCAGCACCACTTATCTTTGAAGAATGTTTAGAAACAAAATGGATCATCCCGGGACAGGAAAGCTACCCAGAGTCCATTCAAAATCAGCATCTTACACTTAGGGCGCAATCCTAACCAACTTTCCAGCACCAACATAGCTGTGCTAATGGGGCGTGTGCTGCATCCTGCAGTTGGGGCTGGGGGGGGGGAGCAGCCATGACATGGAGGCCTCCTCAAAGGAAGGGACCATTTGTTCCCTTACCTCAAAGCTGCACTGCTCTTACCCTGGTGCTGGAAAATGATTAGGAGTGCACCCTGAGGGAATTAAATTTCTTTAAATGAGATTTTTAAAAGGAGAGGCATGATTTTTCTTAAGGTGGACCACCATCAGTCTCCCTTACTTCAGAATTGCACTACAAACCACAATTCTGATTTTTTTAAATCTTGATTTGGCAGTCTTCGCCTGTTTTTATACTTGAAGCATATTGCAAATAGGATTAAGCAGAAAACCAAAGCAAATCTTAAGTTGTAGTTTAGAAAACAGGAGTTTAGCCTTGGCTGGAAAGGCAGCACAGGTTTAACAAATCTATCAAATTCAGGATTGGTCAACCAGTGGAAATTCGACATAATGTTGTTTATTTGAAGTCTAACGTAGTTTAGCTTGCATCAATAAATGAACTCATTTAGATGTCATTTAAGCTGCCCTAAATTAAAACTGAAGGAATTACATCAAGGATTCTTAAACTCAGGCACAGCAAGCCTAACTCAATCGTGAAAAAAAAAATCCTGTTTGATCTTTTCCAAATGTAACCAAGAAAGGTAAAGAACGTCCTCCGTGGGGATTGTTTTCACTCCTCCTTGCTCCTGAGTGGAGAGATAATTTTCCACATTTACCACCGACTATACACTCAGGGTCAAACTAGACAAGATGTCAAACACATCATAGTTTGTCTTTTTAACAAAAAAATAACAGTTGTGATCTGGACTGGGGCTTCTATTGAGGGTGTCACCCTTTCTCTCCATGTTGTGATGCTGTAGCCCCAGAAAGGGCCGGGACGACCACAGCCAAAGGGGGGTTGCTGGGGAGGATCCCGGGAGACACCTGGGGCCAGGGCAGGGGCGCGGCGATGAGACCCTGCTAGCCACAGAAAGCTGGGGCACTTACACCCGGGGAGAAACAAGGCCTATTCAGGCCTCTGGCAGGGAGGGCAGGCGCAGGAGTCGACCGCCAACCCTACACCGGTGCAAAGGAAGGCCTCAAGGAAAGTCCTGGGAGACCTCAGGAAGGAAGGGGCAGGGCGAAGAAGAGGAGCCTGGGCCTTAAAAGGAAGCCCAGCTCGGCTGGAAAGGGCAGTCTCTGGCCGGCCGGCTGGGGAAGAGGACGTGCAGGGAGGCTCGCAACCTCCTTACCGGTACGGGCTTGGGAGCCCACCCTTTGGGAGGCTTCTGGCCAGGACCTCCAGGTCGGGAGCAGACCCCGCCACGACTGCCGGCTGTGGGCCCAGTGAGGCGAGACCCAGCAGCTGGCGAGCAGCCGCCCACTGCCTGGACCTACCGAGCCGTTGCCTCCGCAGCGGGGGAATCCACCCAGCCACCCCTTGGGGAAAGCCAAGACTGGACCAGCAAGGGCACCAGCAGCGGCGCCGCTCAGCATAGACTGTAACCGAGCCCTGTGAGGCAACGAGGCTCGATGAGTGTGAAGGCGCTCACCAACATAAACAGACTGTCCAAGACGACCTCTGGCGTCCAGCAAGTCTTTCTGCACCGGCGTAAGTACCGCCAAGTCCCCTTGTCACCATCCCATCCCGCCGTGGCCGGGGTCACACCACGCCCTGACATACGTAACAGATGCCAAAGAAAATCCCCCTGAAACTGCTACTTGCCCCATAAAGAAAGCTGCTAATTATTGCCAATAGGGTTGAATTTTCTTTTCTGAAAGCCACAGTTCCAATCTGGATCAGGGCCTTGCAGCTGCTATTTTGCACACACATCCCACGAAGTATGATGATATGTATAATGTCATATCTCTGAGAACCACAGCCAATCCTAGCTTTCTCACAAGAGTACCTGTATAGTATACATGTTTGCAAACACACTTTTTTGCATTCACACTTTATATTTGTGTGATAAGAACATAAGAGCCTTGCTGGATCAGGCCAAGGGCCCCTCTAGTCCAGCTTCCTGTATCTCACAGTGGCCCACCAGATGCCTCAGGGAGCACACAAGACAACAAGATGCCGGCATCCTGTTGCCACTCCCTTTGTATCTGGCATTCTGAGGAAAATCTCTGAAGTAAAATTATGAGGGAAATCTGAGGTAAATAAAACAGAATTTGCCATCTTGTCTGTGGGGAGGGAGCTATAATAACTTGCCCAACCTGAGCCTTAACAATGTAAGATGACCCCTGCTGGATCAGGCCAAAGGCCCATCTAGTCCAGCTTCCTGTACCTCCCTTGTATCTGGCATTCTGAGGTAAATTTCTGAGGCAATCTAGGAAGGTTTCGGCTCTCCCTCCCTTTGCGGGCTACTGTCCCCTGGCCTGAAAGGGGTTGCCACAGCCCCAAACCCCGAGATCTGAGATTGGCCATGGGTCTCTGGGGTACAATCCCCGGTCACAGGGTCTCTGGGCCCACCACAGATCCCTGGGGTTGGGGCAGTTCAAGCCATCATCCCTTGGGGAAGCTCGCCCCAGGGCCTGCCTACGCAAACCTGTGAGAGTCCAAAGTTCTTTTTGCATCGTGAGTCCTGCGGTCCTGACCCCATTTGCCTGCTACCATCCATACTCGCCACCATGGTGAGTCTGCCAGCCCCGCCACCATGGACATCACACAGCTCTAGTGGAATTTTCTGAAGGGAAACAGTAAATAATTCAAGGATTAAAACTTTCGACCTCTGCACCACAGATTATTTGGATTAGGGCCCTGCGCAGCTGCTATTTGAAAGTGAAAGCCCCCAAATTAGATGACACGTTTATCATCACATCTAGTTGGCCTTTAAGCACTCCTAGTTGATTAACATGAAATAGCTGATCCATATTCAAATTTTCAAAAAATGAATATTAATGTTATCCTTTGTAAGTGGAATATCCGGAAGACAGAGAGGTGTAAACTATATGGAATCATAAAATACACAGAATCATAGTTACACAGAATTTCAAGATCTAGCTTTCTCAGCTTTCCCTTCTACAAATGAGTAAAAATGAATATGTTTGGGAAACGCTGAGAGTCTTTTCTTCCAATTCAATAGTACAATTCTT
Organism: Lerista edwardsae; assembly: GCA_029204185.1. Classification (NCBI taxonomy): domain Eukaryota; kingdom Metazoa; phylum Chordata; class Lepidosauria; order Squamata; family Scincidae; genus Lerista; species Lerista edwardsae. The sequence goes on from JAJKFI010011864.1 coordinate 5,774,466, forward strand.
CCGAATATGAAGAATTATTGTAAATACTCCCATCTTGAAACCTTCCAACATTAAAACCTAAATTAGCAGCAGGAGGCATTCCAAGGCTTTGTGTCAGAATAGAATCATAATATTGTTTTGGAAATCTCCCAAGATCAGACTTTTGAAGAAAAGGAGGGGGGAGAGGGAGATTTGCAGTACTTCCTGGATTGGAAGAGGCTAAAAATAGTATTTTTTAAATGGAATATTATTCATTACACTGTCCTCCAGGGGAAAAAAAAATATTGACATATCAGGCACCAAAACAGGCATATTCCAGAACTGAAAAGATATGTTTCTACAGCTGAAGAGGAAAAGGACATTTTTAACATAGATTTTGCCATGTGTCTGGCAGTGTTCTTCTTTGGTACTTTTCTTACATTCATCTTAGTCATGTATTAGTCATTTTACCAGTTGCTGGTGATTCCTAGGATATGTGGTTGTATCCAAAGGTGACCTTCCATGTGCAAAAAGGGTCTCACACTCAGCAGAGAATTCCAGAGTTAGCATATTTGCTTGAAAAAGAATTAACAGCCAATCTTATCCCCCGCCCCACTTTCCATTAGTGTAAGAAACACCCTGCACAAGACCAATATTGGCTGTGTTTTCTAATGAAAACAGTTCATAATCCCCTTTCATGGTGATGTTGATAAACATAATTTCACAAGGTGGAGACTTGCACTGTGGGGAAACAACAGATTGTTCTGGGAACTCTTCTTTCCCTTTTCACTCTTGCACTACAGTAGCTCTTGAATAATGTTTGCATAATGTTGCTAGAAGGGACGTGGTGGTGCAGTGGGTTAAACCGCTGCTGCTGGGCTTTCTGACCGGAAGGTTGGGAGTTCAAGACCACGCAATGGAGTGAGCTCCCGTCGCTTGTCCCAGCTCCTGCCAACCTAGCAGTTCGAAAGCACCTAAATGCAAGTAGATCAATAGGGACCACTTCGGTGGGAAGGTAACAGCGTTCTGTGCGCTACAGCGTAGAGTCATGCCGGCCACATGACCACGGAAGCTTGTCCTCGGACAAATGCCGGCTCTACAGGCTTTGAAACGGAGATGAGCACCGCCCCCTACAGTCGGTCAAGACTAGACCATTCGGTCGTGGGGAAACCTTTACCTTTAACGTTGCTAGTGGTAGGACTCCTATCATGAAAGTAACTCTAGGAACCACTCAAGCTATTATATACTGGGGGTGAGAACTAATTGATGGATGGATGGCCACCTGGATTTTTTAAGCTTCATCCATAGATAAATTGATCCCGAGTATATGATGTTTGAAGTGGCTGGATAATACAGCACCAATTATAGAACAAGTATACACTTTGGCTAATTGTTTGATTCATCAGCAAATGTCCTAAACAACAAACATTTCCATGGATAGTTCCATATTTTTTCTTTTCCCAGCATTGGAATGGTCTGTATTCCATACACAAGCCAATGTGCAAGATAAGACAAGGCACCTCCAAAGGGAAAAAAGTCATATCCTGAAAAAAAATATAGTAAATTATTTTATTGTGGGGTTGGGTAAGGTGAGAAACTGATGAAGTAGTTTTACATTGCTCTAAAAGAAAAAAAATTCTAAAAAGAATGAATTATCGCTGGGGGACACAAATACAATTGCCAGGTCACCAGTGGTGACCAGAAATTGACTTTCTGATGGCAGTCAAAGGAAGTCTTTTTTTTGTACTCTAATTGCCTTCATGCCCTGCTAAAGGCATCTAGTTGACCTCTGGGAAACAGAATGCTGGACATGATGGCTCTTTGGTATGAGCTGAACCCAAAAGTGGCGGGGGGATTTCTTCCATTTTCATGATTTGGAGGCGAGAGGTTGCTACAACAATACACAGAAATTGCATCTTCTGTTCTATAAAATCCCCTTATCAGGAAAAAGACACAAAATGGGACATTTATTTACCTCCATGGAGCAGGAAACAGGAAAGTTGAGCCCCAATGGCTATTAGAAACAATGGCTGACCATTAATCTCTCTGGAAGGTACAGCACTGCAGACGCTCCGGTTTATTTGCATCTTCATGAAATCAGACGTTCCACTCCAAAGCCCCAGAGGGCGGTAGTGGAAGCAAGAGGACAATGGCAAGGACTAAAAGGTAGAGTTGCGTTGTGGGGGAGCAAAAAGGTTGCATTGTGGGGGAGTTCAGCAAAACTGATGATGGTGGTGGTGGTCGGAATGGTGGGGGTGCAGCAAGGAAATACCTGCATGATGCCTGAGCTTGGTCTCAGATGCTGGGGGGCGTGAGCTTCTGACATCCACTTCTGGGTTTTTGGCAGTTCTGGCTGCGTCCAGGAGGTCATGCGAAGCCCTCCAGAGTGGGTTGCTCCTGCACTGGGTCAAATCCAGGGGTGCCAAACCTGCAGTAAGGAGGGCCCACTGTTCAGCAGTGATATATTTAGGCAGGGCTGGCCCATCCATGAAGCAGTCACCTTCTAGTCAGCAAATTGGCATGGGATGCCCACTTCTGTCTGCCCTCTTGCCTTCTCTTCCTCCTCCTCTCCCCATTCCCTGAAGTGGGAAAGGAGATGGGAACAAGCAGAAGAGAGCAAGGGGCTAGAGTGTTGGAGAAGCAGAAGCTGGCACATCACCAGGTAAGGGGGCAGCATTGGGCATGATGCCTCAGGTGCCAGGAAGTCTTGGACTTGTCCTGTATGTGGGGAATAATGAGGAAGTTATGCTCTTCATTACCCCTGCAATCTGTACATTGTAGGCCCAGCCTTATTCAAATTTCTAGCACCGATGGAGCCATAATGCAGCCCCAAGGCAAGGGAACAAATATTCCCTTACCTTGAAGAGTCTTCTATGACTGCCTCCTCCACCGCAGCATGAAGCACATGCACCAATGACACTGTTGCATCAGTGCTGGAAAGATAGGATTGGTCCAGTGATGCCATGCACCCACTACGCACCACTACGCGAGTACCGGTTTCTAGAAGTTGAGCTGGCCTAAATCATTATTTGTTTGGCATTTGGACAAGTGCCAATCAAAAGTGAGTACCGGTTTCTAAATCATTTGGATGACACCACTGGATTGGTCCCACAGTGTAACATGTTAAAATGTGAGTAACTTCTCACCACATAGGATGGACAGATGGATGCATTGACAACTGAACCCAGTTTGTCCATTCCATCTTCAATTAAAAGCAAAACACTGCCATTTTTCTGTTTTCAACTCCACATGTTAGGAGAGCCGCCAGCTGCAATCATCCAAGACCTTAGTTCATTGCAAATAATAACAGCTGATGAATGCATCATTTCCTCTTCCAGTAAGGCTGCAAATCACTTTCTGCAGCCTCTTAAAGCCCACAAAATCCTCACTGTTAAGAGGCTGCTCAACTCATACAGCTGTGTCTATGTCAGAGGAATAACATCTTCCCTGTACTGATGTAGTGTGTAGATTTTACTCTCTAACAAGAGGCAAAATGAGGGAGACACAAAAGTAAGTTTTTGAACACTCAGAAAATAAATGACAGGTTGTAGGGAGATCAAAGCGTCATGTTGACGATTTATTGGGCGTATTTCATCTGAAGAGGTTATACAGGTGGGGCCTTTTTATCTGTGAGGGTTCCATTCCCAGAACCCCTGTGGATTTTGTTCCCCTCTGAACTGGACCGAGCATAGGAGGGCATTCTGAGCCCCGCCAAGCCTGAGCACGTTGGCACACAGCCTCGGCCGGGCTCAGAATGAAGCATTTCCCCCACCCGTCCTCCAGACATGAGCGGAGCCAGTGATGTCATTCAGGGGGAATGGACCAGAACGGATCCTAACGGGCTCTGTGGCTGGTTCCAGGTTCCCGACAAGTGCCAATCAAAAGTGAGTTCCTGTTTCTAAATCATTTGAATGACACCACTGAGCGGAGCTGTGCGCTAGTCGGGTCTGGAGATCTTCTGAGGCCTGGGTCTCAGAATGGCCGTTTCAGCCAGAAGCAGCATTTTGGGGGTGGGGGGCAAAATGGCCATTCTGAGACCTGCCAAGGCCACATGGAGCTTCCAGAGGTTTCAGAAGAGGTTTAATCTGCCAAATCTGTGGACTAAAAATTCGTGGATAATTAGGCACAACCTGTATAGATTTGTGGCCATGCCAGGCTATGGTGGGTGGCTGCTCTGGAGCTACTGTGGATCCTGATGCAGCTGCTTGTGTGCCCACTGAGCGGTTCCCCTAAGAAGCACGAGAGGTTGGACTCAAAACAAAGACTTTAGCTGTCGCCCTTGGCTGATGTGATGAGGGTGGGGTGATAAAATGCTGTCACTTCAAGGCCCCAAATTATATTTATGTTTTATGTGTACCCATTAAGCCAGGTGCCCGCCACCTAATGAGGGGAACATTTCCTATTGACCTCCTTGTTGGCAGTTGTCTGTCCCGTTATTCTTGGCACGCGACGAATGAGATGTCCCTTATCAGTCGCAGGTGCATGAGCAAATGCCTTCTAACAAGGGAAACATCCCCCACATGTTGAGATGAAAGGCCTTTTAATGGTGCAACCCACGTAGTAGCTTGTCATATATCGTTGTGCTGTCAAATAGTTTGTTTCTGCCAATTAGCACTGATGTCTTGAAAAGCGAGCCCTATAAGCTTGCTGTAATTTAGATTAGAGCAGCAACTTGACTTCGGACACCAGCACGCCGCAGTGTCACCCCAAGCCACCTGATACCACTTTGTAAGTTTTGCTTTGCTTGCTGATATGAGCTTTGTTTTAGACTTAGAAGAAATAAAGCGCCTTTGCCTCCTGACTCTGGACTGAGCATATTCCTTCCTCTGATATCTCAAAACAAACCCTGTCCTGTGGCTCGAGCTGCCCAGCTGGGACGATAAGACAGTATTTCTGAGTGCCATATAGGACCAACCAAAGTACATGGATTCAGAGGGAGTCAGTGTTCAAAGAGGAGTGTTGAAGCAGGGCAGTGGTTCTCAAACCAGTGCCCTTCACCAGGGCAGTGGTTCTCAAACTGTGTTTCCAAGAAGCGTATCAAGGCTCTTCAATGAGATCAGTAATGGTGGGCAAGCTACTCTGAAACACGGATCATGCATCATTACTGAACATCCCCGGCGATGCACAGCTGCAAGGAGTGTGGCGTTCTTTTTGAGCACACTGTATGTTTGCATGAGCTGTTGTTTGGGCAGTACCCTGTCTGTAGAGTACCTGAAAAGCCCCCTCCCAAAATCTGATTCAACATTCAGGGGCATTTCAGTTGACAATTTGCTGGGGGTAGGAAGTTTGAAAATTGTCATGAGGAAAAAGGCAACACCTGAGTTGAAGTTCATGTTATATTAACAACACATCCACTGGTATTTCTGCAAGAGTTCCACTATGCGGAGAAATGGGAGAACGTGAGAATTGTTTGGGATGGGAAAAAGGATTTAGGAAAGGAGGTAATGAGAGCTGGAAGAGAGAAGGGCTATTGCAGCAAAATGCATGACAGGACGAAGAAGTTCTAACACAAGTTTCCCCCCATGAATCCTACATGGAGTCCAGTAAGAGTATAACTATAAAAGGTAAAGTATGTTGGTAAGCCAGTGGAGTCCTTGCACTATTCCTGCGACCTTTCAGATTGTTTTAACAGGGTAGATAACCACTGGACTGAACTGCTGCATGTGCACATCCCACTGCAGCAGCTAATTACCATGCCATCCCCTTGATGTGCAAAGTAGGAGCAACCCTTTTCCTGGGTAAATAATTGTGTGTGTGTTGCAGAGACGAATAAATGCAGGGAAAGGATGAGATCTCCGTTATAATCAATATCAAGTAGCAAACCGATGCCTTTCCCAAATACCTTATACGGCTATAGCCAGCCTTAGTCACTTCTTGCCAATTTATGTTCCCTTTGTGTTGGTGCCATGGCAACTCCTCTCCGTTTATTGTTGGCATGCTCGACAGAGGAGTTCTCCGAGGATGAATTCCTTGACCTTCCCAGATGCTGCTTATTTGGAGTTCAGAAGATTGTTTCTTTTTATAGGCAGCAAGTTAAATTGGGATTTTCTTACATGTGCAAATAAATCAGCTGGTCTCTGATGGAGCAAGAACCAACCTGCTTCCTGCCCCCCATCATCTCCTGCTACATTATCTAGCATTTTTATTGTCTGATGTAAAGATTTTAATTGTATGTCCAAAACTAGAAGTAATGGAAATTATGGACATGATGTGCGTGAGAAATATAACATGCGAACGGCTGAAGGAATCTGAAGTCTGGATAAGCAGGAGTGCTGTGTTTATGTAGTGATAGCTGAAGGACACAAACAGAATTACAGTAACAATGAACTATGACTAATCACAGTGTTGGATGCTCAGGTCCAAATGCTAGCAAATACCTGGAGCAGCATGTGCTGAGGGAGAGCCTCAGCAACAGGTTTCCAAACGGGAGGGGGTGCAGTAGATGTGGGGGCTTTTTAGAAGACAATGATTGGGACTGGCTATAATGTGAGATAATCTGATTCCCAGGCCAGAAGCAGAGGTTGGAACACAGTGCTAAACATCCTCTCTTAAACTGCCTGCAATTCCTCCCTCGAATTAGTCACCTTAATGGCTAAGGGCAGCAGTTCTCTAACCTTTTAGCACCAGGACCTGCTTTTTAGAATGACAATCTGTTGGGGGGGGGTCCACCACCACCACATGACAAAATCAAATGTAATTAAGGCCTTAATCCAGTGATGTCATGCAGGGGGAACGTGGGGGAACTCAGTTCCACTAGTTAAAATTAGGGCTGACTCCGCCCACTTCACTCTCCCTCCTCCCCCCTCCCAATTCCTCTGCAAAGAGCTTTTCTTCTTGGTTGGCCGGCACTCAGAGGGTTAAAGGGAGCGACTCTGGATTCCTGGGGGGCGAAGGCAGTGATGTCTTTCAGGGGAAACGGACCAGAACGGGCGTTCCGGATCCTAACGGGCTCCGTGGCTGGTTCCGGGTTCCCGACAAGTGCCAATCAAAAGTGAGTTCCTGTTCCTAAATCATTTGAATGACACCACTGCCTTAATCCTATCCAACGTTCCAGCTGCAATGCAATCCTAAGGTAGGGAAGAAATGTTCCCTTACCTTGAGGAGGCCTCCATGACTGTCCTCCCCACAGGATACAGTGCATGCTCCATTGGCATGGCTGTATTGGCGCTGGAAAGTGTAATAGGATTGGGCTCTAACAAAGCGAGTAAGTAAATAAAAGTTTACAATAAGTAAAAGTTAAAAAAAAATTTAAAATAAAGAAGAATCCTCTTAACCTTCCCAAGCAGTTGTTGATCTGTCTAAAAAGATTCCTCAAACACCCCAGAGGCTGCAATCCTATCCATACATACCTAGGAGTAAACCCCATTGACTATCATTGTTAAAAGTATATACATAGTAGCCTGCTAAAAGTACAGATCTGTAACATTTCCCCAAATGCAGTCACACACCATGGTAGCATCAAGTTAACTAACCCCTGCTCACTGGGCAAGAGGCCCTTTTCCAAGTGGTGCTCCTCTTATATTCAGCAGGGGGAGAGCAGTGGTCCCTCTTCACCCCTGCGCAGTGTCTTTTCTAGTGGCTGTTGCTGGGGGTGGTCTGCATTTTTTTGTAAATTGTGAGCCCTTTTGGGACAGGGAGCCATTTATTACTATTTGCCTGTAAACCGCTTTGTGAACTTTGTGTTGCAAAGCGGTCTGTAAATACTATTTGATTGATTGATTGAAGTCTAAAATATCAAAAATAAAATACACACTGAAATGAATGGGGACCCACCTGAAATTGGCCCGTGACCCACCTAGTGGGTCCCAACCCACAGTTTAAGAAACTCTGGCTTAGTCCTGAATGCACAGGACTCTTGGGCCACCTCACATAAGCGAGCGTCAAAAAATGTGGGGTTCTGCTGCAAATCGCACCAGAGGTCTGGGACGCGTTGAAAGCCGCCTGGCCTGGCCGAGTCCCCGAACCTCAAATTCTTCCATCCCCATCTGCAGATGGGGAGAGTGGGCAGAGTTGCCACCTGCAGCCCACACCTGCAAGCTGAGGGGGTGGGGACAGGGCATTATGCAAATCCCCAGCAATCTGGTGCTGGCACAGGGTTGTTTTAAATTATTATATAGCTGAGTCATAACAGCAATGTGTACATTGCCCACACAAAACCATAGAGGGCAATACCAGTGGGCGAAACTGGCTAGCAGAAACTCTGTGGCCAGGAAGTCTGTGGCAGGGGGGTGAATTGGGGGAGTGTCCAAGATGGTTTGGGGTAGGGAGCAGGGCAGGCCACAGAGGCATACCATGGGGGGCAGTGGGAGCAGTTGCCCCAGGTGCAAAATTCTTAGGGGTGCAAACTTTTGCACCCTTAAGAACTCAGCTTAAATCAAGAAGCACAGAGAAGCTCCAACCCTGAGGAGAACACTGCCCTCTTCACAGTCACAGGAATCAGGCCTGCACTGCCCTGCACAGGCCACTGCCAAAGCTGAGCAAGACCCCCACACACACCCAAACTCGCCTCCTCTGACCCATCCTCCCTCCGTTGCCACCTCCTCCCTCCCTTGTCCCGCCCCTGGCAGCTGCAGATTAGCTCGACCCTGTGCAGGTCTGATTGGCCAGCACACAGTCATGTGGCCCCAGCCAAGCCCTCCGAGTGCCAAACTGAAACAGCTGGGAAGGGCCAGCTGGGGCCACATGACTTGCAGCAGCCACCTTGCAGCAGCTGGAGGAGGAGGAGGAGGGGCAGGAGCCAGGCAGGCCAGCCAGCCAGCCCGCCCCACCATGTCCCACCACCACTATCACGTCCTTGATGGCGCTTCCCAGGTCCCCCCACTGCTGCCAGCCCCTACAAAGAGGCAAGAAGATGTGTGACGCTCATGCTGCACCTGGGGGTGGGGACCACTCCTCCCCCTCCACAGAACTGGGTGGTGGGAATACGCCTCATTGGCTGCCCAGGAGGTGCAACAACTTCAAGTGAACAGGCGCTGCCGGCTTTTGGGGGCGTAATACCGGCCCTGCTCCCGGTGCTGGCACCCCATGCTATGCTCTGGCAGGCCGTGGGTTCTTTGGGAGGGGGTGGGGGAGGATGTCAGCGGCAGCAGTGATCCTTCCCAACCCGGCGTGTGATAGTACCTCTTTGTCCGTGTGTGGAAGTGCCATGAAATGGGCCCTCCTGCCCACCCTGGCTGTCACACGGCTCCAGATGGATCAGGATCGCACATGCATGGAGGGGGAGTGTCTGCTTTGGAGCAGGGGGTGACATGGGGGGGCATCATCACGTTGCCTGGCCCAAGGCTCCCATCCCCAGCTATGCAACTGCCCACTCCCCCACCCCCAGGCAAAAGCTTCCTTCTAGCTCAGTGGTTCTCAACCTTTTTTCCACCGGGACCCACTTTTTCCTATGACAGCCTGTTGGGACCCCCAACCATAATTGGGAGCAAGTTGCATCAAACTCACTGACAGCGCAATTCTATGCACGTCTACTTAGAAGTAAGTCTCATTGTGTTCAATGCAGCTTACTCCCATGAAAGTGAGTATAGGATTGCAGCCTGGGACTCAGATCCACGTTAGCGCACGCAGACACGAGCAGCCCTCTGACTCTCCCCAAAGGCCTCCATTAGCTCGCGCAGCCTCCCATCTACGCGAAAGGCCCTCTTTCTCCAGCCAGACCTCCCTCAGTGTGGCTGCACCTGCCCAGCGAGAACTTGCGCCTTTAACGCCACATGAGGCGCGCGCCCCCCGAAAGCGATCTCGAGAGGGATGAGAGCGTGGCGCGCGGACAGGATCCAGCACGCAAATCCCTGCTCAAGCCAGGTGGCTTTTCTGGGTGCCCTTGACCCGGTTCCCCTCTGACAGCCTCGCTTATCTTGCAGGGTTGTTGTGACGGGGGGGGGAGGCGAAGCACCCACAAGCCTGACGTCAGGGCGGGATGGCTCACTCGTGCAGCGCCCTGCAGACTCTCTCAGGGCTGGAGAGCCTCCGCCCATCCTGCACGCTGCTCCCAGGGAGTCCCGCTCTGGCCCGTGAGTGTGTGCGGGATGGCGGCCTCGGATGTGCGTTGACTCGCGAGTCGGCCCCGCGCCGCCCAATGAGCATCCCTCCCGGGAAAGCGCGCGTGGGCGGGAGGCCTCCCCGGGCAACACCCCTGCGCGCCTCCTCCCGAGTAGTCCCATGGCGCGCCTTCTCCCGAGTAGTCCCATGGCGCGCTGTGAGGCTTCCAAGGTGAGAAATTCCGCAGCTCCCTTTTAGTGTCTTCCTTTGTCTTGGGCTGAGCTTCATCCCCCCCCTGCAGACCCATTTCCACCCCCCCATGTGTGTTTTGGAGGGAGGCTTCGGCGACCCCTGCAAAATGCTTGTTCGACCCCCAAAGGGGTCCCGACCCCCAGGTTGAGAACCACTGTTCTAGCTGGTGAACTCCCTCACAGGAACTCAGATCCTTGCCAGAGAAAGACTGGTGCGTTGGTTTCACGCAGCTGCCCGCTCCTAAGGGACCTGCGTTCCTTTCTGTGTGCTGCTGTTGTCCAAAAGTTACTTCCTGGAAGGGAGTGTGTGTGTGAGCGGCAGAAGGGGGCAAACCTCCCTTGTCGGAATTCCTAGCCAGTCTCAGCTTTTGCCTCTGTGCTGCTTACACCACAGTAGCTCCTGCAAGGCATACTTGTGTGTGGCGGAGGGATATCTTTGGGGCACCTCCCCATGGGTGGCAGCAGGGGCCACTGCTGTCACTCATTTCTGGGGACCAGAAGGGGGTGTCACCCCAGTTATGGCTGCTCATTGAAACTGTGCTTGTTACTGCTCCCTGCTAGGTTCACCCTGCTGGTGTTCTCTGGTCATCAGCACTGGGGCTGGGTGGGTTGTGGTGATTGACTCCTAATGCAGCAGGCCAGCCTTTGATCCATATCAGGCTGACACCAGCCACCACCCCACGACCGTCGCACGGTGTCAGGATTCTTGTGGGCTGGGACAGCCAAATCAGTGTGCAGTTGCCCCCTCTCCCTTTGTTTTGGAGGTGCTCAGGATATGAGGACCATCACGCGATTCACGCCACCGTAACAGCAATATGGCGCAACTTCAGCATGGTTATCATCATCCTTTCCCTTCCTTGCTGCAGAGGAAAAGGAAGAATGCCCTGTTTCTATATTCAGCATTCAATGGCCCTCTAGTGCCCATACTATGAAGTGCAATTCATGGGCTTGACTGAAAGCCCAAAGACTGCTGTGGATGGGAATAGAATTCTGATCAAACAGCAACTATTTATTTAAATAACTACTCTGGGTTTAGCAGCATAATAATAGCTACTTCACTGTCACTTCCATATTGGCTGTTTGTATGATTTCCTTGTTCAACCCCTGCCACCAGAATGTAAACCAGTCGTCTTTCAGGACCTTTTTCATTCACAGTTGTTCTGATGGGAACGACAGAGTATCAATCAATTAACCCATATATTTACTTGGTCACAGAAATCTGGCAGGAAACCTCTCTGTCAAGTTTCATTTTAAAAACAATCATATTAGCATGTACAATATAACGTATTATAATTAAGAATATAATATTGCCAGCACAAGCCTAGGCATGTCTACTCAGAAGTTGTGTTCAATGGGACTTACTTCCAGGAAAGTGTGCATAGAATTGCAGCCTGCTTTTCAGCATAGTGGGAAACAATGCTCATTCACAAAGGTTGTGTATGAACCTATGTGGGTTGTGAGCAATGCTTTCTCGGTGGCCATTCCCCTTTCATACTGGTACAGTTTCAGCGGCGTCATGCTGCCGGAACGCTGAGTGGGAGGAATGGGTGAGCAGCAGCCCGCCCATTGCATACCGCTCCGTTTCGCCGTCTTCCCCGCGGGGGCGGGGAAGAC
>JAJKFI010011864.1:5786666-5818073 GCA_029204185.1 Lerista edwardsae
CCATTCATATAAGACCTATTCAAACTTTAAGTGCTGGCACCAAGTTGCTGGGGGTCATTCATTCATTCAAATAGTATTTATATACCGCTTTTCAACACAAAGTTCACAAAGCGGTTTACAGGCAAATAGTAATAATAAAGTTAAATGGCTCCCTGTCCCAAAGGGCTCACAATCTAAAAATATGCAAAACACCACCAGCAACAGCCACTAGAAAGACACTGCACAGGGGTGAAGAGGGACAGTTACTCTCCCCCTGCTAAATATAAGAGGAACACCACGTGAAAAGTGCCTCTTGCCCAGTTAGCAAGAGGGCAAAGCCCTCCACTGGGGCCCCACGGTTCTCCCCTTTCCCCTTGATGGTGCACGGGACATTGCCTCTCCACCTCTGTGAGTTCAGGGGTTGGTTCAGCCAAAGCCTGAACTCACCAATCTCCTGACACCACCCCTGCATTGTTTTCTCACACTATTCATACATGCTGCATAACACATGTGCAACATTCAGGCACACAATCAAAGAGCTGACTGTTTTGGAAAAGCAAAACTGCCTTCCCACACTGAGTGCCTTCCCACAAAACTCACACAAAGCTATCAGTCTCAGTCAGAGAGGTGTGCTGAAAGCGTTTCCTTCTTCCTTTCTTTAAGCATTCTGAATCACTAGAATGTTCATGAACACTCTCAGGGTTCCTCTCCCCCCCCCCCATTTTTTCTACAGTTTATCTGATTGTAGAGGTAGTGATTATTTTTCTACAGATATACATGCATTGACTGGATGCCTCTTTTGTCTCTCTGTAATGATAGTAAATGCCAGAAAGATTATGCAAAGCTAGCTCTGACTATACCAAGAAGTCAAAAAGGACATAGTGACGCACCTCAAAAAGGACATAGTGGAGCTGGAAAAGGTGCAGAAGAGAGCGACAAAAATGATTACGGGGCTGGGGCACCTCCCTTAGGAAGAAAGACTGCAGCGTTTGGGGCTCTTCAGCCTAGAAAAAAGATGCATGAGGGGGGACATGATTGAGACATACAAAATAACGCACAGAAGAGATAGAGTCGATAGAGGGATGTTCTTTTCCCTCTCTCAAAACACCAGAACCAGGGGGCATCCGCTAAAACTGAGGGTTGGGAGAGTTAAAACAGATAAAAGGAAGTACTTTTTTACCCAGCGGGTGGTTAGTCTGTAGAACTCTCTGCCACAGGAGGTGGTGATGGCATCTGGTCTTGATGCCTTTAAGAGGGGATTGGACAGATTTCTGGAGGAAAGGTCCATCGTGGGCTATAGGCAATGATGGATTGTGCAACCTCCTTACAAAGGTGGAGGTCTACTGGTACCAGGTGCAAGGGAGTGGCAACAGGATGCAAGCATCTTGTTGTCTCATGCCTCCCTGAGGCATGTGGTGGGCCGCTGTGAGATACAGGAAGCTGGACTAGATGGGCCCTTGGCCTGATCCAACAGGGCTCTTCTTACGTTCTTATGTTAAGCTATACCAAGAATTGGGGGCCCACAAGGAATTGCAAGGACAGGATGACGGTAACTGTCTTCTCCTCTTCCATCACCCTCACTTGCCTCATTCGGCCACGTCCTGCTCACCCCTATTCTCCCACTCAACCCTGCCCCCACTCTTCATTCCCTCTTCCTCAGCCTCCTAACCCTGTCCTCAAATCTTCCCACTTCCCACCTCTCATTCATCATCACTCATTCTGCTCCCGTCTTGTAGCCTTATCTCTTTTGTTTGGACTGGACTGAATTGCTTATTTGAATGCAGATTATTGAATGCAGTTGGCCAGTGAAGAATGCCACTGGGGCGTCTGCATCTTCAGGAGACAGAGCACAATACAGACCTTTCCATGCAGCAGTCCCTGTGCTGGCCGAGGAGGTCACAAAACGTGCCATAAAGCACATGGTGACACCTGGAAAAGCAGCAGCACTGGCAAGGAGGCCTGTGCCACCCCACCAATGCTGCATCCCGGAGACCTGCCGTAGGCAGAGGTCAGAGAAGTGTGGGATGGCAGGAGGTGCAACGGAGGCAGGGAGGTGGCCTTTCTGGGTGGGGGGAGAGCAGATCAGACCATAGCCTATCCTCCCTCCCCGGCATGAACACCCTCCACGGGGCTGCTCAGGTTTGCGCCTGCCAAATAGCATCGTTATCTGGGACACGGCTGTCCAGGACTCCATGGTCCTGTCACTAAAAATGAGCTGTCAGGCTAATCAGCCCCTTTCCCAGCCACAGCTGCTTTGAATATACAGCCCAAGAAAAAAGGTTTATTTGGTTTTGGTGGATTCTCGGGGTTGCCAGAAAAAGGGAGGCTCACAGATGCAGAGCAGCCCCCAAGGAAAGCCTATTATGGGAATGGCCAGTACAAAAGCAACTTGAGGTTTCTTTTGTCTGCTAAATGTTTTAACCAGTGTTACTGAACCAAGACCGTGTGCTTCACATCTGTTTGCTAGGACTGTACATATTCAGGCTGGAAATGGCTTTGACAGCATGTAATTACATGTGATGCATCCACATATGTTCTGTCCTCCTTTTGGGGTCCCTGCTGGGGTGCTCCAAGAGACCACAACTACCCATTGCCACTCTAGAAGCAGCTCATCCTTTAATGGTTTCTTTTGCATGCTGACTCAATTTGGTGGCAGGAAGCCACTGTTGCTAAATATGTTTATCTCTCCATCTGGCAGTCCTGACAGTGCAAAGCTATTTACGTGGCAAGGAATGATGGTGACCGCAAAAAGCTACTATATGCTGAGACATTTCCAACCACACGCTTGATGGAAAATAAGGGCAAATTGTTTTTTAAAAGTGTAATAAGCTAAGAGAGGAAACTAATATTAATCTTTAGTATATTAAAAGAAAACTTCACTTGACTTAATTCACAAGGGCATTTGCGTCATGCATGTACATCCAGAAACAGAAATGTGTCCACAGTTTATTCTATGCAGGACAAAATAGAATGTCTGAAAGCATACATTTTGGCATGAAAAGGGGGAAACCTTCTGAAAGGCTTGTGTCTGTTCATCTGCTTCTGCACCATTGTTCTTTTTCACACAGCATCTGCTTCTTGCTGGAAATGTTATCCCAGCCAATTGGGGACCAAAGTCTGCAAGTATAATGTTCTCATCATCATGAGGTCTGTACAATAACTACAGTATGCTCATGTTGCTTTTAAATCAACATAGTGTACATAGGATTGAGGCCTGCAAGAGATTGATTGTCAGCACTGAAAGGATAGCAAGTATGAGCTCTTATAAACGTGGACAAGGTACTGTTCCTTGCTTCTCAGTACCCCCAACATGCAGGGAAAGGAGACTGTGGGCACAATCCTAAACTGGAGTTAGGCCGGCATAAACTAAGCCAGCAAAGTTTGGTGAGCACAAGCGCCACCGTAAAGTATGTTTGGACCACTCTCGGAGTCAGAGAGGCCAGCACACAGACATGCACCATCCTCCCTGACTCCGAGAGTGGCTCAAACACGCTTTACGGTGGCACTTGTGCTGGCCAAACTTTGCTGGTTTAGCTTATGCTGGTCTAACTCTAGTTTAGGATTGCGCTCTGGGGCTGAGAGACCAAGGCAAGGTGTCGGTATATGGAACCTGTGTTGTGTGTATTGCATACATGGTGTGGAGCCTTCTTGATGCCAGAGGTTTTTTGATCCTATGGCTTTTATTTATAGGTAGGTGCTCTAAAAATGAGAAACAATTATGATCCCTCTTCATCTCTGAAAGGCATCAGTGCCAGTGCTGTCATTTTCACAAATGGCTTGATTTAATGGGTTGTGTGTGGTTTTTTTAACAAAACCACCCAGGTTCCTCCAGACAGATCTATGTCTGCATATTTCCAGCAATGCCTGTTGCATGTATTGTGCTTGTAGGACCAAATGTAATACTTATCTTGACATTTTTATTGGTTTTTAATTAATGGAATTCATTAATAGGCCAGATTCGCTGGTACATTCTGAGTGCTTCTCAGCATACAAATGATACAGCAGCAGTAAATCAAGTTTAAATAGCCAATTAAATATTTACAGCTGTTTTCCTCTGCTGAATCGGTTCTTTCTGGTTTGTGCTTATGAGATGATCTAAGAGTGTCTCTTTTTTTCTTTTAAAGGAGCAATGTCTAATATGAGGTCAATCTGCTTAGAAACAAATGTCTGCTTAAAAGCAACAACAACAAAAATAGAGATGGTTATTAAAAAAAAATACATTTTTTTGAAGTATTGATTTTACAGGCTTTCTCATTTTAAGTAATGTATAGAACCCACTACCTGGAACTTATGCACAGAAATTAGGATATAGACACTGCAGGATACAAGGAATGCATGTGTGGAACACCCTTTACTGCCTTGAGTGGGTGGCACAGCAAGGCAGGTGTCCAGTGCTCCCCAGAGCCTGGGGAATCCTACTGTTCCCCCACCCCCTGCACTGTGCAAAGGATGCTCTGTCTTCAAGTGCACATGTCCTCAAGCAAGTCTGGATGGGGAGTGATCAGAAACCACTTACATAGGAAGAAATCCTGCCACCCTTCCCACTGCTCTTGCACATACCAGACCACATTCTGGTGCCCAGACCAAGGCACTGTCCCACCCCAGCCCCTGCCTGTTCCTTTCCCACAGTACCAGGGCCATGTTGCTGGAGGCCCTGGTCAAAGTCCTGCACTACGATGAGGCATTAGCTTTGTCATCAGAACCCTGGAGGTTTGGGTGTCGGCTCAGCTTGGGGGCCCCCTCTGATGGTCCCCTCTGATGGGTCCTCAATCGATGCCCAACTGATGGCACCCCTTCCTCCCAGTTCAAAGGGGCAGCCTGAGAAGTACATGGCCCATGGGGAGGACTTCAGGGCTCTCTCCCCTCAGCATGGGGTGCAAGGTGCATGGTTTGGGTCAAGACTACAATGCAGGTCAGTATAGTGCCCAGATTTTGAAAAAAAAAACAGGGTATAAATAATACAGGTGCCTTAACATAATTAATCCACATGGTAATTATATCATCAATGTATTACATGCAAGCTTCCCATTTCCTCTTCCTACTGATGAGGCCCACTTGCATTATGCTGCTACAAATGTCATGGGGAAAAAAACATGCTCACATGAATTCATGATTAATCATAAAAACAAGCTTCTTAAAGACTAGTTCAGCCAAAATAAAGTACTCATTTATTTTTGTTCTGATCTAAAAGAAGATGTCTAAAGAACACAAGAATTTGCTTTGTCCTTTTTCCCCTGTAACATGGGGATGATACTATAATCTCTGTAAGGACTATTCAGTTAAAAGTCTGGAATCCCAACCTCTGGAGGCATTCAAACAAAGAAGAAATGAAGCTGGCAACCCAATCACCCCCTACCCGACCCCTACACAATCCCTGTGAAAAAGGAAAGATGAATTTTTTTCCTATTTTTTCTAAACAAACACATTTCCAAGAAAAAAGTTTTAAGTTTCTCCGACTGTCCTTGCCCAAATCCTGTGCACAACTCTTCTGTGCAAATTAGGACCCCCCCCCATCCTCTTGTTGGTGAGATGGCTGCAACTCTCATAGTTACTGTCATGCTGTTCAGTGACCATCAAGTGTCTTTTGCCCACGTGGGTTGTAGTGACAACAAGCATCCTTCTCCTATACTGTACTGTAGTTACCACCAGTGGGTCATCATAAGCCGATTGCTGGTGGGACATGAGAAGAGTAACTGTGAGAATGCAGTTTTAGTGTGATTCCAAAGAGGAGCGCTTTCCCCCACCCCAGAGGGACTGGTTGGACTAGCCAGAGGGGAGAGGAAGACCACCTCAGGGAGCAACATTCCAGAATGATGTGAAGCCTCTTCAGTAAGGCCTGTTTCAGGTTGGAGAGGAACTTGGACCTAACGTTGTTTGCTGTACTTGTAAGTCTTTCAGCAACTTAATTGTTAAGAAAAAATCTTACTATTTGAATGTGGCATTGTGAGGCCCGTGCCAGCGGCCCAGCCAGTGCAAGTCCCGGGAGTTGATGCCATCTATTGCCCACACTGCTGGAAGATATGAAGGCGGTACAGAGAGGCCCCGAATGGGCTGAGGATGGCTGAGCAGAGGCTTGATAGTTCCACAAGTGGCCCGGTCAAGACCAGAACAAGGTGATGGCTTGATGGGCAGGGATTGGCTCCAAGGGAGATGAGGCGGCCCTTTAAAGAGCAAAGCTGAGTAAAGTGGGGGAGGGTTGGCTAGCAGCGTTAATATCAGGCCAGACTGGGGCAACGGCCACTTCCGAACCCAGAGAAGCCAAACTGGGGTTGAGGACCTTTTGGTGCTGGGGTCAGATCCAGTGGTGCCAGCTACGTTCAGGCACAACCCTCCAAAGATCACCCAGGGATCCCGGCAAGAGCCATCATACCTGAAGGAAGGAGGAGCACCTGGACCAGCCACTGGTTGGATCTGGATAGGACCCCTCTCTGCAAACCACCTGCAGAGAGACAGAAATGGCAATCGTGTTAAAAGGACAGTGACAAAGTAGGCTGTGAAACAACATGCCCACACATGAACATTAAAGGCGCTAAAGGAACATAAGCCTGCCCTGAGTCTGAGTGGTCAATTGGCAGAGGGGTGGAGTAAGCAAGCAGAGAGGACCATGTCCTTGCTTGGCCCACTTGGATGAGGGTGGGGATAGCACAGATACATATGAGTGATAAGGAGTGATAAGTAGCAGGGCCTTAAGTGAGAGACAATCATTTTACCATCTACGAAAAACAAAAGTCAACAACTTTTTAAAAATGGCACATTTTAAGCGCTAGATACAGTAATTGCTTATTTGCTTCTCACTGTTAAAATGCTCCAATGTCTTTTTTATTGCTTGTGTAAAGCCTGTTTCAAGAGGCTCTCTGCATAAACAAAACCATCTGGCTGGCTGTCTATAACCATATGGTTTGTCTAAAGATTTCAGTCTCCAGCTTGTTACTCACACAAACCTACAGATGACCAGTTCTTCACAGACCTTTTAGTTTTGTAGAAGTTTTCCCACACCAATTTGGTCTTAATTGTTGGTCTGTTTTTAATCTTGTTTTTGTTTTAAAGGGCTACGTTTTAATAGATGTCCTAATGTTCTCTGTTTCTGCAAGTGTTTAGAGTATGACTACTGGGTAAACTCTACTTCCTGTCTATATTGGGGAAGCTGAAGGAAGGGCATATTCATATGTTAATTTTCTGAGTCACAAACATGGTGTGGTTCACTAGGTATTGTATAATGAACAGCCCACAAGGACATTTGTACATCCACTCTGTAGTAGTTGTGTAGCTGGTTTATCAGTTTTTTCAGTCTCAAAGTGCTAAGTGGTGTTTTTGAAAAAGGCTGGTAAGTCTTCCCAAAAACGTTTTAATGCTCGCTTTATGCTTGCTGTTAAAACTGTGGTATGGATTTCTCTTCTGCTAGCAGCACATGGAACCATAGCCATCGTTGTTGGTCCCAATTCCTACCTTGTAACCTCTATATCCTGTTTGGAGTTATCCAGGGAAAGAACCTGGGAAAAATTTCATTTTTTATAAAAACTGTTTGCTTTCTCTGTTCATGAGCCACAACCTTGAGCAACAGAGCTCTGAGAATTATGAGCCACAGGGAAAGATATGGGTTGTCAAACACACGCCATATCAAGAGGAGCTATACTATTCATTCGTACCTTTTCTATCATGGATCACAGAGATGAAATGAGTAGCATGACAATAACAAGCCATCCCAGCGCTGCTGAACTGGTTTTGTGGGGGGGGGGAAAAACAAGTTGTAGAGACTTGGTTTAGAGGATGACACACCCGAAGATGGTTAATCTGTCACTTTGATCAAGTTCTGCACATTGATCACATGCAAATCTTCTGCAAAACTTAATTTGTGTTGACTTCAGCCTTGAACAATTGCATGACTACACCCTTAGGCTCATGTGATTATAGGGAGACATTCCAGCAGTACCTTTCCTTTACCATTCCAAAAGGCCCCTCAAGAACCATAGAAGAAACCACTGTCTTTGGCTATACAAGTGTTACTAATGCTTCATAATATTTTGGAGAGCGAACTAAGAATGGTTTACATTATGCCAGTACAACAATAGGCAATCTATTTTTTTTCTGCAACTATCTAAGCATTCAGGGCTGGCTCAAAGACCAGTGGGGCCCAATGAGGGGCATTTCCCCAGAGCCCCCACCCTCCGTGCAGGGCCCCCCACTCACCAAGAAAAGCACTTGTGGTGCCCCCCCAATAAGTGCAGCACCTGGAAATAGTTGATGGTGACATGATGATGTCACTGCAACTGCTTCCAGGAGGCCTAGTTTGGGCCATTGGGAGTCAGGGGCAGAAGGGTGGCCCCAAGGTAAAGCTGCTGTGGTCACCCCACTGACCTACAGCCCATAGAGATTCCGGTTGCAACAGCAGGTAGTATGTTTGCTGCACTGGAGAGGCCCGCCCCAAAGCACGGGGCCCAATGTGATGAGATTGGTCACAGTGGCTTAAGGCCGGCCCTGTAAGCATTGTACCCCTGCCCACATCATTTCCTCATGCCCTTGCCAAAGGCTGGTGATAAACTGGCCAATCATGACAACTCTGTAAGAGCAGGAGAGTCTCACACACCAGACAATTTTTCAGCTAAGAAGTTCTGACAGTTTTTTTCCCCCTCATACACAGTACAAGATGGGAAAAATCACAGCCTTTTGGACCTTGGTCAATAAATTGAATTTTTTTTAATTTTTTTGCTTCGGCTTTAAAAACTGAATAGAAAATGCAATTTGCATCTTCAAAGCTCCGTTCACCTCAATGGTAGCTGAGAATGTTGACGATGAGGTTTATAGTGTCTTCTATTATTTCAAATGCATGCTTTAAATGTTGTCAAAAAAGAGAGACATGAAAGAACTTAATCAGATGCTTCCAATTCTAAGGAAAACTTGGCTTCTGGGTCTTCCAGCCAGCATACAGTACAAATCAAATTGTTTTTATTCATTCCTAGGTCTTGGGCCTACAGGCTGAGGTGAAAGTCCAGAGAAACATATCTGCATCTGTTTCTGGGGGAAGGTGCAGCTCTTTTGGACCTGGCTGTGCATGCTGCTTCTTCCTTGACAGCCTTTCCGTTCCCAAGGGCAACGTCAAGCCTCTGCTTTACAGTGTGAAAAACTACCAGGAAGAAAACATAACCCAGAGTTGGTGGGAAGAATGAGGCCTGAAATGACTCACTGTAGGGGTCTGACACCACTTCCCTGTGATTGGTGACCCCAGACCTCTTACACATGTGATGGGAAGGCTTCAGTCTAGCATGGCTTTCCATCCTTGCTGCTGATTTCCCTGTGAAGGACCCCTGGGATTTTCTGGGATGAGCTCCTAACATTCTGTCATTTCTCTTAGTTCTGTCATCTTTGAGTTGCTCTGCAGGGAACCTAACCCTTTCCCCTCCCAGAGGACTGTTCCCTTTTGGCCTTCTGGGCAACTGTGTGAAGCATATAATCCAATGCTTAACCAAAAGTAAAACAGAACAATTACTAGTCTGACACTAGACTTTTATAGCCCAATCCTGAGCTGCCTGGCCACCCAAGCAAGCAGCGATAGCCAGGCGGCTACTGCTGTATCCCACGGCAGCCAGCCAGCTATATCCTATGAATACAGGCCTGTAAGTAGGTTCAAGTCATTTGTAGTGCTACCCTAAGCATATTTACTCAGACAGAAGTCCCACTGAGCTCAATGTGGCTTAGTCATTAAAACAGCAGGCACCAACCCCCCCACCCCCCCAACCAGCATCTGAAAAAGGTTTCCCTGCACAGCATGGTGCTTACTGTTCCGTGTGGCAGCCTCTTATCTTTCCCTCCAATCTGTTGACAAACTTGCACTGGGCAGCCGCATCTGCTTAGAAATCAGGGCACAGAGTTTGCTGGGGTGATGGGCAACGGAAGGGGCTGCCTGGTGCACATTTCTGGGGAGATTGGAGGAAAAGGCTGCCACGCAGAACAGTAAGTGCCATGCCAGGAAGCCTTTTTTTGTCCTGCAGTTTGGAGACGGCTGTGCTAACGGATCAATGATCCTATCTGAAACACTAGCAAATAAGACAAAGACTTTGGTGTTTCTATGAGTTATATTTATCCATGATAAGTATACAGTATTAAATAACCACTAGGTGGCAGATGAAATCTTGTACAGTTGTAGTATAGGGAAAACTAGTTTTTCAACCTGGGCTGATTCATTTTCGAGGAAGCAGAATGATAAAGCAGGAGGTTTCCAGTTCTGACCATATGTGATAATGAAATATGTATAAAAACACTTCTAAAACTCTTATTCTAAGAGTGACAGCACGACTCACGTAAAAACAAGCAAACAGACCCTGAGAAATATGTGTAGCATGAGCCTGAGGGTCAAACTAGATGGGCACTTAGTTGCACAACCGGCCATGTTGTTGGCAGCATCGGCCATGCGCCAGTCCAGCATTAGTGTCACTCAGTCGGCGTAGGGCCTCCACGAGGGCATTCCAGAGGAATCCCGGGGGCGTAACTGGGCTGCGCAGTGGGCGGAGACGGCAGTTGTGATGCAGGACAGTCGTAGTGCCGTATCCTAATGCCCATCCCCGGCCAGGGCGGCCCCGATTCAGGCCACTTCTGTGCATGTTCCTCTGGGCCTACAAAACAGCAGGCGCAGATCCGAGCAGGCCCATAGGAATCAACTCTCCCTACACGCAAGCTGCAGAGTAGCAGCCACAGGAGAGGATGGGGTCTTGGCTCTGGAGTCAGAACTATTACACATAATAATGCATTATTTATTTTAGGCACACATTTTTACTAATGAACGTCTCCCTGTTCCTCGGTATATTTTGTACTGCAGGCCTCCCAGTGGCTTCGAGTGTACTGGCCGAACCGAGTCGTCTTTCAAGGCTTGCCCCTTGGAAAGCAGCGTCGCGTCTCCAAAGAGCCGCAACCCGCTTCTCGCAGCTAATTGGGTTCCACGTTTCCACCCCAACTGACCGGGTCTGACAACGGCCTGAATGTCCTCAGACAGCCGGGCAATGTGCGCCCGTGGGGCTTTCTTTCCGGCCACAGCCTGCTTGGTGGGAAGCGCGCTGCGCTTTCGTCTCGTCAGAAACCGTCCAACTGCGCCTCCAGTGGTTCCAGCTTCCTCGTCCCTGACGAACACGCGTCGAGCCGGCTCGCGGTACCTTCGGCACGAGCAGCTCCCTGAAGCCCCGCCCAGCCCTGCCGTCAAGCTCGGCGTGCACGACGCGCGGCGGGAAATGACGTCAGTGCTGGCGGCCCAGCGCGCCCCTGGGAAGGCAGGCCGGGAAGCCCCGTCCTTCCTTTCGCGGCTGCTCTCGCTAGCGGTCGGGTGTCTCTGCGCGGCTCTCTCCCCCCCTGTCTGTCTCCCGCCCGCAGCGCCATGCCGGCCAAGGGGCCCCTGCAGAGCGTGCAGGTCTTCGGCAGGAAGGTCAGGCGCCGCGATGGCCTCGCACGCCCGCCCGGCCCCGGCGGAGCCCCGCGGCGGATTGGGGGGGGGAGCGGAGGCCTCCGCGGCAGCCTCGTGGCTCGGGACGCCGCCCGCCCGCCGCCCATCCGGGGCCGCAGAAGCGACGCGGGGCCGCTCGGCCTGCGGAGCTCCGGGGCGTGAGCCGCGCAGTCCCCGCAGGAGCGAAGCGACGCCCGCGCGCAGCCGCTCGGAGGGGGCGGGGGCCGCGGCTCCCAGGCACGGGCGGCCTCGTGGTGCCTGCCCAGGGAAAGGGCGCCGCAGAGGCGCGTCGGACTGCAGCCGAGGGGGCTGCTCGCAGTGGTCGTGGGACCTGAGAGGGTCTTGCCGTGCAGGGCTGCGCGTAGGGGCTTAAGCTTGAGTGCGTCGTGGATGCTGCTGAGTAGATGTGTACAATTACGGTTTAATTTTCGTTTTTCCAGAAAACGGCTACCGCAGTCGCTCACTGCAAAAGAGGAAATGGCCTCATTAAAGTGAATGGAAGGCCTCTGGAAATGATCGAGCCCAGAACTCTGCAGTACAAAGTAAGTTGTTTACGGTCATTTTAGAGCTGTAAAAGGTGTGTGATGATATGCGTGCCAGTAATTGCTGGCTGCCTTTCACTCTACTACTTTATTTAGTTCACATTGAATGGATTAGCAACCAAAACGGAGAGTGCAATCCTTATCTGGAGTTAGGCTGAGCTGTAAAGCACATTTGCACCACTCTGAGTCAGGGAGGACAGCACATGGGCTGGGTAAATGCTCAAACTTTGCAAAAACTAGATTAAAAGATGATGCACTCGCAAGTGGAACAAAAAAAAAGAATTCTTAATTTTGCACACTGGTTATGCATTGTAGGGAAAAGTACCTCTTTGTCAGTTCTAAATAATCTATCAGTCAGTTTCATTGGATGACTCCTGGGTCTAGTATTGGTTTTCTCCCTCTCACATGTTGCTAGTATAATGCATGCACACCAGGCATAGTTTTGTAAGACTCTTACATAAATTTATGTGTTTTTATCGTTGAAGCTTTTTAAACATTGTCTTAAAATGTTGCCTTGCAAAATCAGAGCTTTTAACAGGGGTACTGCAAGAGTTACAGTAAATGTGTAAAGCTCATTATGAATACAGGTGGTGCCTGATTTGACACTCATTTGACTCAGTGCAGATTCCCTGACCCACCAAACCTGAATGTGATGGAGCTGTGCTTCAGTTGCATCTGGTGGGTGTTCTGAGGGCTGGAGAGGCTGGCCTTCAGAACTCAGCACAGCTCTGATTGCATTTGAAAGGTCTGAAGCACCTGACCTGCGGATTTCATTATCTGCAGGTTTCAGCATCTGCAGGGATTCTGGGAATGAAACCCCAGCCAATGCCGGGGCACCACCTGCATTTAAGTATTTTATTGGTCTGCCTCATTTTTATAACTAAAATGTTCTTTCTTAGCTGCTTGAACCAGTCCTCCTTTTGGGCAAAGAACGTTTTGCAGGAGTTGACATCAGAGTCCGTGTGAAGGGTGGTGGCCACGTTGCACAGATATATGGTATGATTTTTTAATGATCAACTTAAGTATTTGGGTTGAGGGAGCAGAAGAACTTTACATTCAAATACTAAATAAGTGCCTGCTCTTGTGTTGGGTTTAATCTGTCACTGTAAGTGTATGCAATTTTGTAGCTGGTTCATGCACGTCCGTATTCGTATTTCAGAGGTGTTAACTAGCCCATGAAGCTGTATATTTAGTATCCTTGAGCTACGCTTAGCTAGTCTGTCTATAGTTTTTTCTTCCTTTTGCATTTGGTTGCTATTAATTTGTTACTTCCCTTTACAGCAATTCGGCAGTCTATCTCCAAAGCACTGGTGGCTTATTATCAGAAGTGTGAGTTTCTCAGTTACCCATCCCTTTTTTCCCAAATGTACAGTTTAAAACCAGCTTCATAGAGTAGCAATAGCATGTGGTACATTAGAGCACACTCCTGTGGGTTGGCACAAAGCACATTTGTTACAACTCAGGACTCAGGGAGGACGGTGCATGGATTTGAGCCATCATCCCTGTGCTGATTGCTGAACCTGCGCTGGGAAGGTAAGGCCAGCCTAGGGAGGACAGCATAGGGGCAGGGTGGAGAGGGCAGGGGAAGGTGGAATGGGGTGTGGGGAGGATGGACTGGTCTGAGAAGGAGGGTGGAACCAGCCTTGCTAACATAGGCCAGATCCAAACCCCTGGCCTGGTCAGCCTTCCCTTGGGCCCCTTAGTGTTTGAGGAGCCCTACTGGGACATGTTAACACATGTTATGGAGTAAGGGAAATAAATTCCCCTTAGAGGATTGTCTGACAGACTGTCTTCTAATATTCTTGGTACCAACATATCCATGTCTGAGTTAGACAGTGTTGATCATAAGCTAAGGTTGCCAGGTCTTAACAGGTTTTCATTTTTTTCCTCTAAGATGTTGATGAAGCTTCCAAGAAGGAGATAAAGGATATCCTCATCCAGTATGACAGGACCCTTTTGGTTGCTGATCCTCGTCGTTGTGAGTCCAAGAAGTTTGGTGGACCTGGGGCTCGTGCACGCTACCAGAAATCCTACCGTTAAACATTTGCATTTGATTGCATGGAAATTCTTAAATAAAGATGAAGAAAATCATATTCTGTTCAAAGTTGTGTTTCTCTTCAAACTATACCTTTGAACTCTAGATGTTTGAGAAGATCATTGCTCAGTTTGTCGAGGCCACAGGATGAAAATATTTTTTTAAAGTTTTTCTGAGGGTTACCTGCAACTTCATGAGCCTGGTTGGCTGTCACTTATTTTCTGTTATGAACCTACCGTGGCTGGTACTGGGCAAAACCCTCAAAAATATAGGCTGCCCTTAAAGTTTGTCCAGTGCTGGTGGTTTTATGGCTGATCACATGGTTGACAGTAGTACCCCTCATCCCCTTCCCTGAGTACAACCAACTTTGGAAGGGCCCAACTTCACTTTAGTGATACATCAAGTTAGTGATTTATACAACAGTGTTGGAGTTGTAATGATTTCTGTACATCCTAACAAATGAAAAAACTGCCTAGTTGGTTGTACGCTAAGCGAAAGTCACATATGCTGATTTGGAAGGTAACTCTACTGTTCAAATCTATTTGAGGCCCTCACTGCTCTTTACAGCCCAATCGCATAGGAAACCGATTGTGCCTGTGAGGGTGCATGCTCACGTGTGTGCTTCCTGTGTATAGAGGAAATTAATTGTGTAGCAAATGCACAGATACAGTTGATCAGGAGGACTGAAACAAAGGAGGTACACAACTCAGGAAAGTCATCAGTCTGAGAGCCAGTCTTCCTATCTCTTGGACTAGCACAGAATTTTTTTCTGAAATTACGAGCATTGCAATATGAAGTCCTTATGTTGAAATCCTCATGCTGCGAATCCTCATGTTGAAATGAATTGATTAGTCTTAAAAAAAACCTCTTATTAACTAACTAGGAAGTGTTAGAGCAGTGCCTTTGCTTTTTCACTGGCAGTAGGGTGTATCTCCACTCTAGGCCTTGTGAGATTTTTCTCCCAACAGAAGACACTTTTTGCTGCTTTGCTAAGCACAGGGGAAGCACCTTGGAGCAAGCCGAGTGCAATTCAAATCTGCTCCTTCAGAAGAGATGTACGGTTTGTAAAGATGTGATGAAGCAAACCTTGCATTTTGCTTAAGATTTAACAAGATTTTTATTTAAAATTCCCCAGACTCCCAATAGAGTAAAAAAGGGGATAATAAAAAGCCTGTAGAACACATGGCTAAAGAAAATTAAAACATGTTTTTCAATATATGTGATTTTTAAGAAATCTATCTTGCATTCTGCAAGCACAATTATAATACAGATAGATGAGCACAGAGCTGTATGTAAAGGAAGTCTTACCACACCGTGTGATAATGCTCTGCATATTTATTGAATACTTGCTGACAAAAAATACATTTTAAGAACTGGGCCATAACTGCTTTATAGATTCACAGCAACCATAGTACTTTTCATATACAGAGCATAATACTGCACACCATGTTAGAATATTAAGTGACGCATAGGTTACATGGAACCCTATCCCTGATGGTTTTGGAACGATCTGCCAAGGCTTTGTTGCCCGGCTCCTGCTCAGCTGTGATGAAGATTGTGCCGTTCTGGGAAGTTTTGCTGAAGAAGGATTGTCAGGTGCAACCAGAAGAGGCCAGAGTGGAGTTACAAAATGCTGGTCAAGGTTTCACAGCTGTTTTCACACACACTCGGTGAAAAAGAACTCCTGTGTGTTTGTGTATGAAGTAGTTGCCATGTGAAATGCTAACCTACCTGGGTAGTATAATTATGATGCATTATGTGGTGGTGTAATTCTGATTCTCAGTGATCCTCTTATCAAATTCTGTGTTCATAAAGTTGCACATCCGAATTGGCAGCGCATGATGTAAGAACTTCCCACCAGATCAGGCTCATATGCGCAGCACCCCAAATGTGTTTTCTTCAATTTATGGCAGGTGCCTTAAAGGCCTCAGGGAGGGTGTGTGTACACTTTTGGAAAGGGTGGTAGGCTGTCATACGCACTTCGTGATCTTCATGTAGGAATTGAAAGTGGAAGTCAACCGACTTCAAGACCAGCTGTGTTGATCCTGTAAAGACCTAGAAATGTAAGTGCTATCACAATTAGTTGTGTCTTTTCCCTGTCAGTGGAGGAGGCTATCCAGAGTATCTCCTTCTTGAGGCAGGGATAATATAAGTTAGAGAAGTTTTGTTGCTTCCAGAGATAAAGCCCCCCCCCCCGTTTATGTCCTACCTGCTCCCAAAGAGCACCCCT
Organism: Lerista edwardsae; assembly: GCA_029204185.1. Lineage (NCBI taxonomy): Eukaryota > Metazoa > Chordata > Lepidosauria > Squamata > Scincidae > Lerista > Lerista edwardsae. The sequence goes on from JAJKFI010011864.1 coordinate 5,802,878, forward strand.
CCATCTATTTTTCAGTTACATTGATGGAGATTTTTTCTCCCTTTCCAAGCATATTTTAGGTTAGCAGGAAGTCTTTAATTCTTATGGAAGTGGCTGATCCCTTTCAGTTCTCTTTGAATTTTGCAAAGAGGTTTGTTCTGGAAACTGAATATCAAAACTCCTTAACATTTCCAATATTCATGGATCCTTTTGACCCTGGGTTCAGGAGGAAAGTGTTTAAAAAGGCCATAGTTAGCTATCCCTGCTAACTGGGCAAGAGGCACTTTTCACGTGGTGTTCCTCTTATATTTAGCAGGGGGAGAGTAATTGTCCCTCTTCACCCATGTGCAGTGTCTTTCTAGTGGCTGTTACTGGTGGTGTTTTGCATATTTTTAGATTGTGAGCCCTTTTGGGACAGGGAGCCGTTTAACTTTAATGTTATTATTTGCCTGTAAACCGCTTTGTGAACTTTGTGTTGAAAAGCGGTATATAAATACTATATGAATGAATGAATGAATGAAGTGCATGTGAGTGCTTGGTGAGTAAGCAGTGCCAGTGGGAAGGCCTGTGCCATCCCACTGATGCTGAGTCCTGACAGTAGGTAAGCTCCTGCAAAGTGCCACAATTTAGGCCCGATCAGTAGTAACTGGGCCTGCAACCCCTACACTGGTTTTTTCAGACTTATGCCAGCAATTTTGCTGATGCAGATTCGAGTAGCCCCATTGCGCAGGTTGGGGCTCTACAAGGGCTCCATTCTGCTCAGTCTTAGTACTGGATACAGTGTGGGCTGGGTGGCCCCACTGTGCCAGTGCTGGTTAAGATTGGGCTGCAATCTGCCAAACAGCTGGGAGTAAATTGCACGAATTCAGTGGAATTACTTCTGTGTGAACATGCATGTGGGACGTGGTGGCGCAGTAGGTTAAACCGCTACTGCTGGGCTTTCTGACCGGAAGGTTGGGAGTTTCAGACTGCGCAACTGAGTGAACTCCCATCGCTTGTCCCAGCTCCTGCCAACCTAGCAGTTCAAAAGCACCTAAAAATGCGAGTAGATAAATAGGGACCACTTCGGTGGGAAGGGAACGGCATTCCATGCACTACAGCATATAGTCACGCTGGCCACATGACCACAGAAGCTTGTCCGAGGACAAATGCCGACTCTCCAGGCTTAGAAACGGAGATGAGCACCGCCCCCTGCAGTCGGACATGACTAGACCATTTGGTCGTGGGGAAACCTTTACCTTTAAGCATGCATAGAATTGTAGGGGTAGTGAGCCCTGATCCAGCCCCGAATGATGTTCAGGTGCTTGGTACAGTCCCATTTTTGAAGTTAAGTGACTTGTACTTGGCTGATAGCTGGGAGGGGCCTTTTAAAATCTCCATTACATATATATATTACTCTGAGATGCTTATGTTTGTTTCTAAAAACACTACCATTACCTTCTGGTTGAGTAGACCCTCCCAAGGCAGGTAACAAGGCTAAACTTGGAGAGACAGATGAATGGGGTGTAGCTCTGCGGTAGAGCACTTGCAGAAGATTCCTAATGTTGTGAGGTTGTGTCCTGAATGTTAAATAAATTAGTCATTACTAAGTCCCATTGAAATCAAGCCCCCCACCAAGTGGAGTAAGAAGATTATAGTTCCCTGTCCCAAATGGACTTGCCATTTTAAAAAAATTGCATGCACGCACGCATGTGGCAGCCTTTGAGAGGAATAGTATGCTGGGATGAATGGGACAGTTGTTCTCGCTCTGCTAAATATAAGGCAGCCACCATTTGGAAAAGAGCCTCGTTGTCCAGTTAGCCGAGATTCCCTTCTCCAGGTAGGGCTGGGACACTGGAGAGCAGCTGCTAGTCGGTGAGCTAAGAGATTGATTATGAAAAATTGTAAAGACAAAAATACCCTCTCCGTTGCACTCTGGCTAGAGAGCCCCCTGACATTACCAAGCTTGGAAAGAACAGCTTATAGACGTCACTTGTGGACAGAGAGATATGATAATATCGGGAAACCATTTCTCGATTTGAATGGATTACCTTAAGCATCTGTACTCATTCTTATCCCCCCATTGTGCTTTATGTATTCACCACTTTTATTTCTCTCGCTTTGTTTTTCCCCCCTTTCCTTGTTTTTTCTTTCCTGTATTTGTATCACCATGTTTTTGGTTCATGTGTTAGACACTTTACATGTAAAATAAAAAAAAAATTTTTTTTTAAATGGTGTAGAGCGAAGTGGGCCGACTACATTCCTGCAAGCTCCATTTTGTGTGTCTTGCCAGAGCCTTGGGAGCAATCAGCATAAGGAAGGCAAAACTAGTTGCAAAATGGCAGCTTGTGTCATAATTAATAGTTTTGGTTTTTTTCACATATACAAAACTTGGGCTGCATCACCTGGGTCCTTCAACCTGCCTGCCTGTAGTGTAGACAGGTCTAGGTGGAGCAACGGTCTGACTCTGTATAAGACAACTTCATGTGTTCATATATACATAAAGGAAGCCCCCAAAATAGCTGTTTCTCTGACTTTCTGTGGAGAAGGATACAAATGTAAGAAATAAGTAGTAAACAGGCTGTCCTTTTTCCTGTCTCACACAAAATCCTCAAGATGATCTATGCAGTTGTCAAATTTGCATGATCTCATAAAGTGAGACCTGCCATATGGATCAACTACATTATATTAGAGGATTAATTTCTCTAGAAGAGAAGAAAGAGAGGCATAATTTCATTTATTTAAAAAAAAAATCCAGGCTACAACTTAACTACCAATCAATATTTCCTTGAACAGAGATCCTTGCTATTAAAACAACTGTACTTCAAACAAGAACACAGCCAAATGTTTGAACTCCAAACGGGGAGTGTAAGAAGACAATGAAGAAAAGGCAGGAAATCTTGATCAATGCATTCTTTAAAACAGACACATGCAAAATGATCTCTAAAGTATCATGGCACAGCGAGATTTTTTTTTTCTGTGTCATTGTCCCCAAGCATTATAAAGGGTTGATTCAGTCCAAAAGAGGAGTAGGAACGTCAGTTCTTGTGTAACTAATACTGAGTCAGGTAAGGCGCTACCATGCATTACTAATGAAAGGGACTAGCCAAAACCTATGCGGCATTTCCAAGGCTCTGAAAAACAGAGTTCATCAGGAAAACTCCATTTTCTTTATTTTTCTGTTTTTGTATCTCTTAGTTTGCAGAGGAGCCTTGAAGGACATTAATGGTTAAGATGCCATCATAGTTAAGAGCAACAATCTGGACACTTTCCATATTAAGAAGCTACACTGAAATGAACATTGTGAAAAAAGGCAATTTAATGATACTGTGGAACGGATTTTGGGTTCATTTTCTGTTGTTTTCCTTGGAAGGTAAGATTTTATTTTTTTGCCATGATATTTGTGCTATATTTACTGACTGTATCATTGTTGGTTTCTTTTTCCTTTCTTCAATTCTATTACCTTGGAAATTTTATAGAAAAAATGTCCTTTAATCTACCAGCTTTTGTATCTAATTGTCAGTCTGATGAGAAGTTAGAAGTGGTTCAAACTGAGGTATTTTGATTTAAAACTGGAGTGATGGTCTTACCTTTTATTTCAATGACTGGCTTTTTTCTATGCAGGAGAGTTTCTGTATGAAATTATGCCTCACCTACTATGCCCTGAAACCCTAAAATAAATATTTGACTGAATTATAGAGTATTAGCTGTTTCTAAGTTTTCATCACAAATGTTAAGAATAGGTAATTTGGATAGTTCAGAAAATGAATCAAGGTGTTATGTTTTTCACATGATGTTTTGGCCAAAAGGAAATATGTGAATGTGACAGACTGAGATGCCACATTTTGTGGCTGTAACAGTGCTAAAGAATCGGTACTAAAGAAGAAGTGAGAACTGTTATATGTAATTACAGGGATCTTGGTCCTGTAAGGATCACGAAATGATCACTGTTAAACTCTAGCTCAAGCCATCTGATTCATTAGTCTAACTGCAATCCTAAGTAGACTTATTTGGAAGTAAGTCCAATTGAAAATAGTCATTTTCAATCGGACTTACTTCCAATTAAGTCTACTAACTTTAGGAGTGAATGAGGTTTGGCTTGTGCTGCGTATACACAAATGTGTGTAAAGTGAGCTACAGTCCAGACAGGCCTCTGCCGATCGTTCAAAGCGAGCAACTTTTACCTTTGTTGAAGTATTTAATAGTATCCTTGCTTTTAAAAACTGAACTCTAATGAATGTTGGTCTTCTGAGCACAGAAAATGATGCCAAAAGAGGGAGAGGTTAATTTTGCTCATTTGTATCTAACAGGATCTGTCAGTGAATTGTCTCTTTTGAGAAGAACTCCACGGTGAGTTGGCATTCTCATTTGCAGATATATGATAGCACATTCAGCTGGGGTTCATAACACTACTCTGATGCTCTGGGCATTTAAGAATAAAAGGGGTTCTCAAGTATCTAGGAGTTTGTCTTTTTTCACAGTGTACACAAAGATTTTCAGGGACCTTGTGTTCAAAGGATTGCTAGAAGAAATGTTTTTATTAATAACATAGGCTTGTTTCACAACTGAACAAATGCAATAAATATAAAACATGTTTTCAAGAATATATTACAGGGCGGTTGAGATCATACTGGACAAAAAACCTTGTATTTAATTAAATTCACAATTATATCTTAGCATCAAATTAAAATACTACGGCAGAGGTATAAATGCAACATGTAGTCAGTTCTCTTTATATGTGAATTCTCCTATCCACGAGGGGCAGAATTACTACCTACTCTTGTTATCAGCACCTCGGCTTTTGTTTCGTTATGCAGAGACCTTCTCAGAGGCTGTCGGAACCTTCAGGATGACACCTGTGATCAGCCCGGACCCCTTCAAAATGGCTGGCAGAAGATTCCATTTTAGGCTATTTTAAAGGTGTCTGCGCTGGTCATGGGCACTACTGTATATTCTGAAGGCAGCTTCTGGAAAGTCTCTGCAGCATTCAGAGATCTTTTGATACTTCCTGCTGCATTCTGCTGGGTTCCTGAGGGTCTCTACTGGTTTCCTCTGATAGCCAGGAAGGTACACCTTCTCCCTTAGGGTATTCCATTGATGCTATAGGGACAATGGTTCATTATATGTGAATTTGTTATCTGCTAGGGTAGTGGTTCCCCAACGTTTTTGCACCAGGGCCCTCTTTTTAGGTACAACAACCTTTTTAGGTACAACAACCTGTTGGAATCCCTTTAAGACCTTGGGCCAGAACTGATGTCATTAAGCAGGAAGTCATTAAGCAGGAAACAGGAAGTGACATCATTGTGCTGGCAGGGCCGGAAGCAATGATATCAAACAGGAAGTCATTGTTTTAATAAATCACACTTTTTGAAAGCCAATAGAACTCCAAATCCATTTTAGGATGTTCTGAATGTTTTGTCTCTCATTGGCATTTGACTTTGAGTTCAATAATTGATTCAGCACTGAGAACAACATTACACAGAACACATTGTGGCTTCTTTATGCTGTTGCTGATCAAGGTGGTAAAGCCACATTTTAGACTTTAGACTCCCTAGGCATGCACAGAGAAGGCATGACATGCCCGCTTGGAGGGAGACCCAGAGAGACTTCTACAGACACACAACCAGCCCAAGATGAGGCTAGTTTCCCCCACAGCCAGAAGCACTGAGGAAGCAGCAGTTTAATAGGGAAACCTCTTCCTTAGCCAGAAATTCCCACTGTTCCCAACTGCTAAATTTTGCAAGGTTAGTTGCTAGTTTGCAAAAGTGCTCCAGCAGGCACAGGGACGTCAATATCTTAAGTAAAGATAGTCAAGAATGTGTGTTCTCCACCAATCACTCCAAGAACAAGTGTCCAAGATGGTGGTGCCAAGCTTTCTGCTATCCCTGCTATCCCCTTGGAGGTCCTGACCCCTAGGTTGGGAAGCAAGGTGCTAGGGTTTCCAGGAACCTAACCCTAGCATGTTGTTTCTTGAACTATGGGTTGGGGTCTACTAGGTGGGACATGAACCAATCTCAGGTGGGTCGCATCAAACAGGAAGTTTGGGCAGCCATCTGTCTGGAAAGATGGGGCACTGGAAAGGGGGAAAGCTGTGTGTCAAGATTGTAAATAGGCTTTTTTCTTTCTAATTCACTTTGCTATTGGAAAATGGCTGAAAAATAACCCCATTTATCACGGCATTCTCAGGAAAGCAGCAGGCTCTGGCATCACAATGACAGCACTTCCAGCCATGACATCACTTCCCATGGGTCCCAGACAAATTGTCATTCAAAAAAGTGGGTCCCGGAGCTAAAGTGTTTGAGAATCACTGCCCTAGTGGTTAATGAGAACTGACTGTTACTAGTCTGAAAAGTATTGTTTGGAGCACAATATTAACTATTGTGTAGACATAAATTCAAAAGATGCTTTTCTGACATCTCTGTATGTAGCAGGGCAGGGCCAGACCATGAAATGTCTGAGTACCTTCAGTTAATTAGGAATTAATACAGATGTTCTTGTTTTGTGTAAGAAAGGAAGTACAGGTTGAGTATCCCTTATCTGGACTGCTTGGGATGGGAAGGTGTCTGGATTTTGGATTTTTCGGGATTTTGGAATAATTGCATAAATAAAATGAGAAATGCTTCCTCTTGCTCTTTTCAGTGTTACCCATTTGGGTGTCTGCTGGCCTCTTTGACCTTTCTCAACCATGGCACACATCACAGGGCAGAGAATAGAATTTATAGCCTGCATGTGGGAATGAGCACAAGAACTTCTGTCAACAGAAAGCTTTAAAAAGTCTTGGACAAAAATGGCTGGATTTCAAATACCCGGATAAGCGATCATCTACTGAAATCCAGATATTTTTGTCCAAGACTTTTTTAAAAACTTTCTGCAGTGCGAAGCAGTAGAAGGTCTTATGCTCATTCCCACATGCAGGGTGTAAGTTCTGTTCTCTGTTCTGTGATGTGTGCCATTGTTGAAAAAGGTCAAGGAGGAATAAATAAGTAGAGATAAGAGGGAGTGAAATTTATATATACATTATTCAGAATAATATTTGTAAAAATAAAACTTAAAGTATCTGAAGTTAATTTACATTCATTTTAAGAAGTGTGATCATGGAAAGCACTTGTGCACTTCGCTACTTCCTGCCCTACTTTATTTTGATATTTCATTTCAATACTAATTTCACAAAGCTGGGAGTGGCTTCTTAGAGATAATCTAGCTCACATCTTACCCAAAATAGGGGGCTTCCTCAGTTTAGAGCATCCCAGCGCAGGCTCGTCCAACTGATACCTTTCTTTGTTAAATTGTCCAAAAAGGTAGGAATCTCATCCAGAACTACTTACGCATAGCAGCCTGGGCTGCACGCACAGCTCCAAGGAGAGACTGAATAGTGCTATCATATGTCCAGAGGATAAAATCCGGCTGTCCCCCCCCCCAAATATGTGATTGCTGATAAACTGTGGTTTCCAATGAAGACAACACACATGTAGATCTAGTTGGTGGACAGTACTCCATCCAGAAAGCAAAAGCTTTGGGGTGAGGAAGTTTAAAGTACAGTGTCATTCCCGTAATTTAATCCCTTGGTTTTATCCTATTTTCAGTAGGCAATTTTTTTAAAGTTCCTTTTCTTTTAAAATATCTGAAAATGGGCATATGTTTCTTTAAGCATTTTTTTTACAAACTTGAATATAAATATCAAGTTCTTTTTTTCTCTATGATGTGGCCAAGATCAAACATCTGAGTTGTCTTGTCGTCTCAAAGTATGAGAAGAGGGAAGAAATTTCTCTTGTAACTTCCAAAAGCAAAAACCAAAAAGGGTTCAATCCAAGAAAGGTGTCTTTGATAAGTGAGATAAATTGGAGAGAAACCCCTCTCTCACGTATTCAGGACCTAAGATTATACAGGATTCTTTTTGTTTTCTTCAGGAACGAGCTTAATGCAATTCGTCAGAGAAGAGATCTCTTAACAGCTGAGGTAGGTTACACCTCAAAAGGGAGGACAAAACCCAAGGCCACAAACCCACACCCATTGGTCCGCAAGGGGAGTTTGCCAGCCCTACAATGAAGTCTTTGTAAAGCAGAAGGGAAATGGTAATAGCAAGGCGGGGAGGGGGAAGAGGAGGAGGAGGAGGAGTTTTTCCATACCTGCTTTCTTGCAATTCTCAAGATGCAAACCTACATTCAGCCATTCATTCATTCATTCATTCTTTGCAAATCGCTTCTTGAATTAATCACCCCAACAAACTAAGTGACGCACCTCAAGTGGAAAAAGGACTGTCTTTGACTGTTATCTCTTTTGTGAAAGCAAACACAAAGCCGCAGGATTTTGTTAGTGCTTGGCAGGAAGCACTGCCATGAAACAGGAGACGGGCTGTTTTCAAGCCGTGGTGTTATCGTGACAGCTTCTGCTCTGCTCTACAACAGGTTCCCAGGACGGGCTGGTGCTGGTGAAAATGATTCCCCCTGCTCCAGTGCCCCACTTCATTTGAGAAGGCGAGGCAGCTGCTATCACTCTTTGAATGTGGTTTCAAGACAGGGTTGCCGTTTCTCCCAAAGGAGAGAGGCGGGTGGTGCAGCTTTCACTCATTTGAGATGCTTCAAGGCATCCGGTGTTCAAGTGTGAATTTCCTGAGGCTGAGCTCGGAAGCAGAACCCTGATGTACGCATCAGCTTCAAAGGACTGTGGCTAACCAGGTTGAAAAGTAAAAGGTTACAAAATGTCCTGGCCTTTGAAAGATCTGCAGGGTACACAGCTGCTTCTCGGCGCCTGGGGAGCTCGACACAGTGTTAGCCTTCTCAAAGGACAGCTCTCAGCCACTCGTGCAAAGCAAAACAAACTAACAAGCAGCATTTCTTGTTTCGGACCAAGGAGATCCTAAACCCCCTCTGGGTGGCGTGGTGGAGAGGACTGGTCTCCTTGGCACTGCTAGAGAGGGAGTGGAAGCCCACACCTCTGCCCTGCCCACTCTGGGTATGTGGCAGTTTAGAGGATTGTGTCCACTTGACCCAATGCCCGCTAGGATGGTGCCCAGAGGGGAAAGCGCAGGTATGCAGGTGGGCAGAGGTGGCTGTGTGCACAAGGAGTAGCCGCTTGGCAATGGGGGTTGGCATACTGAGCCCAATTCCCCCCCCCCACTGGCCTGCCCAGAGAGAAGGAAGGCAAGCACGCAGACTGAGCTCTGTACAGGGGCAGCCATGACTTCTGCTCACTCGCATCGCCCAATCAGCTTTGAGGACCCTAAATGGCGATATATGGTTTGTATGAGTTTGAGGACGCAACCCTAACCCACTTTCAGCCCGGACGTAGCTGTGTCAGTGGGGCATGTGCGGCATCCTGCAATGGAATAGCACAAAGGCCTCCGCAAGAGAAGGGAATGTTTGTTCCCTTACCTCAGAGCTGCGTTGCCCTTACCCCGGTGCTGGAAAGTTGGTTGGGAATGCACCCTTAAATACATTGGTTTTCAGTACTGCTCAGATCGGATAATTTGCTACTCTCTTAAGTGAATAAAATGAAATGACTAGCGTATAACGTCTCTGTAGTTAGGGTCCTCAAGAGCTTTCAGATCCTCTTGAATGCAGACTTCATGTGATTCAGGGTGATGCCCTTCAGTAAACTGGACTCCTTTTGCGCAATTGCTTAGAAGTCTTGGTTTGTGCTCAGGTAGGCATGATCTGCCGTTGTCTTTGTTTTTGCTAGGCTGCAGCAGTTCCTTCTGAGGTTCACATTCATGAGGCTTTTCCTCAGGCTCAAAATTCATCAGGAGGTTAGTTCCATGTCATTGCTGCCTCTTTTGAAAAGATATTGTATAACATGTCTGTTATATAACTGGCTACATATTATTATGCTAGGCTACATAGCTGTTACGTTGCTATTATGATAGCAGTAGTATAACGGAATGGGCGACTATGCCTGTGAATGCCAGTGGTAGGGGAGCAACAGCAGGAAAAGAGCTATTTGCCTACATGGTTACCCCATGCCTTCATTTTTGTGCAGATAGATTACTACATGGGGCTGCCCATGAAGACCTTTGGAAATGTTAACAGAGGAACAATGCAGCTGTTAGGGTGCTGATGGGTACAGACTGTAGATCATGCTGCATCAAGGTTGATGCATTTATATGGGTTACCAGTGTGTTTCTCAGCATCATTCAAGGTGCTGGTTATTTCCTTTCAAGCCCTTGAATGGCTTAGGATCAGTGTCTCAGGGACTGCCTTCTCCCCCATGTGCCTGCCCGTTCTGCAAGATCCTCCAGGACGCCCTCTCAGGTCCCCTCGCCCGCTGAAGGTTCGGTTGAGAGCACATCCTCTGTGGTGGCCCTCGCCCTGTGGAGTTCTTCGCCCTTTGGAGTGTGGTGGGTGGCTCCTCTGTCAGCATTTGTCGCCAATTGAAAGCCTGCCTGTCTGTTACAGTACATGCAAGTTGCTGTTCCTGCGGGCTTGGAGTGTCAGCCTTCTCTTGCCTCTGGGGGTCTTAGGGGTTGCTTTTTTGCCACTAATGTGTGGGTTGAATTTTCTTCAGGTTTGTTTACCGTTACCAGCCCTGAAAAGGGTGTGATATAGATTTTATTACTGAATTAAAAAGAATACATGTCCTCTGATTGGTCACTGTGAAAAACGGCGTGCGAGATTTGGTCTGATCCAGCAGGATTCTTCTAGTGTTGTTGTTGCCACCAAGCCTATATTATTACTAATAATTCTATTTAATGATATACAATGTTTATCAATTTATTATATACATTATATAAAATGTATTTTAAAGCATTCTATGCAGTTACTGTCATCAGTGAATCTGAGGGAGAACCGTCTCAGCTTTGTAGACGCAAGTTGGCCAGACCGGGTTTAAGGCAGGAAGTTGTAACCTTTGTAATCGTACACCTTAGAGGTGCTTCTTTCACTCCATGACTTGTCAAAATGGCTCTTCTGTACATCACATTTGAACAAAAAAGAGTGGCACAGGGGTCTGTTGAGAGGCTGCTGCTCAGTTTTGGAGTCCCTCATCCTCCAGGGGTTTGTTAGGGCTGACTTTTCATTTGGACACACTTTGCACATTTAAATGTAGGCAGACATTTTGTTACCCTGGATGAACCAGGGCTTGTCTGAGCTTTTTTTTTTTAAATCTTTCACAGCACTTTTCGAAGCTGATTTACAAATGTTATTGTTCCGGGTAACGATGTTTTAGGTTGCTGACCTAGGGGCTAGCCCCATGGAGCATAGAGGGACTCCCTTCTGAGTAAACAGCCATTGGATTGTGCTGGCAAAAGTGGAAATCTGGCCTTTCCATTGCTTGGCGGAGTCGATTGCCATTGCATTTTTGTTAGCCCATAAAGAGGTGAATAAACCTAAGTGAAAAAATCACTCTGGCTCGACATTTTATGCGAGAACGCTGTTTGCAGGGTGTTGTTTTTAAACACTGGTAAAGTTTGAGCCAAGATGCTCACCAGCTGTCTGTTTTTGCTTTGCAGGTTCTTGCTCTCAAGAATGCCTTAATGGAGCCGTTTGCACCGAGGCCGGAATATGTGACTGTGAGACATTCCAGGCGCAGGGAGAACGATGCCAGACCGGTAAGGTTTGCTAATACGCCAGGTGGGAATTACTGCGCAACGTCCACTTGCCTGAAGTGTCCTGCTGAGCACAATCCTTTGATCTCCAAAATATGCCAAAGTGAGGGGTGTGCAGCTTCTTGCTGCTGTTCGGCTCAAGCCTCGCTTCCGCATATCTCGGGGGATAAAAGGATCACGCTCAGCAGGACAAACTAGGACAAGCGGGAGTTTAGTGGTTCCCCTTCAGTGATCAGGAGAAGGAAACAGGAGTTAGAGAAGGGGAGGGTCACACTGCAGCTTCCCAGGAGGGTGTTGAGAGGTGCTGCTCCCTTTACTTAACAATGGATTCGCTTAACAACAGCACTTGGAGAATGCAGCCCATTCTTAAAGCAACACGTACCTGTACTCAATTGTATAGCTACGTATGACTCAGATTCTGCAGTCCAGTCCAGAATGGATGGGTCAGAAGACTTTTCTGATTTACAGTTATGCAGACTTGAGCAGTCAATAACTTTCAGATTTTCTTCTAATGCAGTCATTTAAATAGCACAACGTAATCTTGGGGTCCATTGTTAGCAAGTGTCCTGTCATTTCATTTATCAGCAGAAGTATATTCCACTAACAAGAGTGCTATATAGGACAACCGCGGGGCGCCCGGCCCCGGCAAAAAAAAAAAAAGATGAAGGAAATCTGCTCATGCATCTTTGCAACACCAACATGTCCTGTAGGTTAGCACAGATCTAACTGAAATCTGTAGAGTGCCAAATACCATTGATACCAAATCTTCCAAAAGCTGTCTTTTTAGATCGAGTGGAATTAATACTTGGTAGCCCTTTTGATAGGGTTAAAATACTTTAAAATAAATTAAATTTTCTCAGTATTAATGGGATTTTTCACAAGCAAGTATACTTAAGAGAAGTTTCAAAAGGGATGATGTTTTTCCATTAAAGAAATCGTCTCTGCAATGGAAATTTTTGCCTCCCGGTGCAGGTTTAATACAGTACATACTCCCTGGGTCTGAACCATATAAATAATTTGCATGAAAGTCAGGGAAATGAACATAGCTGGAACGTCCTTAGATTATTTTTCTGCAATAGGTCACCCTCTCAGGCCCCAATCCTATCCAATCCAAACCTCACAAGGTCCTTTACAGGTGTTGGAAATAGCGATGCACCATTTTGCACAGCTGGGCCACTGCCAAGCAGCCTCACTACAACCCCCAGTGCTGGTAAGTCAGTGCAGGGGGTGGGAAGGAGATGGGGAATAGAGTGGGGAGGAATGAGGTGGAGACTGGAGAGGGGAGCTCCATGTGGACTTGTGCTAGCTAAATCCCTGGTGCTGGTCTGAGTAGACCCAGCAGGCAGCAAGGGCTTACACCCCCCCCCCCCGGAGGCCTCCAGGACTGCCCCTGCTCAGGAAGCAGCACTCTCTCTGGTGGCACGGCTGCATCGGTGGGAGTGGGCTGTCGGAACAGTACGCTGAATTTTAAATTGAACACTGTTTGCCTCTTCAGGATTGGGAGCTATTGCAGTTAAGGCAAGGCATGTGTGTCATTAACTTGTATGTGATTTATTGTGCTTTGTAAATCCTGGCCTGTATCTTGCAGAAAAACACCTCTTTGCATGTTATGACTTGAATTTTTAAGTTGTCCTTTGGGGAAAAAAAAAAAGTGAGCTGATGAATATATTTGGGACAGGCTATGTAGCATTTACCATGTTGGCTTCTATTGCTATGCTTGTAAACCAATCCTTTACTCTCTCTAGTTCCAAACGCTGGCGAAGATAGAGATGGAATTTGCAAATCATGGGGGCAGCATCACTTTGAAACATTTGATGGCATCTACTATTACTTCCCAGGAAATTGTTCTTACATTTTTGTGAAAGACTGCAGTGATCTAGAGCCTCAGTATACTGTGTGGGTAAGACTGGGGATTTGGCTCAAGGCAGAAGGATGTAAAAATAGCATGAAAAATAAGTGCACCATTTTTTTACAGTTCTGGTAATGGACACCTCTGTAGTTTGTCTGCCCAGCTCCCAACCAAGCTGGCAAAATGCAAAGATAACTGGCAGCTTTGCTGCAGAGCATGACATTCATTCAGGTGCTGCCATGCTAGAAGGTGGTTATGGTGGACCACTGTGTGATAACAGTCATGTCAAAATGTGCAGCACATCAAATACCTAAGAACAATTCTGATAAAATAAACACCTTTATCCCTTAGATTTGCAAACCTGTTAGTAATACTATTCTAATATCCCTGCATTGCTGGTGGAATTTTAGCACACACGACATTATGTTGCATCCCAAGCCCTTATTTGTGGTTGCAGCAAGTTTTAGCACAGTGAAACAAGCATGCATTTAAGTATTATATTTTATAGTGATGTTTGGTTGGCAGAACTTCGGCCTTATGGGCCAAGAGTCCTGAAGAAAAACATTGCGACTGAGTGCAACTTCTTATGCTATATTTTGTGCTTAGGTTTCAATGTTCCAGAGCAAACATCCTTATCAGCTGTTTCTCCATACAAAATGCAACTAAGTGAGGCTTAATTTTTTAATCAGTCTACGCTTTTATAGAGAAATGTAGCACTGTATGCATTCTTCATAACTGATACAATACACCCAATTATGCACAGACATGTGTGCAGGCACATCACCCACCCGCCCCACAAACACAGAGAAAAACATAAGGCCTAACCGTATCCAACTTTCTAGCACTGACGCAGCTGTGCCAAATGGGCATGTGCTGCATCTTGCTGTGGGGAGAGGCAGTCACAGGCCTCCTCAAGGTAAGGGAATGTTCACTCCCTTATCTCAGGGCTGCATTGGTGCTGGAAAGTTGGATAGGATTGGGCCCTTAGTGAAAAGATGCCCTGAGTGTTTCCAGTTTCAACTCAGCTCCGTTTGAAAATAAGATGAACTATTCAGTTTGCAAACAATGGAAGAAAAGAACCATTTTAATTAGTGGTGTGTATCTATTTCTCTTCCTTTAAGATTAATAACAGCCCACATTGTGATGGTTCGGTGTACTCTTGTATACGCTCAATTAGCCTGTTCTTTTCAAATCAAGAAGAAATAATCATATCGGGGCATGAAGTAAGAAAGGACAGAATCAGGTAAGTTATCTAACAGTATTTTCTAAAGGCCTTTCAGCAGAAACAAATAATCACAACATTTATATTAAACCATACAATTTAGTGTATGACCTTTACATTTTTGAACAAGCAAATATTTCTATACAATCAAAATCATTTTTAATAAAAATAGATACTACTGACTTGATATTGTTAAACTGAGACTTGTTTTACTTTTACAGGTTGATGTTGCCTCAAACAATTGGAAATATTTTCATTGAGAGACTAGCAGATTATATTCTGGTGAAAACTACTTTTGGTTTTTCCCTGGCCTGGGATGGAAACTCGGGGATTTACGTTAAATTGACAGAAGAACATAAGGGGAAAACATGTGGTCTGTGTGGCAATTATAACAGCAATCCATTGGATGATTTCATAATACAAAATAGTAAGCAAATAGTCCAAGCATGACAACTCCCTTGGATTCTGTATTAACAAGGATTGTTTCAAGAATGTTGACTCTGTATTTACAGTTATGCCATTTCTCAAGTTTTCTTTATTTTGGGGAAAATACTAATACTTTAATACTAATGCAGCACTTCAGAGCAGCGGCGTCATGCAGCCAGAACGCTGGGAGGGACGAATGGGG